>JALDNG010000054.1:837500-1030000 GCA_024349245.1 Neodontobutis hainanensis
CTCTGGTCTCTAATTAAGATAATGGCCTTAAACCCAGTAAAGTGAATAGATCAGAGCGGATCCAGACCAGTGTGTTAAGAGCCTCAGAGACAGAGGGGTCTGTGAGATGGAGAGACGCGCAATAAAGACGTCGTCTGCTGACATGATGCAGTATCTATCAGAGTCTGTCTGTAAGGTTTATGTCTCTGGGAGCCAACGTGAAGAAAGGGAAAGAACAAAACAATTTACTTCTTTTATTTTAAAGCTGCAAACAAATCACAAACCATTCTCTTCTCTCTTCACAGAAACAGGTTTAAAAGCTTCTCTACACATTCAAACAGATCCTTTCTCATGTACAGGTCAAATGTACACAGTACGACAGGTAAAAGGGAAGCACTTAGTTATTAAACACTCAATTTTTTTACTTTTCCAGCCACTTACAACTGTGCTAAATCAATTAAAAGTTAACACTCACTCACACTGTCCCACTATGTCTATATGCAGTAAATTAGTGAGCCATAAACAGATTTCAATGTTTTATCAATGATTTGTTTTGACAGGGACAGTTTTTGACCCTCTTGACTTTAACAAAGCATCATATTCAGTTTGCTTTACTCCTTATTTAGAGGTAAAATGTCCACACAGTGTTTTATACATAAAAGTCACACTGCAGAGTTAAGGAAGTGCTTCTAAGTTTTAACCCCAAGGAAAAGTGGTATGTCAGCCATAAAAGCCATGAGCACATTCATTATTTGTGTTTCCCTTTTTGTCTTTGTCACAGTTTTTTTTTTAATCCTGTTAAAGATGCTGCCCCACAACTTTAAATGCCAGCGTGACCTTTATCAGTCGGTCAGAGACTAATACTGTCCCCAAGAATTACAGCTAACATGCGACTCACAAAACACGCTTCATATTAACTGCTTCTTAATGCATAAAACTATTGTAAAAGGTT
Source organism: Neodontobutis hainanensis (assembly GCA_024349245.1). Classification (NCBI taxonomy): domain Eukaryota; kingdom Metazoa; phylum Chordata; class Actinopteri; order Gobiiformes; family Odontobutidae; genus Neodontobutis; species Neodontobutis hainanensis. The sequence goes on from JALDNG010000054.1 coordinate 838,432, forward strand.
TATTTATGCTAGTCATACAGTGAATTTATCAAAGCTTTAGGCCTTTTCTTTCCTGTTGTTTGTGTTCACTTCAAGCTTTTATCACTGTCCAAATAAAAAGCTGTTAGGTTGTAAAGGGAAAACAGAAGAGTTGCTCAGGCTTGTAGTCTCTGGAGGGAAGTGGGTACATTTAGATTTCAATAACTCCTCTCATTTATAGCAGGGTTCGCCAAAAGTATTTATTCATTAGTATAAGACACAAGGTCTTATGGGAATGGTTATGTTGTTAAGTTAGATTAATCCTGAGTGAGTTAGAGGTTAGCTGCTGAGAATGACCTTTTCTGTGAGATCTGTTGTAAACTAATTTAGTTGAATGGCTGACTCATATGTATCTTTTTTATTCTCTATTCATCCACAACATTCAGACAATTTTACTATTAAGTCACGCTTTCACAAGATAAATCTGGGTCAGTATGGCAAAATGAACATCTCACAAACTACTTTCAGAACAAAAAAGGAGGATTTTTTAGGTGGTAAGTGTAGTATTCAGTGTTTTATTTTTATTTTGCTTGTACCAGAAAAAACCCAAAAGGAAGTGCTGAATGACTGACAACCATTCAAGCTATCTGATGTATGAGATAATGACTTAAAAGTAGACGTAAACGCTACACCGTATTATATAATCAGGCCTCTGCCACAGGCACAGCCCCACAACAGTGTGAGCTCTTATCTCAAACAAACCAGCCATTTTGAGCAGAAAAAGGTTTACAATGTAATTATGCAGAAAATGTCAGTGCAGTGAAGCCCCAGAATCCCAAATGACTCTGGGCCTGTCCGGTCTGTGCCTTACCCCAGTGCCTCATGGCATTTAGTCTGACACAGGGACACATCGTGAACTTGCCGACCAACGCTTAATGCTCAAACAGCCCGCAGGTCTCTTGTCCATTTAACCAGACCTTTCACGTGACCTTACGCTGACCTTTTACTATTGAACAGTGATGGATCACATTTGAATAAACTTAAAACACTGACTGACTTTGAATAATAAATAAATGAGGAAATTGGGGAATTAGGAAACGTAAACATGGCGTTAGGTGGGGACATTACAGAGTGTATCATCCTCAATAAGATCCTTGCTTATATTAATAAACGGTTCAAAGACATTGTTTCTAGCAGTGAGCCCTAACTGGTCAAATACAACACTCAATTGTTGTTAACACTTGCTAACCTAATTATTTTTCTAAATTACAGAAAGAACTATAAATACCGTACATATAACCGATCATAATTCAGGAATCAGAAAAACAAAGCATCCCATAAAGCTTGTGACATTTCAGATCAATGATCACAATTGGTCAGGTAGGACTGAGCTTGATGTTGAGTTTGGTTCAAAGGGAAGGGTTGCGAACTCGCTCGTTTAGAAAGTGAATGGGTCTGACTGGTCAGGCTATAAAACTGCATGAAAAGAAACAAATTGTACCAAATTTAAATGAATAATTAAAACATTAAATCAGCTGTATAAATGGATCTCCAGTCAAAAGTATTTCTGTCAACAGCCATCCACTCAGTTGACTATTTCTTATGGCTGTGATGCACAGGGGCCTGAGAAACCCGAGGGCAGTCTGTGAAGTGACCTCTGGTTTTTCTGTCCCGCAACACCGGTTTGAAATATTATAAAGCTGAAGATGAAATGGCCATTGGTTAGCTTTTATCGGAGAGTCAACAAAACAGATGTGATAAGCTCTACTTGTGTTGTTATTCTTACTGCTGTAAAACATCTTTCATTCAGTTTGAGGAGACATCATTGTGTGTTAAGAGATCTATTTAGAAACTGACATGGCAAAGAAATGTGGAAATGACTGCTCAAATGGATTGTTTTAATGTGTCTCTTCCTGTGTCCTGTGTGGGAACCAGTGAGGACATTCAAAAGAGCCTCAGCTGTCAGAGTGGGCTCAGAGTCAAGTCGGAAATGTCCCTCTGTGATGAATGTCAGCTGCTTGACCACACGGCGTCAAAATTAACCGTGGCAGGAGTCAATTAAGATTTGATGCAAAACAATAATATTAGTTGCAACATTAATGGTCGCTGTTAAGAGCTCAATCTGTGTCCAAGACTGACTTACACTGTTCCATCGGTGTAACATTAGCCCAATGCAAAACTGGGCTCAAATCAAGATCTATGCTTCTTTTTGGTTGGTTTGATTGTTGGGTTTCTAATAAATGAGGGAAGCAGACGTGCATTTATTATGTTTGTAATCTTACATCTACAACCGGCAACTCATTAGAAAGACCACAGTATAGTATCTGTAATGCATTTGGCAAATACTAAGGATTAGAAATGATCTGAAAGACAAAAATTATCTTTATACTGTATTCTTTTATTTGTTGTTATGGGCCAATTTTGTGAGTCCGAAATAAAGATTGAATTCAATTGAATTGACGTCACTAAATTTATTCAGAGTTGGGTAGCAGCAGGTGAAACACAAAAGGCCCAAGGCACAAAGGCCATGATGACACTGCTCTACAGGGGGCAGGACACAGAAATTAAACACTTCTCTCAGTCGAGAAACAAACCTCGATGGCCCAGTTTCAAGGATGCCATGTAACTCCAGCCAAAGTTCGAGTCCTCCTCCTAAATAACCCAAGGACATCTCTGTATTTTCTTTGTAGACTCTTTTCTCCTATTTGACCTTAAAATGTGGTCTAGTTCTCCCTAAGCTGTTAAGTCATCTTCTGCCTTATTTGAGCCAAATCTTGTCTCCTCTTCACGAGGCAAATTTAACTGCAGTTCATTAATCGTGCAAAACTATTCAAATACTTTTACATCTGCTAACACTGATTCATTTCTTTGAACTGCTTCAGGTGATGGACAAACGCACAATAATAATGATTTCTTTGTTTACAGCCTGCAGCGGAAGCAAAAGGGTCAAGGGAACACGGAAAATTGATTTTAAAAGAAGAGATGCAAATGAAGACGGAGGGAAAAGTCCTGCAGGTAGGAATCACTTTTACCACTGTCTTTTTGTGTTGGCCTCCAGATGCAAGTAAACAGTGTCAAAATGCAAAAAGTCCACACATTCACAAGGACAAAAGAGACGAGCGAGTGCTTTCGCCTGAGAAGATACGGCGCTGTACACTTTGTCCTTGAAGTCTCTCCAAAGAAGGAACAGACCAAGCGTGACTGAGCCGAGACACTGCTGATAAAACACATCTACAGTAGCTCTCCAGAAGCTGTAACACAAGAAAGTGGGTCTTTGCAATTGAGGATTGTTAAAAATGCATTGTGCGCACCTGTGTTTATATGAAGTATTATGAAAAGAATTGTCTTGTGTTTCCCTTTCTGTAGGACTCGGGACACCAGCTGATCAATAGTTTATCAGTCCCTGCCCTGGTGATTAGCAGCGCCTGGCTACAACATAGTCTTCTTTGAAAAGAGTTGTGTCCAGATATTTTTGGAAAGTCATTTTGGAAAAAAGGTAATGGTACAGTAAAATAAGTTTAAATAGTACATAAATAGTACTAAATTTTACAGAACAAGCCCACACAAAGTAAATCATTCTCAAAATTCTCACATAAAAGTAAAATTTAGGACAGATGATCCAAATGACCAAAAGAGAAGATATAATTGAAGCATATTAAGGTCAGGGCTGGTTATCTGAAAGAGAGAGGAGACTGCAGAGATCAGAGGTGGGGAGCGAGGATGGGAGTCTGGGGAGAGATTAGAGTGAACTGAATACTTTGTGAGGAAGAAAGTGTAGCAGACAAAGTGAAGGAGGATGTGGAGGAAGAGGGGAAGAGACAGCGGGGCCCCAGGGAGATATCAATGAGCCTATCGATCTATCCGTCCAATGAACGCCGGCCCTGGTCTGACACTGTCTTCCCACCATCTACCGCATCATGAGAGACCGACGGAGATCCTCTCTGCATTTACATTCGTCTGAGCACAAAGGAGGGATACTTAGACGGGAAGGATGGGAAGAGAGGATGGGTGAGAATAAAAAAGAGGCAGGACAAATGTTAGTTGAGGGAAAGCCGTCACACAACACACAGAAATGAATAAGATCGATCGGTTGAGAAGAGCAGGAGTGGAAATATTTAGGGGTGTAACGGATCCCAGATTATACTTTATTATAATTTATCTTACTTTATTATTTAAAGCTAAGATCTTGTTTTTTATAATCATTAAACCGTCAAGAAGCTCTTTTTTAAATCTTGTTTTTGTTGATTTTTCAATGGCATAATTTGCCAAGTATGATTTGTTATATATATAATATATATATATATATAGAAATTAACAAAAGATCTAAACCAGGGCTGAGAATACTGTAGGCATTTTTACTTACATTTTTTTGTTTGTCTTAAAGTAATAAAGGCAGGGATTGAAACAAAGTCTGTGGAACATACTTTAAAGAATATATAGGATTTTTTCATATGAGCACAACATGTGGCCTCAGGTGGATTTGACGACTCTGAGTTTTACTTCTGTGATGGTTTGTTTGTAATGCAAATGAAAACTTAAGGCTTTCATCCAAGTTACACAATTATACACACAAGATGACTTATGCTTTAAATAGACTTATCATGATGCTTGTACTACTGACACCATGACAAATATTAAAGCCCCAAAAATTATTGTAAAAAAGCCTCTTTATAGTCACTCAAACAGGAAGATTTAGCTGTTTACCAAACAAAGATGCTTTGTAACTCTTGGAGACAAGAGAGCAGCAGAGTGGGAGGAAAGATAATGAGCCAAAGAGAAAAAATAGACCGTGGCCTGTACTAAAAGCTGACGATTTGATTCTTGGCCACTTCATCAGCTGATGTCCTCTCAGACCCCCAATCCATTAGCTAAAAGTCATTAAGCTTACTCTGCAAGATCAATTAAGCGTAATAATAAATACTTTCATATCAGACATAGAGCACTGCTGCCGATAACTATTGGCTGTGGCCTCTTTAGAAGTGCTCTGATTGACCACAGGAGAAACCAGTTAAGCAAATAAATCAAAAATCTATTTCTGCTTCAGCTACAAGAGCAGTCGAAGCATGGAGGGGGTCTTCCTAAAACTGAGTGAGAGTGCTTCTTGGTGCTTTGTGTCTGAGTGTATTCAAACAGTGTTCCTGGCAGATCAAACGGGTACAGAGCTGTCTCTGAGCGCTCTGGGACTGAGTGGGTCTCGGCCCGTAAAAAGAGGGTTAGCTGCTGGAGTCTGAACAGGCTCAAAAGCTGCTGACAGCACTGCTAAGCTTGCTGCTGACTGCAGGCCGCTGTTTGTGCCTCTGTCCCAGCTGCTCACCGGAGGAGACCAGACGGGCACAGACACAAAAACTCACAAAGAGCAAAGATACATGAAAAGAGACTCTGGGAACGGCAAAGATGAAACATTGTAAGTGACAGAAAGACATCAAACACAAGGAAGAAGTAAGACCTACGCGACAGATCCATTCAGTGTAACTTTAAAGAGACACAGGTTAAGGCTATTAAGCTGAAATAATGAGAATTCAACAATGTAAAGTACACTTAGAGACCTTAAACTAACTAACTATATAAACTATATACGTACATACTGTATATACATACACACATCATGCTAATGCTGCATTTGTGTGATCTTTGTGGTATTTATTCATTCAGACTTGGTTCAAATGAGAAATAAATTTGAGTTATTTCATCTTTTTAATATTCTATAATAAAACACTAAACAACTAAAAAACAACAGCTTAGAAGCATAAACTACGTACATCTCTTTACAATTTGCAACAAAGAGAAATATTTAAGTTACTGCGATTCCAGCTGAACTAAGACTTTTAAATACATTTTAAAAGCCTGTCACATAGAAACCTACTGACTAAATAAGAAAAACAACTGGTTTGTTTGATCCAGTATAAGTTTCAACAGTCCTATAACTGGGTTTGATGCTGGAGTCTTTGTCTTAAGACTGATGCTATCACTGACTCTGTTGTGCTGGTTCCTCTTCGTCTGAAAGCCTGTAATTATTTAATATTTAATTATGTAAATTGATGTGGGTGGCCTTCACACATGTATTATTCCAGCGTTAAAAGCAGAGGAATAATGTGAGTGTGGGAGTGTGGTAAAGCAGGACACAGTGAGCGTTCTGCAGCATGTGGAGAACGTGGGCGTGTGGCAGGTGTTTACCTTGGCAGGTGAAGCAGTTAACGTGAAAGTGTGTGCTCTTAACGCGGACCACCTCCCCGCGGCAGACCTCGCCGCAGCGCTCACACGCAATCGGAGAGTTTCCTTGACTGGAGAGAGGGGAGCCGCTGTTGTTGTTGCCTCCGTAAAGACCCGACTGGAACTCAACTGCAAGAGACAGGATCAGAAAAACGTCAACTGTGGAGTTACTTTTAAATCTCTGATCAAAGCAGGAGCAAACGCAAAAGGACTGCCACAAGATAAAACTCTGGAGCATCCCTTTCAAGAAAGTGCCTTATTACAGAGATGTGTGACAGTGGAGCACGAGCTTTGATCTGTAATAAAAAAACACGTCCATCAAATGGTGTCGTTTTCATAAATCAATACAGATATTGACTTTTTCTTTCTTTTAATGACTGAACCCTTTCAGTGTCATATTAACAATCATCAAACTAACTAACTTAATGACATGTTCAGGGCACAGTGGCACAATTCAGCCATTTGTCATTTATGAATCTCTTGTGCTGATTACATAATTTTCCATAATATGCAGTTCTCTGGAAATCTGAAAGGCATACAATAAATGCATATCTTCCTCATACTCCATATAATTCACAATAGTGTTTTAAATCCTTTGCCTGACCAAGGGGACTCGTTGAGAGAGAAAGGGCACAGAGGGATTGTTTTTAGGATTACACCTCTTTCATCCTTACTTATGAAACAGGTCAAATCCCCTCTAAGTCCTGTCTTAACAATGTCTGAAAACACATTTTCCTTTTCTGCTCTTCTTTAACTTTTGAACAATTCTTCCTAAAAGAGCATTGCGTAAATGTGATGGACAGAGGAGATAACTGGAACATGTTAAACAAAACTGTGTGTCTTATTTCCTCAAAAAATATTGTCTTATAAAACAATATATTTGTAGCCACAACTTCCTCTTTCTACTCCTACACCTTCTCAGAGCAGACAAACTGAGCACAGAAGCACATGTTTTTTGTTTCTTCTTGAACACTCTATCTCGCATAAAGTTATGGACAACTGATTTTTTCTTATTCCACTATTTACTCTGGGTTTTTCATAGATGACAGCATGTCCCCGTCGGGCTACCGTAGGGGCTCACAGACTGTAGAAAAGAGGGTTAATTGTAAGCACAATTTTAATCATTTCCAAAGACACAAATTGAGCAACGATCTACAGTAATCCATTCATCCGAGTTTGTTTACAGTCACTGTCCTCTGTGTTACGCAATCTCCAAACTCACAGGCAGACGGCAGGTTGAGCCACTGACAACAGAGTTTCTAAAAATGTGTTTGGAAGAAGAAGTAGAAAAGGCAAAACTGGGACAGAAACGTCTCTAACACATAATAGTACGATCAGTGTGTGTGTAGGAGCTGGCAGAGCTTCAGGAGCCAGATGGTCTCACAAGGACTGGGACCACAGACACAAGCCACCTGTGTGTATCTGCTGCTGCGAGAGAGAGCGAGAGGCACTGTAATGGAGAAGGCTGTATTTTTAAAAATTGATGATGTGGCTTTTGTAAACCGCACATGCATGTTACGTTCTGTGTAAGAACAAAAGCTACACAATGTCCTGCACAAAGCTGTAGAACCACATTCAGAGACGAGGGATGCACTTTCAGTAGACAGGCTTTAATTAGGACTACTAATTACCACTAATACTGGATTCTTATTGGTTAATAAAACTGTCAGGGTTTATTGATTGTCTTTGGTGATTAGTGAGCCTCATAAAATATCACAAGTGTTAAATCCTGAGTCACAAAAACTTGTCATTGTCAGACATTGTCAGAATAAAATAACCTAGTCTGAAAACTAAATTGTTGTAATGCAAAAGGCAAAAGCCAGAATTTAGTTTGCTCATTGACCTCTATTGGGAAAAGTAGATAGCTAAGGTAGCTTTAGTAAAGGTCACGTGAGTCCCTCCGAACCAATGGCAACAGGTCATCAATTATTATACACTACATTATATTTGTGAAATGCTTTATCTGGAGATGAGATTTTCAGAAACCAACATCAGTAGGGCTTTATTGATTTAACTCCTGCTTTGACAGGTCAAAGTCAGTCTAGAGCCTTGTTAAAATATTACGAGACAACAAAAGTAGTAAGCAGTATTTTTCTAACTACAGTAACATAACTAAAACACTATTATATGCCAGACACATGTTTATAGACACACTTTCTATGCATTTAGAAACCATTTAAACATTATTAGTATGAAGCACTGTGGTGTTATTTGTGTTTTTTTTTTTTAAGTCCTAGCACTGACCAACACTATTATAGCAATATCTTACTGAATCATAAAGCTTTAGGGCTAACTGATTGTCTTCACAATAAAACCAAACTGCACTGTCAGCACTTTGGAGAAACCTTTTCATAAATTTGTGCGTCTTTTTTTGAACTGTACATTATTGCCCATGACTGGAAACACTTTGATTTGATTTGACATTGGCTTAGTTGTGACCTTTTTAAAAGTGACCCAGAGAGAAGACCAAACATTGGAGATAGCACTCTGCCACTGGATCACACAATAACATTATTAATGCTGTGGCTTCAAGGACAGAGGAAGATTTCTTCTGGGTCGCTTAACGCCATCAAATATTTATCATGACCTGTGGCCTTGCAGATAAACAGCCTGAATAGGGTACATTAAAACAACCCCTTCTTCTGTGTAGAAAACTGACTTGGAGGATTACCTTGAGTCTCTGTGTTTCAGTAAAATGTGTCTGAGAGACCTTCACAAGTCTTTTTAAGCGGAAATGTAATGGTTGTTGATTAAAAGCTGGAAGTGGATGTGATTTATGCACAGTTTTACATCAGTGGCCTTTTTGTAAAATAGATAGGGATAAGGATTTAGTGGGTTCCTGGACTGTATTTTAATTCACTATGCATACTAAAGTGTAGGCTTTTTATATTTTCTCATCAACCAGAGCTTATGGATAGTTAGGTTTTGGCTTGTTCAAGTTGTTCCAGCAAATTGGAGAAATTTTGAAACAGACTATATCCACAGCAGCCAAAGATTGTCAAAAGCGAAAGGAAGGAAGTCCAAGTCCAGTCTTTACAGAGCAGTTAGTCTAGTGGAGGACTTTTACATTGGTTTGGACACCAGAGGTAGACATTTGGGTGTAGTTTTATGTTTGAAGTTGTTTCAGAACATAAATGTTATGCAATTTTAGATGAACTGTCTATTTGTTCATAAGCTATTATTCATTTGCTAAACGATAAAACAGACCCGAGCTGGGAATTGAACCCGGGTCTATCTGTTTAAGTGGCATGATGCCAATAAACCACATGCTTTCTAGACCTCTTTAGTACAGGTTTCTATATTATTGGAGGAAATGAGGAAAACTGACTCAAAACCCAAAGACTGGACAACTCAAGTCAAAAACATCATCTTAAAGTTAAAACGTGTGCCAAAGAAGGTGCCCCAGTGACAGGGGCGTTACATTGTGGTATAGGCTTGAAGTGTGCCCTCAAAGACAGATGAACAAATGTATTTGGGCCTTAAAACAGATACTATTGTTGCTCCATGTGATCTTCACCACTTCAGTTGTGCCATCTTCCTATTTTAGCCTCTACTGTCTGTGAACAACAGTTAAAACACAAGCCTGGCCCTCATTCAAATGCTGCCACACATATTCTCACATGTCGCTCTCTGTTTCTGTACATGCATTTGACAGACAGGCAGTTAATAGGCTGATTTAACGGACAGTCAATAGCGCTGGCACAGTGATCAATAACCGCACAGAGAGGGGCTGGTTCAACTTCGAGCCACTCAGAAGACTTCCTATTGATCATACAGCCACACAAGTCTTACCATTAGTGGGTCCACTCATGTTGTTCCTGGGAATAGTGACACAAATAGGTTCTGAGTGCAGTTTTGGAAAAGCAGTCAAATACAAGCTCCCAAATGTGACAGAAGCAGCCCGGTTCCAACTCTCCTTTCTCTGTGGATAGGGCTTTCCCTGCTCTTGAAGAGGATTACTCCAGCCACGCACCTCTCCTCTGCGTAAAACCTGACAAAGCGCTTAAACCAATGCCACACATCTCCGTCTCATCCTCCCGGTGGCTCCTTTAGCTCCTGCTTCTTCCGCTTCTCCCCGGACCTCAGCGCAGCTCTGAGCCCGGACACAAGCGTCCATCTCCCCCTGACTCCGGCAGCGTGCGTCGGGCGGCTGCTGCTTGTATCTCTCTCCACGAGTCTGCTGCTCCAATGCTTCACAGAGAGGGGCCACGAGGAGAGGGCACGGTCCGACAGCGCGCTCTAGAGGCTCAACAATGAATCGCACACAGCAAAAGACACTTGTAATATCATCAGTGGAGTGCAGTCTTTACAGCGGTGGAGGAATTCCTCTACTGCAGAATCCAGAGAAGTTTTTAAAGTATAAATGTGAAGGTACTGTTTCTTATTCTGTCTGTCAGTATGTCTCTTACTGCCGTTGACCGTTACCTCAGTTTGTAATGTTTTAACTGTAAAAGACACATACTTTAACCGGATCTGAAGAATATAAATAAACTGATGGTGGATGATTATAAACTAGCAACGCATTAAGATCTAGTTTTACTGCACACACTGCAAACACTTTAAAATTTACATAAAGTTTACAGATTAATAAAGTCTAATCACTTTCTTCAATATTTTGTCTTGATTATTTTAAATCCCATCTTCTCTAACAGCTCCCTTGATACAAATACCTCTGCCCAAACTTGACATGCTGAGTATTCTTCATGTGAAAGTGGTGATCTAAAACAAAGAACATTTTGGGCACAATGTCCTCTCCTGTTCTTGTGGAGATCAGAATTGCTTCTGCAGCAGGGCGTTTAAACTTGGTTTGGGTTCAAAATCAAGGAGATTAGAATACAGCTGAACTTTCCCATTTAAAATAAATGTAATATAAATATTTAATCAACACCTGTTTATTTTTACATTGCCTTCAAAAAGGTTTGTGTGTACAGTTTGGTAAAGCAGTCAAAACGGATTGGTTTATCGCTGCTTTTGCATAACACTGCATAAAACTTGTAAGCGTTCTGAAAGAGAGGATTAATCAATAAATAAATAATGTAAATAATGAAATTAATAGCCTAATAATCTTAATTTTTATATAGCGCTTTTCCACCTACCTTCCACCTTATGGGGTTATTTGAACACATTTTGTTTTGGTTGGCAGTATCGCGATAGTTAACCTGTAGGCAGGTGGGCTGCGGGCTCACGAGGGGTAGACATAATAAACTTAAGTCTTGATTGGACTATAAAAGAACTAAAAGCCCTCCAAAGTGACTGGCAACCAACCAGTCATTTTTTTGTATTCCTGTGTACATGTAATAACTTGTTTTTTCTTTGTTTGATATCCATTTATTTATCATTTCTAGTAGTTCTCACGGCGTAAGAATGTAAAAAGAACCAGGTATAACTGCTAGAAGAAACGTAAAGAGACAGTGTTGTCACTACGGAGCCTTAAATTTACAAAAGAAAACTAGCATTAAATATATATTTTTCAGATCCACTATGTTGACTCATTAGTGGATTCACTAAAGCTGCATGTAACCTTTAGAGACACCACAAGGGGGCAGTGTCAGAGTTTATTTAATGCTGTAAACTGTTCTTTCATTGTTTTAAGGTGTTATCCAGAAAAGAGCACATTCCTTTGAATAAATTAGAGGTGAGTGATGTAAGCTTTGTTTGTGATTATCCATCTTTAGTTCATCGTTTGATCAGAATTGCTCGACCCGTTGCATTTATTGCAATACAAAAATAATTCAATTAATCTGATTGCATGTTTTTTGCATGATTGAAAAGCCCCTAACGCTGCTGAACTTTACATCTGTCTCTTCAGTGTCAAGCAGCTTCTAGCAGCTCCCCGACGCACACACACAAATATGTTTATACAATTACCCTTCAGTGGGTCCTGGCAGATCGCCCGCAATTTCTAACAATGTGGACTATGTTTCCTGCAAACAGAAACAAACCCCACACACTTCCTAACCTGAGCATGAGAAAGAAACCTCCGAACATTTGTACTCGGGCATTGACTTTGGTGCTTGATTGGTGCCACTGGGATTTGGGAATTGTTATTTTTTTTGTTTTTTTCCTCTGAAGACTGCAGCTCTGACAAACCTTACATTGTCTGGACATCATTCCCGATCTCTGTCACTGAGGTGTGATTGTGATTAATCCTCCATTGTTGAGTCGGTCTATCGTCTAAAAGCAGGGCAGTGCTCAGTGCAGATGACTTTTACATAAGCCATAATAAACACTTATTACAATAGTAATATATAGTGTAAAGCTGCTTTCTAATAAGTCATAGATTGTTTTAATATCCAACCTCCTGTCCCTGTTTGTCTTACAAAGTTGAACATATGTAAAGGTTTGTGGTGGGTCAGATCCTGAATGTTGAACAGCGCCTCTTCCTTTTTGTCTAATTGATTTGTGAATTCATAATTACTTGAAGATGTGCAACGTCCCCCCTTTTCCCTCATTAATTTAGACAATATAGTCCTGAATTTTCCTAAATGGCAAAATGTCTGTGAAGGTCATCTTAAAGAAAAAGGCATCTTAGTTTTTACTTTAAAAACTAAGTCCAGATGCCTTTGCTTTAACCTTCTCTTCCTAATGACATATAGTTAACTTTAGATGATTTTCTTCTTCTTAATATCAACAAATCAATATTATAATTTTTGCTTCGATTATAGTGTGTCTTCCACAAAATCTTGACTGATCTCGAGTGACACTGTGTATCATCAATCTGTCTATTTAATTTTTGTGGTTAAATACAGGTTCAATAGAAAATAGTTGCATTGGGTACAATGAAATTTAGGTAAATCCCAAATAAATTGTGAAACAACATTATCAAAAACATAAAGAGGGTGTGGTTTTCTGTGTGGCACAAACCGTACACACAGTCGACCAAAAGAAGATGACAAAACTAAAATGAACACATGGCGCAACGCCCAAGAAGAGAACAAGTAGCCACTTCCTCTCACACAGGAAATGACAGGGTTCAGTGGAAGTGAGGCTTAACACCAGACCTTTATACAACTGCAGCCAGACACACTTTAAAGAGACACAAGATTTTCCAGGCACAATACCAGTTCACTTGAGTTAGAGCTCTTTTTCTTTAAATATAAACCTGGTGAACAATTTTGTTCCTGTTTTTTGTCCAGCTCTTGCATCTGGTTATTTTAGACGAGCTGGGATTTTGTGAGGTCACAGATTACTTCAGAGCAGGAGATAATTGGTCAATGTAATGTTGAACAAAAACTGAACAGAGTGACCCATCGACCAATCGGAGCACACTTTCTTTTTTTTTTTGTGGGTGTGTTAGCTCGAAGTTCAAGACCAGTTGTCCTCTTCCTCTACTTTTTTATTTGTAGAGCACTTTAAAAACATGATTTCCACCAAAGTCTTTAAAAGTTCAAGACATGAAAGATTACATTTTAGGTACTTTTAAGGCTGCTTTGTTTGTATTTTGTTTTTGTTTGTTTAAATGTTTTGTGGCTGGAGTTATGTCGATGGTGGAGTAGCATAAACAAAAAATAATTTTACACCAATTTTCAAAGTGCTGACTATTTTGAGTGTTTCTTATGTGAAGGTACAGAACAGGGGTCTTCAATTAAAATCAGCCGAGGTCCACTTAGTTAACTTTCCTCAAGTGAGGGGTCCGGAAATATTAAATAAAAGGATATGAGTTTGAATAATTCTTTAAAGTAAAGTCTCATTTATTCCACACCTACAGCCTCTTAAACAATATGGAGATGAATGTCCACTGTATTCTGTATTTTATCCTTTGTTTACACGAGGAGGATGTTTGAGTGTTAAGCTTTCACCAACACAGCTCATAGACAAAAGGAAAAAAACTACAAAATCAGGCCAAAGCTAAGGCTCAAGACCTGGTGGTTTATTGACAACAACCTGGAATCCTGCATATAATGCCTAGTACTCCTTTATACATGTGTCATTTTAAATACAAAATCATCAAATCAAGCCAAAACATATTTGTTAAATAAAAATGACAATGATGCCTGTCATAATTTATCTGTTATTTATTCTATTGTCGATCCTCTGAAAACAACAGGAACAAGGGAAAATGCATTAAGCATTTATTTAGCATTAGCTTTTGCAAATAATTAACTGTTACTGTTTAATTTGCAAGTTCATCTTAAAACAAAATTTAGAATAGAAAGATTTATTTCCCGTGTTTTCCCTGTGTGGGGTAACATTTTAATTAAAACGCTTATGATTATTTCTGTAACAGCATTTAGGATTCAGACACCGACACAACTTAAGGAAGACTTAACCTGTGTCACTCATCTCCAAACCCTCCTTTAACACCTTTTCTTTTTTTAATCTCCCAAATGAACATGTGTTGGGAACGCGAATAGCATGAGCTAATTAGCTACTACTCACGTTGTTTGTAAATTACGTCAAATACGCGACAAACGAGTCAATACTTAACGACAGAATAAAGAAGCTGACAGACAAATGTACAACTCACCACAATATTAGACGTCCTCACCTCCCTTTGAGTCTTTTTAATCCCGACATGAAAACTGTCCAGTCCTGGTTCAGTTCTGGATTCATTCTGATTATCACAGCAGCCTGGACTGGAGGATAATGTGCACGTTGTTCAGCTTTGACTCTGACACGGAGCTTAGGAGATAAATAAACTAAAATAAACGTTCCCTCTCCGTCCATAACGCCAGTGAATCTTCGTTATGTTTTGCCAAGGCTTAACTTTTAGTTTTTAGTCGTTTCTAACGCATTATCAAGCTACGCTAAACATGTTGAATTTGCCACTGCTCTGTCCGTAACCATAGTAACCTGAGGACCCGCGCGTGTTGACCTAGCTGTCCTAGAAGTGCCGGTTCAAAAATATGTTTCACACAACGTGCCTGTAATTATGAATAATGTCTTGCGTCCAGATCACAGACTCTCGGGGTCCGGATCCGGACCGATTGAGTGCCCCCGCATTAGGCAGAAGCAACTGACTGGGTGGGCCAACCGTGGCGGCTGCTTGACACTGACTTGTATTTTATATTGATTCAGTCATTTATCCTTTCACCAAGTTTCATTGGAACTGCTGCAGCTACTGACAGACGCTTTACGTGACCTCGTTGGCATGAGATTATAAAGACGTGAGCACAAAAGTATGCACAGTAGAAGAAGGTGTCGACAGATGGACATCCACAGAAGAGCACCTTATAACAGCACTCGGATCCTCCAAGCTCACTTTGCACAGTGAATATAATGTATAATACTGCTATAATCGTGTTTTCATTTATCACTCCAAGAAGCAATAGCACCCCAAAGCTTGTGAAGGACTGTTACACTATAGACTACAGCACCAACAGGATACTACAGCGTTACATTAAAGGGCTTTTCAGTTTTTTGAAAGCAACACAGCATTTTCATATTAACAAAAGCAGTAATACCTGAATAAGTATACATAATAGAATCAAAATAAACATATCCTACAGAGCTAACTATAAAATAAAATACAAAAAAATCTTACAAGCTGCTACTTTTTACTCGGGGCTACCTTGTTTGAAACAGACAGAAAAGAAAAGGCAGCAGTCTTCAGAGGGACTGGACACCTATTATTTGTTCTTCTTAACAGTGCTGTCTGAATATTCAAATTGAATGAATTAATGTTCAAATATGGGAATAGCCTTCCTCTTTCAATAAGAGACTGTTCAACTTATTAAACTTTTGAGAGTGATTGTAGCTGTGACTACAGTGAATCAGAAATTATGGATCAACTCAAAAGAAGACAAAAAACATTTACTGTAGTGGCCTGATAATAACAGCCTCTCCATATCATGATCATTTTTTTGTTTATGAAACCTACTCCTTTCTCAATTCACCTTTGCAGCTGATCTCATAACTCGTGTGACAGAAATAGTCATAACCCCTAAAAGCCATAATACAACTTCTCATTTTAATTTCTTCCATGAAGCAGTGCTCCTCCAACCTTTCACAGTCAGTGACCCCATACAACATGTGGCCCCCTCTTTTCTGTTACAGCTCACGATGTGGCACAATAGAGAGGTTTATCTTCTGTTTGGATTTATTCTATTGTGCACTGTTAGTAAGATACATCAGATCAGATGCCTTTAGATAGTTGGTACGTCCCGTACAGGACATTGTGTCTCTGTGGGTGTGTCTGTGAGGAAACGGTCCAAGGTGAAGGTGAGGTCACTCTGTGTGGAGCTCCACAGATTATAGGGTCGAGTATGTGCCCCGTCTGTGGGCGTCCCGTACTCTGCAGCCTAATTTATTATTGATAACTAAAAATCTAGGATCAAAGGGTCATGGTACACGTGACAAACAATAAAAAGGAGCTATAATTAAGGCGTATAAATCAAAACAGGTATATTCTCTTTGTCTTAGCTTCTGCAGACTTGTCTAGACATACTTCATGTGAAGAGGCGCAGACTCTGAACAATAAATTAACCTCAGCTATTTTTTCTTCAAGGAACTACATTTGAACACAAGGTCCATTATCACAACCATCTCACTAATATCTTTATGTCTGTCTCCAGGTATCTTTAATGCTTAAACAATTAATTTATTTGAAATGAAAATGTCAAATTAGCTAAAATGTTTAATTGTTTGTAAAACAAATGAATAGAGCTTCAAAGACATTCAAAATAAAAATAAAATATTCTTCTCCTTTAGCACTGTGGTTTCCCCATATTGTGTTGGTGCCCAAAGGTGGGTTGTAGGGATTTTTCTTTGGATCGACAGAAAAAAATAAAATAAAGAACATTTGTAAAAGCCAATGAGCATTAAATTAAAATGATTTAAACTGGTTTTATTAGGATCTGAACAGAATGTTACATAGATTTGAACATGTTTTAGATGGATTTCTAAATATGTTATGGAAAAAAAATGCAAAGAATAATTGAAAGGCCACTATACTAAAAGGAACTATACTATTACAATAATCAATTACATGACACTTAGAAAACTAAGTGCTAAATATCCAAAACACAAAACAACCACAATAACACTAAAACAAACCAAAGGGAAATGGGTCACAAATCCTTTGGTCTTTGAAAATATGGGTCCCCTGAGAGAAGTTTGGAAAGAATGCTTTAACAAATGAAAACAATTAACAGTTTTCTCTGACGCCAAGGGTTGTTGTTACATTTCCTGTCTCTGCTCTCGCTAATACCTTCAGCAAACCTGTGAGACTGTTTTAAATTTTAATACTGATGTTGCTATGGAAACACATTATTCACCTGTGAAGAGTTTCAGTGTCAAACAAAATAATATAAAATCTGTTCAAGTCCAATTAAAACTGATCAGCAACTAAAACATTTTAGGTCAGTCTAAATTATTAGAGAAATTACACCAGAACAAAAAAAAAAATAATAATCCATCAAAATCTGTTTAAAATATGTTGAAGTCAAATTAAAACACATTCAACAACAACATAGCTGTCCAACTAGAACAATTTAAAAAAGTGTCCAAAGCTAATCCTTCAAAATAGTTTTTAAGAGTGTCTAATTGTCTTGAAATAACACTCTTTTGTCCGTTTTGGAAAAATAGACTTTAACAGCTCCTAAAACCCACCAGAAGTCTGTTTAGTCAATGCAGACAAAACAGGTCCAGAGAAGACAAATATTGCTGATGGGAAAGAACACTCATATTTCTATTTTGATCACAATATCTTGAATAAAGGCTTGGGACATTTATTAATTAAAATTATCTGAATTATTTCCACTGGAATTCAAAAGGATGTAAAAACTCCGGTGTGTGAAGTGTAAAATGACAGCGTGTAATGCTAAATTTAACCTTTAAGTTAAAGGGGCACTTTTAGCCCAAGAATATATTCTCAAAATCATTTTAAACATGAGCTCAGTACAATATTTTTTCTGTCACTGACACAGTCCCTTTGGACAGAAACCTCTAATGTAACTGACCTTTACAGCTCAAACAGAAGGAGCACAAATAGTCCGATACACTGGACCCTTGCAGAGTTGTGGTTTACTTTACTGGTGTTATGTCAACAATAATATCACAGCTAACACTCTGACCACATAGTCTCTTCTCATGCATTAAACTCAATCTCCACTGAAGAGTTTCTGTCCAGGCTGAAACCGTGCCTGTCTTTGGCCAGTCGTATAACTGACACATCACTGTCAGGTGTGGAGGCAGGTTTATTTCCACTTTGGTCCGTTTGAGCAGCTGTGTTTGGACAGACGAGGGACTCTGTGCTGATATAAAATAAGAAGAGGGCAGTACTGTAAGTGACGTCTTTATAGTGACCACCAGCAAGTAAGAACATCAAATGGCACTGCACCATGTTGGTACAGTCAGCTCAGTTTAACAAGGCAGAAGTGCATTAATGCACATGTAAGGGTACCACTCAGCCATTTATGCAATAAGCAAATAACAGTGTTCTCATTTAAAATGGCCTCTTCTCTTTCTAGACATAAACACACTAAAATACCCTTATTCTATACTTATAGCTATAAAAGGTCTTTATGACAAACTGAAAATATCAATAAAATGAACTAACTAGTATTTTTTTAGCGTCTGTCTAATATCCTATATCTCTCTAAGACTGACTCCTAGAAACCCACTCTTGACCCTGAAGATCTGCCCAACTACAGGCCCATTTCCAACCTGCCATTCATATCCACAATTTTAGAAAAGGTGCACAACTTCAAACCATCTCAAATCACACAGTCTTTATAAAAAAAATCATATCTGGTTTTCGCCCCTCCCATAGTACAGAAACTCCTCTGATCAGGGTCATCAATGACCTGCTGATGGCCTCGGACTCCGGCTCCCCATCTCTCCTCATCTTCCTCGACCTCTCTGCTGCGCTTGACACTGTTGACCACCACATTCTCCTCCATCGCCTCCAACACTACACTGGATTCTCTGACAGTGTCCTTCTCTGGTTTCACCCTCACGGAGAGGACAGAGCCCTGGGAAATGCTAAATCTCAGCCCCACATGGTCACCTGTGGGGTCCCCCAGGGCTCAGTGCTTGGTTCCACCCTCTTCATCATCTACTTGCACCCTCTCAGTCGTGTCAACAGCAAGTATGGAGTTTCATTTCACTGCTGATGACACACAGTTATACATTAAGGTCACCCCCTCCTCCACCCCCTCTGCCACCGTCACTTGTCTTACCTCCTGCCTGGAGGAGATAAAGGCCTGGATGAGTCAAAACTTCCTGCAGCTTAATAGTTCAAAAACTGAAGCCATTCAGATTGGCACCCCTCACCAGCTCCACTCCTCCCCCATTACCTCCATATCCTTCTCCGGCCACAACATTCCAATCTGCCCCTCCGTCACTAACCTCGGGGTCAAATTTGGATCCTGAGGGTGTGGAAATATGATCACATCATGCCCTCCGCACTCTTCACTGGCTCCCCATTCACCTCCGTATTGAAAACAAACTCCTCCTCCACACCCATCACTGCCTGCACCGTGATGCCCCCACTTACCTCACAGAACTTGTGAACTGACATGACAACAGAGATGACAGGGGTTTGGAACCAAATGGAACACACCTTCAGCAGCTGGTTGCCTCCAGAGGAGTCCTGGTTGCCTCCAGAGGAGTCCTCCTCAAAGAAGGATCCTATCAAATGTTAAAGTCCCAGAGTTCACAGTCCCTGGAGCCTGCTTCAAACAAACGGACACTCCCATTGGCTGTTGGTCCACATTGAAATAATAGCCTGTGTAAACATTTAAACCTCTCCAGTCCTCCACTCTTTTTTTGAAGTTTTGATGGTCTTGTTTATTGACTTCCACCTTTGATACTTACCTTTGCCTCTGCAGTGTTCCAGCTCCAGAGTCCTGCTCTGCCTCACTGTCTGTCTCCCCATGCTTTTGGGGTTGTTCCATGAAAATCAGTGGAAGCATTACTTCTTATTCTCATTAATGTACAACAGAGGACAAACTGAGCACTGCAGGAAGAGAAGCACTGTCTGGAGACTCTGTCTGGATCTTCTCCTTCTGCTCACTTACAACCACATTTTGTACAATAAATCTTGTTAAACTTTCTTTTGTGTCTGCTCTGGTTTAATATGTCATTTTAACTTGGTTTCATCTCTAATTTCACATTACCAAACCATCAAAGGGAAGCTATTTTCATTATTGTAGTGATTTTTGAACTCCTTAATGTGGGATAAAACGTTATATAGTGTTGCTTTAGATCATTTCTGACATATGCCACAGATTTGTAAGTTGCAGAACAATAGAAAAGGTAATAATGGTAATATAGCTAACTCTAACATTACACTTACCAACACAGCCAATTGCATGACACAACATAAACACTTCCTTGTCTTTTATTGCCTTGTGATGTCTTTTATGATTGTTTTAACAAAGAAACCCACAGGGCATTAATACACGATATAGACATGTTTACCAATTTAAACTGTGCGTGTTGTAATATATTTTTCTCTTATGAAAGTGCCGTGCTGGGAAATGGGGTGCTTAAATCTTTCTCTTGATGTCCCAAACCCCATTAGCCTCTTTCTTCAGAGACAAAAGTAAAAGCATTAGAAAAACAAATGTGTGCTGGCTTTTATGTCGTGGGAAAACTTGAAAAATAAAAGGCTCTTAAGGGAAAAGAAGCTTATGCTGGGTGCTGTCAATCAAACATTCTTGTAACTTAAACTATTTTGTCAGCTCTCAGAGCGAGGGGTCCATCTTCAGACGGTGGTGGACACTCGTTTGTGAGCATTGTCTCATTGTTATTCAGTGCGTAGCGGGAATATTTTGTAAAAAACATTAGACATCCATGGTTTTCCCAAAAGCCCATATTTCATTCTTTTTCTAAAAAATACCCTTGAATTAAATTTATAAGAAACTATAATGCATAAAAAAAACAAACCAAAAGACCCAAGGCGCTCTCTGTTAAAGTTAAAATGTCTTTTTTGTCTCATGGCCACAATGGACACCAATGATATTCAATCGTGACCATGCCCTAGATGATAAAGGCATTTTAACTTAAACAGAGTGTGCCCTGGGTCTTTTTGTTTGTTTATTTTATGCTTATTAGTCCTTTCCCAAAGAGCACATCTTTTTATAACTTATTTATCACTGCTTGGAGTTCCTGGAAACTTCCCTGGAAATCATATTTTTTAAAACTATAATGTATGAAGAGCACGAGAAGCTCTGGGAAGCAGCTCTGTTTATGCAGGCGCCCGAAAATCCGACCTTCTACCTGCGAGGTTATAATTCATTATCTCTGGTCCATACGCTCTTTAGGACTCAGTCTAAAAGAGTGAACATGTACCTATGGCTCGACCTGAGTGAGGAGATGACCTGTCCCATCTGTGGATATGTCCACATTCAGGGAGACCCCTTAAAACCAGGACAAGATCCATTAATCTCCCATATTAACCCATAAGATCCATAATCTCCCATAGTTTTGTTGTGGCTTTTTTTTATCTGTAATGTCTGATAAATACAACTTTTAGGATTAGTTAATTGACCGAATTAACTTCAACCACTGTAAACTTTTTTTTTTTCATTTATTTTAAGAGAAGAGTTACAACAATTGTTATGGAAATGGTTATTTTATTATTTTAAAGTTGAGGTGGGCAGGTTTTGGTGACATCTAGTGGTGACAGTGCAGGCTGCAGCAACACACTCTGTCAGCATCTACAGTAGCCCTGATGGGACATGCTGTTGTCTCGGATCAAACCCAGTGGAAATGAGTCAGATGAGAAATATGAATGTGCTTCTCTTCCTGCAGTGCTCAGTTTGTCCTCTGTTGTACATTAATGAGAATAAGAAGTAATGCTTCCACTGATTTTCATGGAACAACCCCAAAAGCATGGGGAGAAACAATCTGGTGCTTTCTGGAGCTGTGAACTAGCATAAAAGTGTGAATTAGGAACACTTATCTGCTGATCTGAGAAGAACACAAAGAAGAGGACATGTCAAATAAGAAAAATGACCCTCAGTTAAAAGACCAAGCCGAGGCAAGAAATGAGGCCAGATGAAAGATGACAAGCAGTAAAAAACAAGGAGGCACTGAGTGAGGAAGTCAAAGCAGAGAAAATGAAAAAGATTACAGGATGGAAAGAGTAACAATGATAAAAGGCGGGAAAACATCAAATTGAAGGCGAGGTGCTGATGGCGATGGTGTTTATCTTTGGCTGCTGATGGAAAAGAGCTTACATTTCCCTGCTGTGCACCTGTCATCAAACACACACATGAACGATACGGCCGTAATCCTTTAGATTCTCACAACACTAGATTTTTCCTGACTGACACATCCAGCTGTCGCATCTGTCAAGACAACAGCATGCACTTCAGAAAGAGGAAAACTCTCAGAGCAGTCATTGTTTATATAAATGATCCATCTCATTCTTTTGGATCTTAAAGAGAGCTTTGTGTTGTTGACCTTTTAAGCTGATGTTCATATGAATGACCATGTTCACAGTAATACAAGCCTTTCAGCCACAGTCGATGCTGTTGTGCTTAGGGTGATATCACATACTTCCTTAAAAAAGTGTCCAATCTCAAATGTCAATCACATATATTTAAAAATTCCAAAGGTAATATAACCATGTGTTGGGTTAAATTTGGAAATCAGTGACAAGACACAAAAACTTATAATAAATAAATAATAATGTGAATGAGTTTTTTCAGCTAGTTACAATATAGAGATCACTGTGAGTATTGTGTTGTAGGGATCATGTGATTGAATAAGACAACATCAGAGAAAATTCACAGTGAAACATTGATAGAGATGGGGTCCATTAGTCAGAATGGATTACTCGAGTCCTGGTGAGCCTAAATGACTCGACTCGGACTCGGACATGCTTTTCTATAACTTGACTTGGACTTACACTTGGATTTGAGCACAATAGACTTGAAAGTCACACCAAGCAATAACACCGCACAACTGCTGCCTATAGCATGTGGTCGAGCCGCTCACATGTACCTTCCAGCTCCTAAATCTAACAGAGAGGAAGTTAAGCCGGGCGGCTCAGTGGGTAGAGCAGTTGTCCTTCAACCGAAAGGTTGGCGGTTCGATTCCCACTTTCCCCACAGTTCATACTGTTGTTGTGTCCTTGGGCAAGACACTTAACCCACCTTACCTCCACTGGTAATTACTGTAGAACGATGTAAGTCGCTTTGGATAAAAGCGACAGCTAAATTAATAAATGTAAATGTAAGCCTAAAAATATAGGTATAGGCTACAGCTTCCTATAATCAAGACTTAATATCAAGTTTATACAAAACTAAAATTCCAATTACTGTGCCAGTTTTCAGTTTTGAAACTGAACTGACTCGACTTGGACCTTTTTTAGGGACTCAGATGACTTGACTTGGACTCAAGTTGAAATTCTTGGGGTGACTCAGACTTGGACTTGGACTGGTCTTTGGTGACTTGGAGGCACATTATGTAGTCTTCAGGGTACACTGTGCACTCCCAAAGAAGAGCAGAGAGAAAACACTGCTGAGATTATTTTCAGTGGCTAAGATAAAACCAACGAGGCTTGTTTTTCTAACACGTATCAGATCTGAGGAGAAATGTGGGCTGATGACTTTGCTCGTTAGACACAAGATACTTGTGAGAGACTGTGGATTTTGTTGTCAGAAAAGATAAGAGGAAAACATCTACCACAAATTTCAGAGCAGAAAAACATTAGATATAATCAGCAATTAATGGAGAAGTAAGCAAATTATTCAGTGATTGATAAAAATCTCTATTTTCAAACACATTTAGAAAGTGTTCAGTCAGAAACCCAGCTGTCCCAGTCCTTCTGCTTCACCTTCTGGTTACAGGTTTAAACTTCAAATAAATATGAAACAGAACAAATATAAGTGACTTTGAAACAAACACTTGTCTTACACCACATTGGCCGACCCAGAGTGGCAAATTTGTCATTTCTTCTGTCTTATAGTAAAAGGCAGAACTGGGGGAAAATGTGCACGAGGACAGAGAGGAGCCGACAGGACAGTGACAGGAAGATGGCGAGGAAGGCATCATAGCAAACAGACGAAAGACTACATCCTCACCAAATCTTTTCCCAAAGGTGAAATAACATCAAAAAGAAAACAAAACCCTGTAGACAGACAGCAATGAGCAGGAAAACAAAAGTAGTGATTGGTTTCCCTTTTCTCAGGCGTGTGAATGTTCGCACCAACAGTGGTTGGTTTCCTGTGCAGGCGTTCAGCCTTGTCAGTAAACTGTTTGTGGTTGGTTGGTAGCGACACACAAGCAAAATAAATGTTCTCAGGGAGAACCCGAGAAGCTCAGCTGGTGCCCTAAATAATAATTGTTTAAAAGATCACCTACAGCATAACTCTGTAACTGATCTGGGACTGGCTTTTGTGTGGGACATATGTTCTAGAAATGACCAAAAAGGAAGAGAAACAGAGATTATAATAACCACAAGGGCCTAGTGTTTTTTATTTATTTTAATGTTACATTTAGATGTTTTGAAAGTGCAAATGTAATAAATGTTTTATGTTTTTGCCTGTTACAATTTGTGAAGTCACAATGAAAGGTGTAATAATGGTAATAAACAGGACATTCTCAGTGCAAGGTGATTCTGACGTGTGTGTCAGTGAGTTGGTCTAAACGTGGATTAACCTGGATAAATATCACTTATGTCACTGTTTGAAAGCATGTTCAGGTTTAGCTTTCTCAGAGAACATCTCATTTCAATCTAACCTTTTGTCATCGAGGAACCATTTAAACCAACGACAAAACATAAAAACTTGACTCAGTGTCTCGCTTAATCTGGCAGGCTTCGCTTAAACCAAACTCAACTGAATAAATCCACTCGGAGTAAATAATCCATCTACATCTATTGTAACTTAAGTTAGGGTTAGCCGCACATGTGGAGTTTGTTCTTCCTGTGTCTGCGTAGGTTTCCTCCGGGTACTCCAGTTTCACCTACCGTCAAAAACATGTACAATAACTGAGCTGTATCGCTATAATCTGGTACAAGCATCTCTGCTTCAGTTTAATGTAGACAAGACAAGACATTTATTTTTGTATAGCCCAATATCACAACAACAGCCGCCTCAAAGGGCTTAACAGACTTCACTAGACAACATCCCCTGTCCTTAGACCCTCCATCAGGGTGAGGATAAACTCCAAAAAAACCCAGCCAGGAAAAAAGAGAAACCTCAGGGAGAACCACAGAAGGAGGGATCCACTCCCAGGACGGACAGGCCGTGCAAGAATGTGTCCAGGACAGTTGAAAAAAATACATAAAAACAAAACATATTCACAAAAAACATTTATGTTGACAGCGTCCAGTGTCCACTCTGTCTGTGTATGTGTGTGTGTGTGTAAGGTGGATGGGACCTCAGCCATTATCAAGAAAGATAAGCTGGGGGTCCTCACACTGGAGCAGAGTCGGGGGGGGTACACATCACCCAGCAGATCAGAGGTTTGCGTCCACCCTAGGAGGAGGTAGAAAGGAGAAAAACAAAAGTGCTAAATACTACTGAAAATAGGCAGATGTAATAATAATATCAGCGGTTGAGTGTGTACCTACAGCTACAGCCAGTGTAAACCTAACCCTATGATCAATCAGTCTCCATACGTTTGGTGAAATAAGTATGTTTTGAGTTTGCTTTTGAAAATCTCAACAGAGTCAGATCGCCGCAGCCAATGAGAACTGCCCGAGAGCTGCAATGTCTGCAAGTTCCGCCTTAATTGTTTTCTGGCCAATCAGAATGCTGTCATTACATTTGAGTAGCCAATGAGACATCTTAATAAAGCCATGTGCAAAAAAAATATGTGTTGGTTAGCAACTAAAACGCAATATGGTAGAAAGGTAGCAAGGTACATGTCAACATCTGAAGCATACAGCACTCAAATAACGTAAACACAATAGAATCAAAATATTATTTTCTAAATTAACAATCAGTGTCACAGTTTTTATTTAGGAATACACAATTAAAGCCCTTTTATTGTTCTTATTCCTCTTCAATGCACCATCATTTAGACAAATATTAGATTTTCAGTTGGTGCATTGCAAACTAATAACCTGTTGTACTTTGAGGGAGAATATAAAGTTTGTTATTATGTCATTTTTGGAATACCTCTTTGTTAGCAGAAGTTATGAATGATTAAGTCATTGTGCTGAGGTCATTTTGATTTCAGTCATTTCTTAAAACATATTTTGTTCATATTTGTTCAGTTTGTTAAATAATGGTCAGTTAAAGTTGAAATAAAATGAATAGTTTCATAAACCTCTGTAAATATGTACTGGACTAGAGAGCTAAACATAGGTAACATAGTAAAGCAAGCACAAGCTTCTTTGAGAATATTATTAGCAGGGCCCCTGTGCTACGCCCCTGCCCTGTATATGAAAGTATGTCACCTCTTTATGATGTTATTCTCTATCAATGCATGCTCTGCACCTTCAATAACCTTTTGCTTTGCCGTCTACAGGAATCGACCCATAATTATTCACCAGAGTCTGTCCTGGTACATCTTTGGCTTCTGTGGTGGCATTGTTGTACATTTTGCATCTGAATGCTGACTTGTTTTGTGGCTGCAATAAAAGGGCAACAAAAATGTCCCATGACTTTACAACATTGCATACGCATACATACACATAGTGACGTCTATAAGTGAGCTTTCAGGTTGCACGTCTTGTCCACAAGGCTTTTATTTATCATTTCACATGAACAGACTGTGGGCCGTTGAACAACACAGCACCCTCCATCATGGTGTCAGACTACAGCACTACACAACTGCCTAGTTACACTTTTATCTCTGAGCAATATTGTGTTAGCATGATTTAACACAAAGAACTAGTGACAGCAATACCACATAAACTGCATTAAACATTAACTGAACATGCACATTAACAGAGGCTGAGTCAGTCACGTGACCAGGAACTATTCCCTCTGACTTTTGCCTCCCTGAGATAAAAAATACTTAAATAAATAACCTAAGTGTTTTTTTTTTATTTATAAATATTCTTGTATGGGTCTTGACAATATTTTATGGGTATTTTAAAATGAATTTTATGATGGGATACTTTTACAATGTCCACAGCCCCAGTCATCATAATTCAGAATCATTTAAACATTATAAAAAAAAAAATATTTAAATGATAAATCTTCTTAGTTAGTAGTTTCTTCACTTAAATACACTTGTGATTTTGTAATAAAAACAACTAATTCGTTTGTACATAAAAGTGAGATTTGACATGTTCCTTATAAGATTGTCCAGCCTGTCACTTTAGGATGAGGTCATCTGTCCTGGTGACACCACAATCACATT
The DNA here is from genome assembly GCA_024349245.1 of Neodontobutis hainanensis. Taxonomy (NCBI): domain Eukaryota; kingdom Metazoa; phylum Chordata; class Actinopteri; order Gobiiformes; family Odontobutidae; genus Neodontobutis; species Neodontobutis hainanensis. The sequence continues at coordinate 865,813 of JALDNG010000054.1, forward strand.
TTTTTACCCCGTCAGTGGCGGCAAAAATCAAAAGCAGAGGAAAGTGTGTCTGCTGGCTTTAAACCTGACTATTTTTCTTCAAATAAATATGTGCACAGTATGTGTATATCAAGCTCACCGTGTTCACTCTGTCAGTGTAATATCTCTAGAATCGATCTGTTTAGAGTTTTGATTTAAAATGTTAATTTAAAATATTACATTTTTTGTTCACAGCCAGCACAAAAAGCTAGCTATAGTCAAGTTGAAAATGTCCTCCTGACACATGACAGGGTGGACATACTCACCACGGGGTGGACATATAAATATTTATACATGATGTTACAAAACATATTTATGAAAAGTGTCCACCCTATCGTGTATCGTGTAAACTAAAAAAAGAATATATGTCTTATTTATGACAGCTGGACATAACGCCACACCAATTATATCAATTAAAACGTTTATGCAGAATAAGTGTCGTAACAAAGAGTTATTTGTGCAAAGGTCAGATGATGTCCCATTTCCAAGCTCTCAAAAGTGTGTCATGGCCGCAGCTGAACTTAGATTCAAATGCATGACACTTTCAGGTTGAAGTCGTTTTGTTTGTGCCAAATACACCAATAGATTGCAGCCTTTGCATGTAAAGAGGCACAATAATGTCAGAATCTCGGTCGAGAACATGAGCAATAGAGATGAATGGACCGAAGCTGTGGGAGACAGAGCATCGAGCCAGAAGTAGTGACATTATTGGGGAAAAGCATATATATATATATATATATATATATATATATATATATATATATATATCACAAAGTCAGTCGTGGCTACAGTCTGTGTAGTGAGCAACACTTACAACCAGTAAGGTTTAACTGAAATCCATAAAGGAATAGTGGAATAGTGATAGATTAGATAATCAGATAAATAAGACAGATATTTTATTGTCCCTTTGGGAACACAAACGGTCATAGTTCACACAAAAAAAAAACATTCAGCACAGAAAAACAACTACAGAAATATGGAGTGAGGAAAAAACATTTTAATAGAATAATGTACAGTTGGATCTTAAAAAAAAAATAGTGTCCAAATAAAAACACACAAATTGATCCCTTAGCCTCTGATCCCATGGTCCAATTACTGTCTATATAAGGTAATCTTTCCCTTCATTGGTACATTCTGTTACACTGACGTTTAAAAAAAGGACAATGATGAAGAGGAGAAATCACTGAAGTATAGTGTGAAAACTATTCACCTTTTAACTAATAAGAAAGCAGTTATCACACATGAGATCTAATCCTTGACAACTCCTTTATGGTTTAAAGAAGCAGACGTCAGTGGAGCCTTGTGTGTGTCCGTCTTTAAGGGATAATGCTTGTTGCACTTTGCACCAAGACGTGGCACAAAAACCCCTCAACAAACAAACAGGTTAAAAAAAATAATGTTTCCTCCGCAGGGCCGGTGCACTGCAGACACTCAAGCCTTCCTAAAAGCAGCTCCTTGTGCTCTGATAGGCTACTGTCCCGCTGTGATGTCACCGGGCTGAGCTTATAAAAAGGGGGCCGGTCCCAGCTGCTTCAAAAGAGCAGAGTGTGGCTGAACGCTGACACAGTGAATGGCTTTCGGGAGGGGGGTATCTGCTGTGAGAGCCACTCAAACCAACATATGCTTCAAGAACAGGAAGAGGATCAAAGAAATTTGCTGACAACTGTTTATAATGAGACTTTGTGGATTTGAAGGAGTCTGGAACAAAACTGAATCCCTGGATTTTACAGCACTTTTGAAAGGCTACAGGTAGGAGCCCTGTCTGCAGTTTCATTTGGCAGTGACGCAAGTGCTGCTGGTGCATGTTCTGTTTGATACAAGAGCAAACATTATTCAAAGCATTTTAGTGTAAATGTGTGTGTGTGTTTTTACAGTATTAGGGTAACATGATATTAGTTACCCCTGTTATATAAGCCATTACTAACATTGTGAAATATTGATATAACATATAACTTCTTCTTCATAAGGGCTTAATAAATATTGAAAGTCTCTTTGCATTGGTTTCAATCATCTTCCTGGAGTTCACTGGAAAATGCTTGGTACAATAAACATTATAATATTTACACTTCAAGCTGTTTTAGAGTTTGTAGTTTGTTGCTGTACTGCTCAGACTGACATTGTGATGACAAAACATTTGTGCAGTCATAACTGACACAACCTTAATCACTGTTCACAGCTCTTTTTTATTTTTATTTAAATCTAAAAGCAGCCATTTTTTTAACCAATCCAATCTAGACTGTTTCTCCAAACCATCCTCTCCTTGTTTCAGTTTGTGGAGAGTAATTGTTGATGACTAGTTTAATGCAAGGCTTTAACAAAGTGTCTGTCAGCTCTAAACACATCTCTTTGTCTTTGTTGTTGGTTTATCCCTCAAAGCCAGGCGCTCTGACAGTTACTGTGATGGCACATGCCTCTCAGAGAATGTGCTTGTGAATATACTGCTGGGACAATTACCATCGCCCTGTTATTTTTGACTAAATATTTGAATATTTATGTGTCTGTAGGGCTTTTGTGTTTGACCACAGGGAGTGAAAAGCTAAAAGACAAAGATATTCAGCGCTGTGTTTGTGCATGTACTACATTAATTACTGGCTTGATTAAAGTGGCAGAATTAAGGGCCTTTTGTTAAACGGTAGAATTAAAAAAGTCAAAATGCAGGATTTGTTAGTAAACAACCCCTCCCTGAGTGAACACTGCAGTTGTTGTGCCAAAGAACATATCTCTGTCAGAATCCTGGCTCCGTGGTTTTAATACTAAGTTTGTACAAACATGGCACCAACACTGAGTAAACTGCTTTAAGTCCACATTTACTCTGAAAGGACAGACCCTCGGACAATCACGTTTAGAGTATGCTAATGGTGTTTGTGCTGGAGTTTGTCCCGGCTAAAGAGGCATGCAGACGGTATAGATAAGGTTAAAAGCTAAAAATGCTTAATTGCTCCAGCAATTAAGCATTTTTAGCTTTTAACCTTATCTAAACCGTCAACAGAAAACAGTGCAAGTCTGTGTCTTTTTGCATTCCTGCTGAAATGTCCCAGGTCGATTTGTTTATGGATGAGCTTCTTGATTATTAAAAAGACAGATCTAAATCCAGAATACAAGCTGCTGAGTTTCCTCCATGGGGCGGCTGGAGAGAAGGTGAGGAGCTCAGAGTAGAGCTGCAGCTCCTCCTCATCGAGCTAACATAGGTCTGGCATTTGTCCGGGATACCTCCTGGACTTTTTCCTGGAGAGGTATTTTGGACGTGTCCCACTGGAGGAGGCACTGAGGCAGACCCAGAACATACTGGAAGGACTATGGCCCTTTGACAGCAGACTAGACTGCTGTCTCTGTGACAGATGAGTTTATGGCCTTGTTGTTTAAATTTAGTAAGCCTTTTTAAAACAACACCCCTTTAATGTCAATAGTGGATAAACAGAGATGGCAGTGTGTGTTCACATACATTCACCTCACGTTGTTTTGGAGGGACATAGGTTTGGAAGAAAGAAGAAAGAAGCCACTGTTGATATATTTTTTGTATGGTTTGGAAAATTAACTCTTTTAATTTTTTTGGGTGAGCTGGTATCATTTGTCATTAAAACATGGTAGATTTAGTTCATTTATACAAATTCAAGCAGCCTTCTAAGGAAGAGTAAGGAAAGATGTTTTTCTTAAATCAGTCTGCAGTAAAACTCTCGGGAGATCCATCATTTGATTAAAACTTGGCGTCTGTACATTTCCTCACATAAGCTGCTGCTGTGCCACTGTCAGTTTCACTGGCAGCGCACTAACACAGATTATTAAAGCCCCGGGCTTTCATGATGCCAAAGCACTGTAGGGCTTTTCTTTGGCTACGATGTAAACGTATCCCACCGTCAGAAAGCTCTTGTCGTGATCCGTCCTGACATTTTGAAATAGCTCCCAGAAGTGAACACTCAAACGTATTGACCACAGGAAAACTGGGTAAACACTTGAATCAATGCTGCTCTTCGCCGCTGGCATTAAAACGTGTTTGGACTGCATTGGACAAAGGCCAGCGTGCGTAGAAATTTAAATATATTTGTGCGCAGATGTCAAGCGCTCAAAAACAAGCGAACACCCTGCACATATCACACAGTGGATTAGCATAAAGCACATCAGTAGGAAACAGTCGAGAAATAATTAAAGGTCACTTCATTTGCACTTTATAGCTTTGCTGATTCACCATTTATCCGTCAAGACACAGGTCAATGAGGAGCATCCGGAGTTGTTCCATGCAGCAGGGATTTCTTTTAAACAGTAAAACTTGTCCAAACTCGTTCATAGATTTTAGAAGTCTTAGCTCATCTTATATGTTCCTGGAACTCGTTTTGTTGTCAGTGTGAAAAAAAATGTTGGCAAATGTTGCTGAAAAATGGGGTCATGAAAGATGAAAAATGTAACAATGAGATTTAGACTTTCAATTGTTTATCAAATATAATGTTATTTTTAAAAACATAGCCACCTATTTTGAGAGAGAAAAAAAGCACTTAGCACTGGGTTAAGAACTGAAAGCTTCAGAGTCACTTTTGATGTCTTTCACTCAGTTTGTCTAAAACTTTTACACCAGAGCTTTTGTAAAAAATAGATCTGTTTATATAAAAAAAGGATCTCTCATTGAATAACCTTCTTTTTCACCTCCTGAAGGAAACGTTTAAAAAATATGTTTCAATCTATAAAATGTAAAGTTGCTGAATTGGACAAATGAGGCTGATTATTTATGCATCAGTGTTAAAGATAAAGCTGTACTACTCTATGTGGCCAGCAGCCCACAGGACCTGGAGTCTGTAAACAGCACACGTTAGATTAGCTGCCAGTCTCAATCTGCCCTGCTGACCTTTGACCTGTTACACTATGGATATGGATATGAAGCACTAGTTCATAGGGTTTAAAGGGTCAGTATCTTGGATGTATTTATAAACAAGCTCTTGACGACACCCAGTTCACATTCTTCACAGTTGAGCTGCTGGTGTTGTGCCAAAATACGTATCTGTGTCTGTCCCCAGTTGCATAGTTTAGAGGCTTTATGCAAACATCTCCAAGCGCAACATTGACTATTAAATCTCATACATTTATTTCTAAAGTGAAGGTATTATTTAAAATGGTCTTTGTGCTGGAGACTGTCTCTCATTAAAGACGTTGCTGTAACTCTGTATTGACCTCTGTACTAACAGTCCTGGCTTTTATTTTATAAATTCACTTTCATTTTCTTGGTCTGCCATTATTGCTAATGCATTAATGTTTGGGTAACCACATCCTGTAGAAGTCAGATAAAGATGTAAACTGTGAACAGGCCATAGGTGTGTCCACTCTGTGAGGGTTTATTTTGTCCTGCACCAGTCGAGGCTGGCACAAAATGTTCTCAGACTCGTGTAATATTATCCTAGTACTGCAGTGCCTTGTGTTTAACATAATTTATTAGTGCACCAGTTGCTTCAATCAATATAGCATCAGAAAAGTTCCTTAACATAATTATAAACTTCCCTGCTTCAACCTTGTGCCCTTCAGCTGCCAGTGGTGCAAATAAATTCAAATTTTAATCAAGAAACACAGAGATATCTGTCCAGTGAGATGGGTGTGATGTCACTGAATTTAACACCTGTGGCATAGGTCATTCATCACAGAAAAAGGTCTGCATGATTAAAAATCACACAAGAAGCATGATGTAGGCTACTCTCCCTGAACAGGGTCAGTACTCGAGGAGACAAAATATAAGCCCATACTAGACCACAGCTAAACATTTAGTCTACCATGTCAATCTTCTCTCAGCAAGCACTCCTACATTCCTAACATATAGGGCTAAGCCTACGTTTTGCTCAAATGCTTTGTTTTATTTGCAGTGACTCATCATGGAGGCGCTCACAAACCAGTCCCATCTGAATAGCTCCTCGCTGCAGCGATCAGGGGAGTACAGCGAGGCAGACCTGGTGCTGCTGGGAGTGGCTATGGCCGTTCTGGTGCTGGCCATAGTCTTTGGTGAGCTGCTACACTAGTAAATGAATTGAACGATGACTTCCCATTTCAGAGACCGAACTGACAGCATTTTATAAAGTGTGACATAAAGTGATTTATAGGACTGCAAAAAGAACACCGGGACAGGCTTTAGAAGTCATTATTTAAAAAAAGGTTTTTGAGGTTGATTAATTTTAAAATGAAACTATATTATGACAATAGCACAAGAAACCTGTAATTAGAGTTAATGAAAATTCCCCAAATAATGAATGTCCTTTTCCTCTCTGTGTCCAGGTAATGTGCTGGTCATTACAGCCATCCTGCGTTTCAAACGACTGCAGACCGTGACAAACCTCTTCATTGCGTCACTGGCTGTGGCCGACCTCATTATGGGCATCGCTGTGGTGCCCTTCGGCTCCAGCTACATCCTGCTGGGAGCGTGGCAGTTTGGAAACTTCATGTGTGAGTTTTGGACGGCCACTGACGTGCTGTGCGTGACGGCCAGCATCGAAACCCTGTGTGTCATCGCTCTGGACCGCTACCTCGCCATCACCTCACCGCTCCGGTACCCATCACTTCTGACAAGGTATGACTCAGCCTCTCGGGACTCAAGGAGATTCATTGTCTGTGGTTACAGAGGCCTCAGTCAAACTCAAATACTCAAAACAATCTTTAATGAATACTTGGAATTGCTAGAGAAAGAAAAGCATTATTTGTCAGGATTTTAGGCTGTGAGGCACACACCAAAGATGTGACTGCGTGCACCACTAGATTCAACTCACCTGTCATGACTCACTGAGGTTTGTGCTAAGATGAGCCAAAAGCTTGGAAATTTCAGCTCGTGCACAACAGGTTTGGTTCCTGAACTTCTTTCTAGCTCCGAAAATGACTTTGAAATGTGCCAAACTTTAGAGAGAGGGTCAAAAAATAACCACACCAGCCAATTTTTAAAATGAGTTTAAACCTTTACATTTTCTCTACTTTGGATATACCTTTAAAATCATGAGCTCTTTTTGTGGATGGACAAACAGAGTTGAAGCACTGATCTGGGGATATAGTTTAGTTTATGTTCAGGCTAATGGAGTGACCTTGGGTTTTTTTAGGATCAGGAAGCTTTTCATTTTGGAGTAGACTCTACTTTTGGCTCTAGTTGTTAGTCTTTATTTGATACGTACATGTCATTCATTCAGTCTGTGATGTGGTTCCTGGAAAGATATTTCCAACCTGTCGATGTGATCAATGTCCACTTCACATGAAAGCCTTCACAGCTCTGCAGCGAAACACGCGGTTCATTTATCTGTTTGTCATGCAGCTTATCCAGAATGCAGTTGGTTGTGGTTTTGTCTAAATGATAGAAAAGAAATTTCTGGGGAAGGTTCATTGGCTTTGTATTCCACCTCCCTGGGACTTAACCACATAAACATTATTAACAACATTGGCTCAAAACAGGAAGTAGCTTGTTGAGTTCATTTCCGCCAAAAGCACTGTGTTTGCAAAAATCTACGCCAGCATTTTCTCAAATGAGAAGAATCAAAGAGAATTTAGGACCCCTCGAACATCCTCTGTCAACTCCGGTCTTTCACCGTCCAAACACATGGGTGAATATTAGTCTGTCAGTGTCTGGCTCAAAGTGTCAGGGTGTACTTTGTCTAAGGCCCTAAGCTGCTGGGATAGGCTCCAGTCACCCACGACCTGTAACGGGACTAAGTGGAAGAAAATGAATAAATGAAAAATGTATAGTTTTCCATTTAATGCTTTAAATTAAAACAAAGCACAATATTTTATCAAAGCCAATTTTTTTATACTTTTTCATATTTTTAAAACTTCTGAAAATGGTTCCTGACTTCAGTAATATTATTAGTTCTGAACTCAGGAACTTTGTCCCTGCCTTTCCTGTCTCTTTATGAAGTTGTAGTAGTCCATCTGGTTTGTCTGTGTTTTAACATTTTAAAAAGAACCGCCCAGAGAAGCAGTGTGCAGCTGTAAGTGAGTGGTCTTTAGTGTCAAGAAGAAACTACACACACAAACATAAATCCACTATAAACAACTGTCATTTTAACAGCAAATAGCAAAAACAAGACAGGTTAGTCTGTAACTGTTCTCATCTCTGACATTTGCCCTCTTTCCTTTCTGTCCTGTCCAGGGGCCGTGCCTTTGCTGTTGTCCTTGTTGTTTGGATAGTGGCCTCTCTCATCTCCTTCCTGCCCATCCATCTGAGGGTGTGGGTATCGAACAACCCCAAGGCTACTGAGTGCTTAACAAATGAATTGTGCTGTGATTTCAACACCAACGCGGCGTACGCTGTGTTGTCCTCCATCGTGTCCTTCTACCTGCCGCTGGTCGTGATGATCTTCGTGTACTCACGTGTGTTTCAGGAAGCCCAGAAACAGCTGGAGAAGATCCGAGAACGGGAGAGACACATCTGTAACTTACAATACTCCTCGCAACTGGCTTTCCCCAGTGATAGTCCTGCCATGAATGAACTCAGGACTGAAGACAAGACTGCGTCAGATGACCGACTAAACATGCAAAGAACGGGAGGCGTTGAAAATGGGAAAAACGGTAAAAGCAGGACAGAGAAGGGAGAGAAACAAAAGCGTCTTAAATTTAGTCTAAAGGAGCACAAAGCAGTAAAAACTCTTGGGATCATTATGGGGACCTTTACCCTCTGCTGGTTACCGTTCTTTCTCTTAAACATTTTAATGACTTTCCAAGATCTTGGCGATGTTAAACTCCTTTTCAGACTCCTAAACTGGCTGGGATACTCCAACTCGGCCTTCAACCCGCTCATTTACTGCCGCAGCCCAGATTTCAGACACGCTTTTCAGGAGATACTCTGCCTGCGAAACTGGGGCGGCACCTGGAGGTCTAAAAACGCGTGGGGCTGTTGTAAAGACATATACTCAAAGCCACCGGGCAGGACCAACAGGGAAACAAACCTGAGCAATGTCAAGCCACTCCAGCAGAGGTTAGGTTGGGACGGCAGTGTGGACAGCTCTCTGAGGGACAGTGCAATGACTTTAAGTCCCCCGACACTGTGTCCTAACGAGACTTTAGAGGTGGCCCCTGGTTCTCTGTCAAACAGCTCCGCTAATGGAAGCTGTAAAGAAAGTCTGGCCTCTATCGCCTGAGCGTTACACGAGAGACAACATGTGTTTACAGAGTCTGCAATGAAAATCAATCTGGTAAAGGTCACAGCGCTTGTTTTTATGAAATAACGTCAGAGAGTTTTATGTTTAGGTGCTTTCAAAAGTTTTATAGGTTTTCCGTCTTCCTACTATCTTATCAGCACAGGCCTATGCTGAGAAATTGGATTCAGTTAAAACAATAGATAATTACATTTAATAGAAACTTTATTGTTCTGTGACTTCTGCAAAATAACCCACATTCACTGTCACAATAGTCTATAAAGTACACAGCCTATCAGCATATAGTAATTTCCTCTTGGTAATATATGAAATGTCTTTTTTTGAAACACAAAGATTTGGGTTGTGGATGGGACATAAACTACAGGACTGTCCCAACAGAGCCCACAGTTTGTAGTTAAACATTTAAAAAGTAAGATCAAGCCAGTTCTAATTGTCTTTTCATTACAAAGAAATAGTTCCTCCTCTGTGGACTGAAGCGTTTCGTAAAGCCCATTCCGTTTGAAATCAAAGGTTACTATTGGCCAATGGGATTTCTACCAAAGGAGGGGATTCCAGACCCATTTCACAAGAGAGTTACAAAAGTTCACTGGATACGTCAGACCTGTTTTGGGGATTGTTGTGTTTATTTTTTACAAAGAATTATATTATGAGACTTAATCCAGTGTTTATTGGGCAGGAATTAAAAATCTAGCATCCTCCAGCTTTATTATCACACCAGGGCTGCAGAGGTCACAGAGGTAGGTGACCTCAAGGATCAAAGGTCATTCACGTCTCAGTGAAGATGTTGATGTGTGTGTTTTTTTTTCAAACCCATTTTTTCAAACCCATTTGAAGAAAAAAAATAAACTGTTCAATAACTTTCAGTGTTTGATAAAAGCTGTACCTGTTTTAACGCTGTTGATGTTTTTATTTATTGTAAAATATAAAAGAAGCACAGTAGCACACTCTTTTTTACAGGAAGGTTATGTGTTTGAGATTTCTTTATGTAACCTTTGGTATGGTCCTGTAAGCACTGATACACAGTACCTGTCCTGTGTTTAAACTTAAAGATAAGGACATTTTTCACATTAATATCTGCCACAAACGCACACGGTAGTCACTGTTGTTTACCCTGAGGCTAAAAGTCTTATTCAAGCACAAAGCTCCTGAGGTTAGCTCCAACTGCTGCTCATTCCTTTTTTATTGGTGTATATTTGTAATCGGATAACCATCTGACCCCTGAACTTGTGACTGGTCTGTTTTAAATTACTCCCACTTTAAATATCACGCCCTCCTGAGTTTATCCCATCTGCAGAAGCTCTATTACAGAAAGAAACATTATGAAACCTATGTATGTTTAATCATAATATTATCCCAGATATAGAATTGGATTTATTTCTGTTGCTTTTGATTTGGATTTATTAAAATGTGTCAGAAACTCACTGTTTGGGATAAGCATTTGTACTGTAAACGTGATTGTTGTAACTGTACGTACAGTGTTTTTTGTGATATTATTATAAACTTGTTGCTTGTTGTAAAACCAGAACCAGATCCTTTCTCTATAAATTTTTTGAGACATTTAGAAACCATGGTCATAGAAACCATGGTCATTTTTAAATTCTGGTTGAGCTAGTGGAGTATAGGCATCTTATTTATCGTCTCAGCCTCTGATAATGAGACAGAGACAAAAAACAAAACCAAAACACATTGATTTCTACCTCTGTTAAATGTATGTCATCTCATCTCTGTAAATATTTAATTGTAAATGTTGAATGTTGTATGTTGGTTAAAGTAAAGAGAAGTTGTTTAATTGTGTTTAATTTATTGGTTGGTGTCTCACAAGAAGAAGGCGTCATAGCTTTTCTCTTGGTTGTGCTTCTTTATTTATGCTGGAGCTTTTATCCAATCAGATTTCAGCCACGTGTTGCCAGGATGAAAGAAATCTGCCTTGAGGCCTTCAGAGTCAACAGGTGCCTGTCTCTTCAAATAAATGGTAAAGAAACTGTGCTTTAAAGAGGCACTTTGCAAGATTTTCACCTTAACATAACAGCTTCAAAGTCATTGTGATGGGTTAAAGGCTTATTTTGTGAATGGGGTCTGTCCCAAACCTCTCTGGCGCCTGTTTGTGGAAAAACCAGCCTTGCAAAATGTGTGCAGCGACCCGGCGCATCTTGGATTCAAAAAGTCTTGCGGGAATCTCTGGTCTCATGAGAAACTATTTGCGTAACGTCAATACACAAATAGTTGTGGCAGAGTGAGCGTAAAAAGCAGAGAAAACTGTTGCTCATGGGCAAACGGGAAGAGAGGAGGTCAGGGCATTCACCAACATTACACCGCAGCTGCTCAATCGGGAAAATACGAACGAAAACAGTGAAGAAACCAAAGGGCCACTTTAATCAATCAGATTTAGAGTTGGGTAGCCCGCCAAGTACCCAGCGCCAGCTAGCAGGCGTACAATAACAATTCTTACTTTGATAGCATAGACAGACTTAGAAACATACACAAGCTAAAATAATTTTATGGCACGGACATTCACTTTCCGCATTAGCCTCCACGGCACTAGAAAATAATTAATTGTTGTAAATAAAAGGCAAAAATCCAGCAACTGACATGCATGTAGCTAAGGATACTAACTGGTTACAATAGAGAGGACACATAAGTTAAGAGTTTTATCAGAGGTCTTAAGGGAATTAATAACTGTCCTGGTGTCTGCATTTTAGTTGAAGATGACCTAGATGACTGAAAATCCTAACAAAGACCAGTAGACTTTATTCAGTGTGTTTGCTTACCTTAAGGTTCAATAGGATAGGCCCTGAATAAGGCTCCACTGTTGTATAAGAACTGGTCACAGTACAGTAGGTTGTGTTAAATGTGGTCATTTTTAATGCTTGAAAGAAGAAGCTTTGAAATATGTCTTTGAAGCATTTGGCAATCACAAATTCAACAAGACTTTGTTTACAAGAAAAGTTTGTTATCTAAAAGTGGGCACACAGACAGATGAAAATAATTATACTTGGAAAATAAATAGAATTTAATAGTACTGTGGTGTCTTTGTGAGTTGATGGCAGGCTTCACGTCTGCCCCGATCCCTCGGTCCACTCTCGTATTCGCTCAGGTAGAAAACCTGTATCACACAGAAGAGCAAGGCCTTGTATGGTTCACTGAAGGAGATTTATAAGACAAACATTTTCTGTTAGCTGTGCCAGGTTTTGTGTTACACAGTCCTAATATTACCCACTGAAATCTCGTCATGTGACCAGCTGACTCTAACAAAGGCAGCGTATTTTGGACCATTTACCAAAAATCAACTTACATAAGAAAACCAGATTGTCATCAGCGAGGGAATAAAGTTATTTCAGCCTATGGCAATTTGCTTAAAAAGGCTCTTTGTGAACAAATAAATTCAGAGAGTGTAATGTGACTCTCACTGGGCTGCACCTTTAACCTTTTTATCTCAGCCCGCCACATAGAGGCTTTTTGTGTCGATCCAGTCATCCAGAAACCCACGAGGACCGGGCCGGCTGTTTGCCTTTAAGTAAAAGCGTACGTGTGTTAGACGGTGTGTTTGAGGTCATGACAAGTGGTGACAGCTGCAGGTGCTCACAGCAGCTACAGTATCAGCTGCACTCACACAAACACACGTACAGAGCAGTGTATCCTCAGCTCGAATCAGAAAGCTTCATATAGACCTGTGTCATGTGATGATTAATATTTCCATGGGATAAATGTCTAACATAGCCTCCACAGGTTAATCCCTTTAACATACTGTACATGTTTTTATCTTCTACTTCCTTGTTGTTGGCTGTGTGTCTGGGATTTGTTTGTTTGTATGTGCATATGTGCAGTCTGTATCAAAATATAGCTCCACAATACAAAACAAATAAACACAAATTGGGGACACATTTCTAGTCCAGTGGGTTTTTGTCGCTGTTCAAAGACATGCATGACATATCTGTGATGTTTGGGCTTCATGGTTAACAAAGATAACAAGTACATAACCTGAAGGTGCATCTTGTTCTGTTAAGATCTGGCGACAAACTGGCCAGTCGACAGTTACATAACCGTCATAAATGATCACTTGTTTTGCTCAACCAGCTTCAAAAAATGTACATTAATGTTTGTTTTTATAACATAAGAGTGACTGAAGTTGGGCTGTGACTTATTATTATGCAATATTTGCTAAATGTCAGTTCAAAATGTCAACTATTAAAAACAGTGATTGGCTCCAGTTACTTAAGGGGAACTTCAGAGATAATCTGCAGCATGTTGGTTCCTCCCTTTGTTTACTGTTCTGTGTCTATTCGGAGCGTCCATAGAGTTGTGTAAATCTGCAGCAGTAACTATTTTGAAGGTCTGATTACTGGATTCATACTTTGAATATTTCACATAGTGCCACCTTGTTTTACTCCACAGGTGTCTCCTTTGGCTTCACTGTTGGACTTTGTGTGGGTTATCTTGTTTTAAAAGAGGTGTTAACTTGCCCCACTGAGCTGACAATATCTGTAGTGAATATCTATAGTGATCTCTCATTCAAAAACACACAGGATGAGATTTATGTATAGGCTGTTTATAATTACAAGACATTCATGCAGCCTTGTCGACAATCATTTTTAAGGCTGTGGGTGAAACTGTGATTTTGTGGCTTCTTTAAAAGGCTTCTGTGTTAACACAAGACTCACTGTAATGTACAGCCCAGAGGCTAATGCACAAGCAAAGTTATAAAGTCCAACGGTTTGTTTTGTCATATGTTTATCACAAGCAGTAACCTTTGGGGCTCCAGATGATCCGATGACGAAGGAGCCAGACACTCCAGTCCAACACGGTTTTGTCCTGAGGGCAGGTGAGGTAAGTGGAAGTGTAAATACATCATGTGGAAAAGCTTGCTCACGTCATGTCTTTTTGAGGTAAACAGTCCATTTCAAAGGGCTGGACCTGGATGTCATTACCATCCATTTCACGTAGTCATGATACCGACATGTTTTAATAGTCTTTAATGTGAAGTTTTAACAGTGCAACGTAATAATCTTTAGATAGGCATCTGTATGTTGTAAATGTAGGAGTTACAGTAGGGTTTGCAGAGCACTGTTGTTATGGAAAAGTAGACAAAACCATGAGAGCAAAAACAAGTTATTTACAGACCAGGAGATCTAAAGGGATTTTATTTTGCAACATACATCACTCCAGTCATTTGTGCAGCTTCAACATTTTGCAGCATGGACACTATACTGGAAAATGACTCACAGGGTGGTCTGTTACACTGAACCATGTCGGAGGGCTTCCACAGGGTTTGCACGTCCCGGAGGCATGGACTTATAAATCATTTATATCAGAGTTTTCTGTCCAGCGGAGGCTACTGTGTCAGTGAAACAGGTATGATTCTAACAATCTCGTGTCTAAGAATACTTAAATCAGTTCAAGAATGTATATTTTTGTGTTACTTTAAGTCAAACTCACAAAAATCTAGCTTTTAGTGAAAAGTGAGCTGCTTTAAGGTTTGTTTCAAAGTTTAAAAAGTCTCATTATAAGAGCTTGAGAGCACTTACTGCAAACTTGCAAAAATTCTGTTGATGTCTATGAAATAAAACTTAAATTACTACATAATTTCAAACAATCTGTGCATACGTTTTGTTTAAGCATGTGCTGTTGTACATATAAAATAATCCCTGTGCATTCAATGAACAGGTCTGGTGGAGTGTTAATAGGCATTTTCAAATCACATTTTAGTTACTTTCCATGCCATTATTTGAATCTTAACCTTGTTGTTGCAAAAAACATACTGTGCACCATGTGACCATAACTCAAAACAGAAAATGCATTGATGCCTTTTCGCGGTACTCTTTATCGAACACAAACAACTGAGGGTGAGGGCCTTGAGCCAAGTCAAGATCTTGTGATTGCTGTAAGTTTAATGCCGTGCATTGTGAGCTTGTGCTGCTGCTTTGAACTAAAGCTGACCCGCCTCTCCTACCAAAGAAGACAGATGTGGAGAACAGAGGGATATACTGACGACACATCTGCAAAAATCCACTTATGATCATCCTTTATCAAGATAATTCATCAAAACAAGCAGGTGAACCAGGAGTGAAAATATTATTTTTTAATTGGTCGTATTATCTTAAGAAATACCTTGTTGATCACATCTGTTTATTCATGTCCACTTTCATTTTAACCATGTTATGTGCAGCACTGCATAAAAACCTGTCTTATTTTGTTTTTTAGATATGTATGTAGTGTGTAGCCCTTTGTAATGATGTAATACGTGGTTTATTTGTGAAGCTGGTTTAAGAGTCTGGAGTGAATATGGTACAGTATGTTGAGTTTATTTGGTGTATTTGTGGTTTGTATTTCCATAAAAGGCGGTTTGTAGATTAGAGACACAACAAAGTTTGCTTTGATGACGTAGAATGCAAAGTACAATGAGAATAGTGTACAAATATTGCCTCAAAAGCATCAGCAAAAGTATCACATACAAACATACAGGACATATTGTGGAGTTCCCCTTACGTCAAGGGGAAAAGTAAAATAAAAATAAAATATTTGCTTATGTTGGCAACCAACAGCGAAACCAACCCTGGACATACTTCTTTTGTGCTCATTGAGGAATATATCCCTCGGCTGATCAGCTGTGAAATACTGGATTGACAGAGCTATGCTGAGGTTTAAACTTACCTTTGTGCCAAAAAGAATGTCCACTTTACTGTGAATTTATGAACTCTTAACTTTTTTGTGCAACATCAGTCAGTCACCCTTTGCCAGAATCATCTAATTTATTCTGAAAAATAATCACGCTCTGTTTAAATTCCACTGCCAAATCTACTTTATTTGGATTGATTTTCAGTTTAGTTTGTGGCTCATTACTCCATCTAGTGGCTTCAAATAATATTTCAGGTTATAGTAGGACTGTGATCTTTTTGATGTATTTTACATAACCATTAAATTGTTATAACAACATTATTTTTGTGTTTAAAAAACACACGTGGGAGCATGTCAGTGCACTGGACGCCAGAGTTGGCTGTTCTGCTGCTGAACTATTTGTGCAGAGACGTTACATAATATTTGTCTGTCCTTGGCAACTTTGGCGTGACATCTGAGAGTCACTCAACTGCACTTCGTGAACTGCAGCAGCCAAGTTAAACCAAATAAAAGACGAAGAGTCCAGGGCTGTGGTAACTTCTGTCGTAATGCCTGAGCCAATGAGCCCTTAAGGCAAACACAGAGACTACTCGGTGCTCAAACAACTAACAATAAACAATAAACTATAAAGAGCCAGAGACACGTCAACAAACCTGATCATGTGTTTTGTCGAAAGGTTGGAGTAAAGTGGCACAGCGTGATCTGGTTTCATTACATACCACACACTTGTGACATCAATGGCATTCAATCACAGTGTTATTGAAGTTCACACAATGCACGAGACCCCTCCTCCCACATCGTTCCAGCTTAGATTGCATGGAGAGTTGCGTCAAACAATTTCCCAAAACTAAAAAGCACTCACACAGCTGTTGGACAGTGGTATGTGTCTGACTGCTGGACCACACCTGAAATATCTTTGATGAAATATGATTGAAATGGAGCTGCACGTTCCTTTTGAAATATTGAATGTACAAGGCTAATTATCCAGTCAGTGCCCATGTTCAAGTTACTGCCACGAAAAAAGTCCCAGTTAAGTTCTCTGCCACTTTTACACAATACATAATAAAATAAGTGTGCCAACAACCCAGTGATCTCATCATTTACACGACAAAGGTTACGCAAAAAAAAAAAAGAGTTGTATTTTTTGTTTGGACAGCATTCTCACTCAACAAAACTCCCAAATTTTGAAGTGTTTTTTTTTTTTTTCATTTGGGAACACCAGCCGCTGCATTGTCATTGCATCAAATGTGAAGATAAAATAATGACGTCCCAGACATCTACTGGCTGCTGGCAATGCACAGAGAGTAGAACAACTTAATGCAATACTCAACAACCAAGACAAGTTCATGCTAAAATGAATAAAATAAACAACTGGAAACATTTGCCTTAAGTTATTCAGACTGAACATCATGGAAACAAAGGAGGGGATATACATCAGCTGTATACAACATACCTCAATCAATCAATCAATCAATCAATAATTTATTTATATAGCACCTTCCAACAACCACAGATTGAACCAAGGTGCTTAACAACATTAATAAAAAATAAACATGTTTACAAATAGGTTTAAAAACACATTTACACAATAAAACATAGCAGTGCCATTAAGTGCAAAAAGCCATTTTAAATAAATAGGTTTTAAGTTTGGCTTTAAACAGAGGCCGGTCAGGGATGGAACGTAACTCAATGGGTAATGAGTTCCAGAGTTTAGGACCGGCCACTGCAAAAGAATGATCACCCCACTGTTTGTACCGGGACCGGGGCACCTTCAGCAGATGTTGCCCAGCAGAACGTAGAGCTCTGCTGGGTTGGTGAGGGGTCAGAATCTCACACAGATAAGAAGGTGCAAGGCCTGTGAGTGCATTAAAAACAAACATTAAGATTTTAAAATGAATTCTAAACTGGACAGGGAGCCAGTGCAGGGAGTATAGGACAGGTGTTATGTGCTCATGTTTACGACTGTTAGTTAGCAGTCGGGCAGCAGCATTTTGCACAAGCTGCAAACGGTGAAGTCCGGTTTGGTTAATTCCCACATAGAGTGCATTGCAGTAGTCTATGCGGGAGCTGATAAAAGCATGAATGGCTTTCTCCAGATCAGCTCGACTTAAAAAGGGTTTAACCTTTGAAAGGAGGCGAAGCTGAAAAAAGCTTGCCTTAACCACAGAATCTATTTGTTTTTCAAATTTTAGACTGCTGTCTAGTTTTACCCCCAGATTTTTGACAACGTGATTAAGATGGGGGGCCAAAGCAAAAGGACCAGGAGCTAATACATACATACCTCACAGAACACAGACCATAAAAGTGGGCAATAAACAATCACTAATGCCATTGTGCAGTTGTACCACAGTGACCTATAAAGATGCCCTCATACATATCCTTGTTCAGTGTTATTGTGCTCAGTGCTATGTGATTGTAAGGTTTCAAGGTCAAATTTGTTGATCATCTGTGTTTCATAACAGAATCCAGTACAAGGAAGCCTTTTTAAAATGTAGAGCTACTTAAAGACAAGATGAGACAGATTTAAACCTACCTGAGGAATGTCAACCAACACCTTCACTGATACTGAGACACTGAAGAGGACATGGGAGGCATGTGAGCCCTGCTATATGTAGACAACCCCAAAATAAGCACAATGCGGGGGTATCGATATCTTACATGCTTTTTGGGACAGTTCTACATGATACACCTAAATAAAAAAGAACCATTAGAGGTGTATTCTATGAATCTGAGATCTGTAAAGTAAAGTATGTGTGCAGATAATATTTTCTGTAAGCATGTGTAATATGCACCAGAAGAAATGCGTATAAAAATGAAATGACCTGACAGCCAGTCTACATATAACACAGTTTGTCTCTCATGGACTGAACACTTCTGTTGGTGCCAAAGCAGTAACATATGGAGTCCCACCAGCTGACGGAGCTGCCAACAGGCTGCATGTGTCGTCTGTATCTGTGTATGTGTGGGACAGGTCCAAAGAAACATGGGACGTTAAATATCTGTTATCGTCCTGCTGTCAGCTCCTAATTGGCATCCTTTCGGGTAGCAACAGTTGGCTTTAGTGTTGGCTATCAGACAAAGCTCTAACTTTCTAGCCAAAAGTAAGTATATAAAATTTTGCAGACACATTCAAAAGACCTCAGAGTGACTTATTTGAAATTCATGAGTCATTTTGGTAAGTGTTTTTCTGATCAGAGACAGAGGTTACTGATGCCAAAGAGAGCGTTGTGCAGTGATGAGTTGTGCGGGGGGTTGTAGATTTAGCTCGAAAATTGTCTGTTTCAAGCCTGAGACTGATTTTTTATTATTAAAACTCAAGACTTATCATCCAACCATGCAAGTAGAGCGAACTAAAGACTCTGAGGCCACCGGTCACTATTGTAAATCCCATCAAGCCACATTAAAAGAGTCGTATTACATTACATAATGCATGATTAGGTTTAATTAGCTCAAGATTAGATCATCGCTCAGACACCTTCTCTGACGAGCTGAGGAGACTGAGAATAAAACACTTTAACATACGCCGTCTGACGTTATTAGTCCAGTTGTTGCACAGTGACCTTTGTGATCCAAGCAGTCGATCCGGATGCATCGGTTCACAATAGTACATCAAAATCCAATTCACCTTGCCCTGTGCTGAAGGAGTGACGTCAGGAGCGCCTGTGTCTCTGCCCGAGGTGACTCTGCCCGAGGTGACTCTGAAGGAACAATGCAGCTGTAGATGAAGTAGGATACGGCCAGCTTGAAATGAAATATGATCTTTAAGTTTGGAGCTCAAACTGAACAGAAAGTCAGGTGAGTCATGCGACTTCCTTTTACTAGACAGTGTTGTTTTAAATTGTGAAGGGCTTTTCGTACTCATTGTCCTTACGCTCTGTGCTTGACTGGTCCCCTCTGGACCATCCCACACTGCTATTATGCTTTGGGATGTGACAGATGGACAATGAGACATACCACCAGACATTTAGAACCTCACAGTGGAAAGAACAAAAAGTCAATAAACTGAGCTCATGATACAATCTGAAACAATTCTGTACTGTTCTTTTTCCCGATGACCAGATGTACAGATCTGAAAACCTCTGCAGCTTGGCCAGAGTTAGACCAAAGACTGCATCTGCCTTGGACTCGTGTTTCTAGTAAAATATCCATTTAATCCGCAGCTTGTCAAACAGGACACTCAGCTGGTTTATTTCATTATGTTTCTAATTGCCCTTTAAGCTTCTCTAAACCAGCCTGGATTTTTCCACAAGGGAGCTGGCCACACTCCTTCAGCGAGAGTAAGCCCAGACAAACTGTGTTTAGATTTACATTTGGACAGACTTAACAAACTCCACTCACGTCTTTACCTCAGCCATCATGTTGTGCAAATGCAAGATAGCACTTTTTCGAGGCAACTTATAGTTATCATGAAAAACACCACACTACTTCCTTTATGGGAACATACAATCTGCATTTATGCTGGTTGTGTCTGATCAAATCTAACGGCTCTAAAACAAACAAACCGTTAGTAATGGCAAACATTTTCTCATTTTATTTTATCTCAGCAGAACCAGAAACATTATTCATGTCATATTTTATTATGCAATATTCTGTGCAAAGTGTAACATGACATTCAAAAGATCTATTAGGGATGTTTGGTGTATGCTTCTTGATTCCTCACTGCACGACTGCTTTGGGTCACTTTATTAAATTTGCAATTGTTGACCAATCCTTTTTGCAACATTTATTAGTCTCCAGTGCAGTGCAGGTTACATGTTTTGTAAATAACAGTCAGGAGCAAGACCAGGCGCCCTTCAGCCACTCTCTCAGCCTTATACACACTTTTGTAAATTGCGTGCCTGCTTAGATTACCTGCCACTACCTTCAGGCCTTGGTCGTGTCACTTCCTTTCTGTTACAATCGGAAATACTGACAATTTAGCAATAAATAAAATAAACTTTTATAGTGTGCATATTGTTGTTTAAAATGTAAGGTGGCAACATCTATGGCTGCTTTGAGTTTGAGGTGGAATACACACTGGACAATTACCAGCTAATCACACAGAGACCGACAGAGAACAATTAAGGCTGAGCAGTCTTTGACGATGGTAGGAAGCAGGCGAGAACACACTGTAAAAAAAACAGATGCCATGCAGCAGACTTAACACAGAAATGCCGGTTTCCAGCTTGGCACTGGGATCAAACCCGTGACCTTCAAGCATCTTTGTTACTAATAAAAAAGTCAATTCCTGTTTGCCTGAATTTTTCCGTGCGCTCTGGTCCTTGAAGAGCACCTAATTATTTTACTCAAATTGTACTTCTTCTTGCTCCACTAAAGCTTCTCCCTCAGTTTTGACCACTGAAGCACTCTCTTGATTTATTTTTGCTACCAGTCTGTTGGAGTATGTCTGGAGATTATCATTTTCAAGCATACTGTTTGACTGATGATAAATTAGGTTAGTAAAGGACCTTATAAGTCTTACAAGTGTGGCCCTTTGACAAATTTGAGTTGGACACCGCCGCTCTATTTTGATGCTCCTAAATGCAAGTGCTCAATCCATTTACAGCAAACCTCACCTCTGTTTTCACTTGTGACATATTACAGTAGTCCATTTGTCCTCCACAGATATGACTTCTAGGTATGTCCCAAGGTTTGTCTTAAACCGTGCAGACACATTTTTGGAGAGGCACTCATAAACACAATGCACCACAGTCCTCAGCTTAAAGGTATATTCCAAAAGAGTTTAGGACTACATTCACCGAGCAAACAAGAGCAAAAATGTTGATAAAAATGTGGAATTAGTCCCAAAGCTAAGTGTGGTCTTAGTGTGGGGAATGTAAAACATGGACACACACACGCACACACACACACACACACACACACACACACACACACACACACACACACACACACACACACACACACACACACACACACACACACACACACACACACACACACACACACACACACACACGCACACACACACACACACACACACACACACACACACACACACACACACACACACACACACACACACACACACACACACACACACACACACACACACACACACACACACACACACACACACACACACACACACACACACACACACACACACACACACACACACACACACACACACACACACACACACACACACACACACACACACACACACACACACACACACACACACACACACACACACACACACACACACACACACACACACACACACACACACACACACACACACACACACACACACACACACACACACACACACACACACACACACACACACACACACACACACACACACACACACACACACACACACACACACACACACACACACACACACACACACACACACACACACACACACACACACACACACACGCACACACACACACACACACACACACACACACACACACACACACACACACACACACACACACACACACACACACACACACACACACACACACACGCACACACACACACGCACACACACGCACACACACACACACACACACACACACACACACACACGCACACACACGCACACACACGCACACACACGCACACACACACACACACACACACACACACACACACACGCACACACACGCACACACACACACACGCACACACACACACACACACACACACACACACGCACACACACACACGCACACACACACACACACACACACACACACACACACACACGACACACACACACACACACACGCTCACACACACACACACTGGGAGTGATAAGATATACAAGAGGAGCTGCAGCAGTGATGCCCAAAATAAGTCAAAGGAGTGTCCCTCTTCTTTATTTCCTCATTCACAAACTGTGTTTTGTCGATGTAATACTACTGAGTCTGATCTCTCAATGTGAGGGTCATGTATACCACAGATATGTCCTCCAGCCATTTGTACTTTCTCAGTGAAAACCTGAACATGCATTAAAAATATTGTACATGAGGTAATGTTTTTAGACAGATAAGAATATACTAAAAAAACAAGACAGGGGAGAAGTATGTAAGTAGCCACATTTTCACTGGAGAAGTTTGGCACAGGTCACTTCAGGAATAACACTGGAGGAAGAAAGGAACAGTTATTAAAAGGTAACCTTGCTGTCAGTTGAATACAGGATGGAGAACCTGTACTCGGGCAAAACTCTGAATCAAAAGGAATTCACAAACAGGCAGAGTTTTCTCAAACGATCTCCTCTTGTTCTTTTGATTTAAAAATGTTTGTGCTTTATTCCTCCTCAATTTAAACTCAGATTAAAAGTAATCCACAGCGGGTCAGTGTATCCTTTTCATAATTATTTGGCCTGTTTCAAAATGTCTAGTGTAGCACAAGTCATCAGGAGACTTTAAAGGTTGAACAGGTAAATGGTAAATGTGCTCTTCTTTTGACGTGAGCTTTATGGTTGTGGACTCAGAAAATCTCCTGCTCTGCTCCTTCATGTTGATCTCAAATGTCCACTGGACTTTCTCTGAGGCTCTTTTGCAGTATGTATATTGTTCATATAAACATTTAGCCATATATTCTCCATCCCCTTTAGTCTCAACAAAATGGGGAAAGCCTTGGAAACAGCTCTGCAACAGATTGTATATTCATTCCACAGATTTCTAAAGAGAATGTCGTTTGGATTACGTAAAGCTCTTCCAGCGCTTCCTTTTACAGGATGTATTGTTTTAGAAGTCAAGTACATTTGGTTCCTTATTGGCTCTACACTTTCTGCTTGTCCTGTCGCCATCTGAGCCTCCCACACATCTGTATGCCCCTCAAAGTGGTGCCTTCAAGTACCTTCTATCCCAGACTCAAACAGCTTCACTTCTAATGCAGCCTCCTTGGATTGTGCAAGTCTAAGTGTATTGTGTGATTTTCACAGAAATACGCCTTGTTATGGCATTAAGTACATAAGTATGGGTACATATGTATTGCATCATATCTCATTTTATCAAACATGTCCAGTGTTTTCTGTAACCATGATCACATTCAATTAAAATCCAATAAATATTTGAAAACATCATCCACTGAGCGACAGAGTGAGTATTGGGACATATTACAGGTCAGAGCTTGGACATATATCTACAGACAATAAAATTAAATAGTTGCCGTTTAGTTAAATGATTACTGGGAGACGTGGGTAACTAAATAATCCAGTTTGTGCATTGTCGGTGTGTTATGTAGTTTGTTCATCAGGGCGGGGATAAAAGGCAGATGTGAGCTACACTTGGGGAAGACCAGGTCAGGCTGTACTGCTAAATGTTCATGGTGTCATACTGTCATTGATGTAATTGGAAAACTGAATAATGCCTCTTAGGTTTGCCTTTTTCCATATCTCTTACCATTTAAAGTCACAGTTTTGGATTTTATGTTCACTGGCATATCTTCCAAAAGTACTCCTATATATATATATATAAAAACTTTGTCCTTCACCCTCCGCGGGTGGTCTTATCCTTTGAGCTCAGGTCCTCTACCAGAGGCCTGGAAGCTTGAGGGTTCTGCGCAGTATCTTTGCTGTTCCTAGTACTGCACTTTTCTGGACCGAGATGTCTGGTGTTCTTCCAGGGATCTGCTGTAGCCACTCTTCCAGTTTGGGGGTCACTGCCCCGAGTGCTCCGATGACCACGGGCACCACTGTCGCCTTCACCTTCCAAGTCTTTTCTAGCTCTTCTCTGAGTCCTTGGTATTTCTCTAATTTCTCATGTTCCTTTTTCCTGATGTTGCAATCACTTGGTATTGCCACATCAACCACAACGGCTTTCCTCTGCTGTTTGTCCACCACCACGATGTCTGGTTGGTTCGCCATTACCATTCTGTCAGTCTGAATCTGGAAGTCCCACAGGATCTTGGCTCGGTCATTCTCTACCACCTTTGGAGGTGTTTCCCACTTTGACCTTGGGGTTTCCAGTCCGTACTCTGTGCA
Organism: Neodontobutis hainanensis; assembly: GCA_024349245.1. Lineage (NCBI taxonomy): Eukaryota > Metazoa > Chordata > Actinopteri > Gobiiformes > Odontobutidae > Neodontobutis > Neodontobutis hainanensis. Next base: position 890,491 of record JALDNG010000054.1, read on the forward strand.
GATGTTCCTGTACACTATGCCAGCCACTTGGTTATGGCGTTCCATGTATGCTTTCCCTGCCAGCATCTTACACCCTGCACTTAAGTGTTGGATTGTCTCAGGGGCCTGTTTGCACAGCCTACACCTTGGGTCTTGTCTGGTGTGGTAGATCTGGGCCTCTATTGCTCTGGTGCTCAGGGCTTGTTCCTGTGCAGCCATGATGAGTGCCTCTGTGCTGTCCTTCAGTCCGGCCCGTTCTAGCCATTGGTAGGATTTCTTGATATCAGCCACTTCAGATATGTTCCGGTGGTACATCCCATGTAGGGGTTTGTCCTCCCATGATGGTCCCTCCACCAGCTCCTCTTCCAGCTCCTCTTATATATATATATATATATATATATATATATATATATATATATATATATTTTTTTTTATTTACAGAAAGAACCTGGGGGCCCCTCGACACACACCTGACTTTATGTACATTAGACATATTTAATAAGATGATGATTATACAAAGTGTTGATGTAGACCTCAGAGGATTAGCCTCGAGATTTGCTCATGGGTTACTCAGGTCATAAACTCCCCAGACATTACTCACACATTAGGCATCTTTTGCAAATAGTTACTAATACTGTCAGGAGCAACTTGTCCTTCTTCTCCTTCTTCTTCTTCTTCTTCTTCTTCTTCTTCTTCTTCTTCTTCTTCTTCTTCTTCTTCTTCTCCTTCTTCTCATTTTTCTTCTTTTTCTTCTTCTTCTCCTTCTTCTCCTTCTTCTTCTTCTTCTTCTTCTTCTTCTTCTTCTTCTTCTTCTTCTTCTTCTTCTTCTTCTCCTTCTTCTCATTTTTCTTCTTTTTCTTCTTCTTCTCCTTCTTCTCCTTCTTCTTCTTCTTCTTCTTCTTCCAGCCTGTTTTCTTTCAGAGTTTATGTTGCTCAATGTTTTATTGTAGATTTATTTTTCCCTTTCTCCACCGGCCTCTTTTCTAATCAGGGGCAAGACGAGGATTCAGAGGGAGACTACATTTGAATCTGACAGCAATAGTTAATCAATAAAGGTACAATCAGCCATCTTCACACAGCGGGATATGGATGAGTTTAAAAGCTCCTGACGTTCACTGTCAAATGCACTCGGTGGTTTTGGGACAAGACTTGTTACAGATAACAGTAAATCAATAGCCGCGCCGTCAGTCCTTTCTTCAACACAGATGGGGCAGTTGGACGTCTTTAAATGACCAGACAACTGCGAGCGGCGAATCAGGAAAAATAATGGCCCCAGCAAAGCTAACAAAAGACTGAAGGCAGTTAAGAATAAATCAATGGAAAAACCTATTAATCCCTGTGTCAGCTCTTTTTCTGGAGAGATGAAAGACAGAGGGAGACGATGCACCTGGGGAAAAGGGTTTAGATGGTAAATGGCATGCATTTATAAAGCGCTTTTATCTACCCTTGGGCACCCAAAGCACTTTACATCATGCGTCCATTCACACACATTCATGAGTGTCTCAGACGGAGACATGGTAGATGTGTGCAGTGTGGACCAGTCACAGTATTTCCAAATAGAATTAGTATTTTCACAAATTTGGAGGCGTTTAAGTGGTTCTAAACATTCAATGATGAAGTGGCATCAATGAATAAATACTTACATTTGAAAAATAAATACATACATTAATATAAATGTTAACCATATAAGAACATGAAACATAAAACTATCCATATAAAACAAAAAACATGTAAAGCAATTCATTTTAATATAATATTTAGTAGTACAGTGGGGAAAAGGAAAAAAAACTCATGAATATGTGTTTTGAATTTGGTTTGAAACAGACATTTGGACTCCTGCTTCTCAAACTTGTTAGCGCCATCTACTGATCAATTATTGTAAAGACAGGTGTTTATTAAAACAGATTTAGATAAAGTTTGAGTGCATTTAAATTTCTGCATAAAAAATAAATATATTTACATTTTTTATAATGTCGAATGGACCTGTTCTTCCAAACAGCGCCCTGTCGCTGTCGCTGTAAGTGGTTGAACCTGTAGAATGTTTTAAAAAGCATCTGAAGATGACAAGCTTTAAGTTGATCAGGCTTTTATGTTTTATTATTTTATGATTTTATGTTTATTTTTGATCTATTATAGTTTAATCTGTGTTTTATTGATTTTTTTATTTAAATTGTAGCACTTTGTCATTTCTATCTGTGAAAGTTTTCTTACTACTTACTATCATACTAAAATACAGTGGGCAGTTTGCTTTCTTCACTGATACAATACTTTTTATAACAAGAACGTCTTTGTTATATGCTTACTTTAACAGTGTTTGTGTTTCAGGCACAGATCATTAATAGATGAAGAGTCAGATACAGTTGTGTTTCTATTAACATTTTCCTTGAACTGTGTCCAAATCCAAACATCTCTGTGCAGATTAAGTGTGTTGAACTGGATTTCCCTCGTGTGTTTAAATATCACTAGAGGTCAGTGTGTTGCATAGTTCCTTTCATGTCCGTTTAGGTGACAGGCTATTCCTGCTTTGATGAGTGAGTGTGAATATGTCACAGCTCACGGCAGCGTCTGACAGAGTTACATAGGGAAAACAAAACTAAATCGAGAATCCCAAGAGAGACTTCAGCCACCACATGAGAAAATCCCTGCAACCTTCTCATCACTTACCTAATAAAAATCTGTTTATGTCATTGATCTGTGGCGTTAGATACTAAATTATCTGCTGTGACTCTTTACTTTAGTCTTTTGAGTTTCTGAGTAAGTTTCCTGTGGGACAATGTTGTCTTTTAGTTTCCACGAAATGTAAAATATTTGTAATTCCAGACAGCATTGTTGTCAAATTACCCTCAATGTCCCGTTGCTGCCTCCGCTGCTGTGTGTTTGCACCAATGTGTCGAGTTACACCCGAGCCTCTTCAGGAGAGTCCTAAAGATAGTGACCAGGCAAGCACTCTTCATATCAGGTGTACCGTTTCAGCCTCAGCATCGAGAAATCGAGTGTGTTACATAGACTGCAATAGAAATACAGTTAGACAACTGTAGTATGCTGTATTATGAAAAGAATGAGAGAACACCATTAAACCTCAAAATGTTAAATCATACAGAACACAGACAGTCAAGCCTTAGTATAGTTTAATAGAGGAACACACACAAAGTGAAAACTATATACTGGGAAATTCTGAACTGTCCTTAGAGATAAGAGAAGACCGAAGACGGTCTGGTCGTCTGAGGTAGGAGAACTTTATTTACCATCAGTCCGAAGACAGTGAACACACAGCACTGAACATTCAAGTCTGGCTATGCTTCCACAGGAAAAGTTTAGTTTAGAAAGTCTTGTACTGCCGCGTCACAACGAATGCAAAATGTAAGAACAACGTCTGACATCGAGCACTGAGCTGAGGCTTGGAGTTGAGTTTTCTGCTGAAGAATGTCTATAATTTGGCTCAATGTTTGGACAAGGAGGGAGACCACACATGGTTTAAAAGGTTAAAACCAGACATATTTATTCAAGTAAATGAGAGGATAGCATGTACGTCAGTAATGTACGACAATGCATGATGTGTGTGACTGTCAAGATCAAACAAAAGGACAAGATAAAATTGGAGAGAACGAGAAGCAGAAGTCCAAGGACGCTGGCATTTTAACCATTAGGCTCCACCCACAGCCAGCCACTCCTTAAAGTTGTAGCTGTGATCTGGAATGGAGGAGACACAGTAGCAACAGAAGTACCACATGTAGACACTACATGATGTAGGGGTTGTAACTTCAGTCGGGCCAGACTATGCAGCAGATGAGTTCAAAGTGAAGTGCATTTAGTCATGAATAGTTTGGGAGTCTGTGCTACAGCTACAGCCTTGTTTGAGGAAGAGCATTTAGCTACAGCCTTGTCAAGTGAAAACCAATACATCTACGTGACAACTTAGGTAAATGCCAATCTAACTTAGAATCTGTACGGGAGACCAACAATTCTCCAACACCATTTATTATGTGATAAACATGGAGCACAAGAACACATGCCCACTGGCTGAAACAGTATGTGCTGAAGAATCAAAGAGCTGTGGATCACTGTATAAATAATCATGTAATCTCTGGGTTTAGTCTTTGTAATCAGACCATATTTTAATGATCTCAATGGAGTGTTAGTCTTAAAAAAAAAATCAGTATTTTACTCAAGTTTCTTATTCTAAATCTTGTTGGTGTACTTTAAATGTGTCTCTTATTTCTGTGAAGCACTTTGAATGACTTAGAGAGCATGATTATTGCACAGGTGTGCCTTAGGCTGGCCACAATAAAAGGCCACTCTAAAATGTAAAATTACACAGCACAATGCCACAGATGTCACAAGTTTTGAGGGAGTGTACCGTTGGCATGCTGACTGCAGGGAGGTCCACCAGAGCTGTTGCCTGTGAATTGAATGTTCATTTCTCTTCCATAAGCAGTCTCCAAAGGCGTTTCAGAGAATTTGGTAGTGCATCCAACTGGCCTCACTGGGTTTATATCCTTCCAGGACAGGGGCCTTTCTGTGTGGAGTTTGTATGTTCTCCCTGTGTCTGGGTGCTCCGATTTCCCCTACCACCAAAAACATGTACAATATAGGACTACAGCTGGAAATGAAATGTTAAACTATAAACTGGCACAAGCATCTCTGCTCTGGCTTAATGTACATTGTACACTGTCCTAAAGAAATAAACTAATCTCAATTAAAAGTCGGCGGTCTAGACCTGACTGCAGTTTGTCGTCGGAGTGGACCAACATTACACAGGCCACACTCAACAACATTCTATGTTCTATGTTCTTGTGAAGCCTTAAAGCTCAGTTAATTGGAACAGAATTATTGTTCACAAATTGTGTCCTACTAAATGTTGTACAATAATCCTATATCGCTAAAACAGATCAAAATTACACTGAAAAAAGTATAAACATGTTCTTACATTAGAGAATGTTCTGATAAAGTATAGACATGAGGGCTAAATATTTATAAACTATGCACGACATATTGATATTATCAGTAATTTTATCAGTGACATGTTTTGAGGAGAGTTTTGTTTTTTTAGCCTTGTCATTGTTTACAGCATTTCCTTTTTTAAACATTGCTACAGAGAGAGAGTGAGAGAGAAAATGGGAAATATGTACCGACAGCATTGGATCAAGACACTCAAACAACCTATATTTGATTCACACAGTGCCTAATGTGTGCCCCAGCATCAAAAAGGAAAAAAGGTAACGGAACATAAGTAGTTTATAGCTATCTCTACAGGCTAAATCAGAGTTAAAAATGTTTTTTTTTGTTCTTCTGCGCTTTTATAATGCACAGCTCTCCTCCACGTTTTACGCCTTTATCTCTTCTCGTTCAGCAGCAGAAACTACAAAGTGGACTCTTGAATCTCAAGAATGAAACGTTAAAGCTCAGAGGCTTTTAAGACTTCATGAATAAGAAATCAAATGCATTTCATGAATGGATTTGGCACAAAACATGGCACTGACAAAAATGTTGGTTGCTGTAAACACCTCACAAAATGGAGTAGACTAAAAAAACAAATAACAGGCGCTTTTCAAAAACTTTAATTGTGCAAAGTCCCAACACCATCTGTCTTTTGTGTCTGAGGTCAGTGCACCCCTCTGACAAAGCCCACACTGGTCTTAGGCACAAATAAATGTGTCAAATATGCAAATGATACAGTAGCCTATATACTTCATGTGCACTCTCAAAAGACTCTAGAGATAGATAAGGGGAGTGACCAGCAGTGCAGACAGTGTGGGGCATTTAGAAATCCTTTTACATGGACAGACCGGACTAATGCACGTATAGCCTAGTTATAGAAGAAATGAATTTATGTGAAACAACTAGTCCAATTAAATCAAACAATGGCAACCAATCAGAGCCAACAAACCGAGGAGTCAAATACACCTCTGTTTTAACCTGGCCCCTTATTGTTTGAAACATATGATTGAAATTAATTCTTCCCTATGCTTTGATAAAAAAGGCGGGAATGAACACCAAATGTATTCTTATTTTTGCAAAGCATTAAGACTGGGATACTTGAATGTCTGTTTGATTGAAGTTATATTTAACTCTTACTGTGTAAAAACAAGGAGCATTTACTCCCCATTTAAAGGAATAGTCAGCATCTACCGCCCCAGTGAAAAGACCCCCCAATATTTATCTCTCGCAAGCACTTTAAGCAGAAAGTTTGAGCCCCACATTTACCTGCATCATTTCACATGCACTTCTTTCATTATGTTTCAGTCTTTCTTGCTTTGGTGTCACCTTGTGCTTGACTTCCTTTCACCCACCTACCCTCCCCCATGAACGGGACGATGCCCTCAGAAGCAGCAGCAGCGACCCAATGCTGACGAGAAGAGAGCAGCGAGGGAAGGAAGGAAAGAGGTGGATACGAGGAGACAGGAGAGGAACAAGGGAAGGGGAGGGGGGAGAGGAAAAACGACTGAGAGGGGCTAGTAGATGTAGCTCTCTAGCTGTGGGCCGGGGGTGAGCTACCAAGCCCGGGCTGCTCCGCCAAAACATCCATGGGTGGCTGTGTGGGGAGCCACCACGACTCCTCGGGCAGCTTAAACGAGAACTCGGACGGCACTGGAGGTAACTTAGCCGGCTCATCGGTGTCTTTCGGTGGCTGAGAAGATGTATATTTAAGTGGGCTTCCTTTGGGATTTTTAGGCATGTTGTCCCGGCTGGAGGGTCCTGGGTCTGTTTTGCTTTAAATCCGAGCCGGGGGTAGACACGACAGCCTTTCCCGGTGGCCCTTTGGTCGCAGCGGGCCTCGAACCGGGAAACGATGGCGCGTCTGGTCGTTACTTTTATAAAGTACGGATATTAACTGAGCGACGCTGCCACCCTTTGTTCTTTGACTGAGCTAGCTGGCTAAAGCGTTAGCCTGCTAGCTTTTCTGCATAACAAACATGGGTCACAGACAGGGCTGTATGGTGATTACAGTGGGCCCCAGTGCAAAAAATAATTAAGTACATAAGCTTACATTATGTAGAGCCTTTTGAAAAACATATGCCAGTGCTCCTCCTGTCAATATTTAGCTCTTCTAACTTCTTGTTAAAGCCAGTCCAGTGCAGAATGGTTTATATTGATTATTCCTTTTCTGTTCCATCTTAAGTGTTGTCAGATGTCATTATAGGATTATTTACTTATACATTTGCATTCAGTGACTCCATTAAAAGTATGGACTTGTCATTATTGTGTGTAATGTTTTGGTCAGTTTACTGTTAAGAAGTCATTACAAATTTCTTGATCATGCTTTTAATGTGTTTTTCTGTACTTTTTGGGACCCCCTGTGCGAACCACGCTGTCTGCACAGAAATGTCCTCATGGTGGGACTGACTTCATACAGGGTAGTCTCAGGGTTGATATGCACATAGCTGGGCTTCATATAGATGACTTTAACTGCCTTTTTGTGTTGTACTAGTCCTGTTTTTAAATACTAACTCTGTAATAAGATGCAATAGCTTTGATTGTTGGAAAGTTGCCATTGAAACAAAGTCAACAATGTAAAGAGTAAATGTAGGCTTCCCATAAGAAGAATGTAACCCTTGTTAACCTATCCATTTTGTATTTATCTGACAAATATATAAAAATGCATTGGTGCCGACTGTTTAAGGAGGTTTGGGAGCATGCTGCAGACCTGTTGTTGGGGTTTGAGGCATGAAAGATTTCAAAACTTTGTGACAGAGGAAGGAAGTCTATTGTGAGGTGTTAACATACTGTGGTTTTGGTCTGAGAGCAGGATAGAGCATCACAATGCAAAGTGGGAGTTGAGACGAGAAAACTGGGTTAATGTAGGCTGACTGTTGAAAGAGAAACAGTGACGCAAGCAAAGACCAAGGGCACGATTAAGATAACAGTTCAGCTATGTATTTGTTTTTGAAAAGTGAAGATAATATCCAACAAACATGCAAGACTGCTAACCCTATAGAAAGTAGTTTATACAGTGGTTACTTGTGACAGTGTGTAAAGCATAAGACCTGAGTCGCACATGAACCCAGTCACCACTTTAGCCTGTTCACAGTAGGTGGATTTTGATTGCTTTTATTACAATACAATAGTGGTGCCCCAGATAGAAGGATTATGGATAATGGATTGAGAAATCCCATAATAATTTGTCACTTTTTTGTAAATCTTTTTGTCGTTATATAGTTTATAGTTTAATTGAGGCTATGATGATGAACTTTTTTAACCTTTTTAATCTTTTTCTGTACCTATTTAAGGAACTAACCAAATACAAAGTTTATGCAAGTTCAAATAATATATTTCTTTAAAGGACGTATATGCTGTTATTTTAATTTGCTTTTTTTTAACAAACCGAAAGCCCTGACATAGAGTTGTAACGTCTGTCTGTCTGCCGTCTGTGTCAGTGGGCTTCTTATCCTGCCTCCAAGACTTCCTGTGTGTCTTATAATCCGATGTCAGAGCGTGTAGTAACAAGACGCCCCACGGTGTCAAAACAGAAGACGACCAACAGCTGTTATTTGACACCACACAAGGAGATGAGACACAAGACCGTTAGACCCTGAACGCATCTAAAAATCAACTTGGTTTGCAGTAATGCAGCCGTCGAGTGTGGGTTTACCAAAGATAAGGTGGATTTTTTTTTTAGAATAGATAGGCCACTACATCACTTTGACAGAGATTAATGATGTACTATTTGTGACATTCATGATAGCCACATAAATCAGACAACCCATCCATTAATGTTCACATTGATTGTTGTCTCTTTACTGTTGCTACAACTACCTACATTTCCCCAAAGGTACAACTAAAGTTTCTAGTCTCACTTTGACAAATCAGGACCTCATTTACCATGAGTCTCTTATGGCACACTGTAATGTTTGTGAGTCTTTTGGAAAGATTCTGTCATTATATGAATCAGGGTTATTATCACAGTAGACTTAAAAAAAAAACAGTAGTATTTGATTTAGATTGTTTATATCAAGCCATGATGGCAAACTTACTGCTGAGCTAACAATCTGTAATGTGGATGGGGCGTTTGCTTTGCCATGATTTTAAACCTTTAAAAACAGACTATTTGCTGAGGTCTGTCTCCTGATTGTATTAAAGAGAAGAGGATACCACAAATGTGTTGTTCTCTGATTGTTGCAAAGCAGAGGGGCCGTAAAAACGTTTTTAAAGAGGAACGCAGTTTCAAAATATTATGGCATAAAAACGACTAATACCTGTGACATCCTCTTCATGACATGATTGAATAATGGGCTGATGAGACAAAGACAGGAAGCAAAAAATGACATATTTATCACAACTTCTCTATTTGCACAACCAGAAGAGCTGCTGAATCAAATTTCAAGGTCACAATTGAAAACATTTGCAGTACAGTTATACTGTTGTGGTGTGATGTATGAAGAGTGCGGAGTGGTTAGCACTCCTGCATCACAGTAAGATAGTCTTGGGTTCAATTCCCATCCAGGGCAGACATAAAAACTTTTAAGGATCTGGACTAACTTCTACTAAATTGTACTAAATTTGGACAAAGTTTAGTTTAGTTTGACATTATTTCAAATGTACAGCCACTTTCCAGATTAAAACCTAAATCTGTTTAGTCCTTGGATCCTAAACCAGGACTAAACAGGTCTAAACTGGGATTGAACAGGTCTAAACTATGACTAAACTGGGATTAAAAAGGTCTAAACTATGACTAAATGTAGGCATGAACCAGATCTAAACCAAGACTTTTTCATTTGGACAAACCACAGTTTGATTTACAGCTTTATTTGGATGATTTTGACCGATACAAGTCATTCTGTGCAGTACGAATATTGCGATTGATAACATTCCAATAACCATAAATTAGCAATATTTTTTGCAGCCCTACTCTTCACCGTCCCAGTGTTGGGTCAGTGACTACACCTTTGATAGAAATACTCAAAGAATATTCCAAAAGCCAGTGTAAAATTGTTTATGGTTAACACTTATTTACTCCAAACAGAGTAGTGTTATCAGCCGTGTTTGTGATCATGTGACCAGCAGCAGGTGTAACTCAACACTGGGTTCATTTTCCGTCACACACGGGAAACTGTACCTGGTGAATGGTGTCTGTGGTGATCCAGAAGCAAATTTTACAAAATGATAACTTAGATCCAAGTATTTCTGTTTCACATCAGTAAAGTCTGGCCTAGTTTAAAGATGAAGAATTTAACAGTAGTGTCATTAAACCTTTATTCTTACATTGTTTCTATACCATCACAGTTATGTCCAGATGCCCACTTTGTAACATGTTTTAGACCAATGTAAAATTAAATCTGCTTTAAGGCATTTTTTCACAGTAGCCTTTAATGTTCTTAATTGATTGTGCAGCAGATCGAGCTACAGCCTTAAGCAGCTTCTAACTGGGTTTAGTGCTAAAAGAGTTCTCACTTGAGATATTACATTAAAGTGTCTCTTGAGCTCAGGGATGCATATTTGTTATATGATATCCTGTTTCATTTCTCTTTCTCCTGTTTCCCCTCTATTTATATATATAACCACAATTTTACGTCCCAACCCTGTGACTGGCCACTTCCCATTCTTCATGTCCACTGTAAGTGCAATTTGGTATTCTACACATTAAACGTTATCATTTACTCCATTTGCGTTTTTTTCTCTAATTACTTATGGCTCCTCTGTTTCCTCTCTGTCTGGTCTTGCTCTGTTTTCCCCTATCCCTTCATCCTTCTTATCTGTATTACTCCCAGTGGCTCCAGGGCGTAACCAGCCCCTGAAGAGAGAGCGGCCTAAATGGAAAAGCGACTACCCGATGACTGAAGGCCAGCTGCGTAGCAAGAGAGATGAATTCTGGGATACGGCGCCAGCCTTCGAGGGCCGCAAAGAGATCTGGGATGCACTGCGAGCGGCGGCCAGTGCCTTTGAGAGCAACGACCACCTTTTGGCTCAGGCCATCCTGGACGGGGCGAGCATCACACTGCCTCATGGTAACTGTCAAAATTCTGCAAACACACAGTAGTTGATGTTGGGGAATATTTTTGAGCTGAGAGGAGTTACATGAGAAAGACTTTCTGGATATCTTAGAAGTTTATATCCATCAACAAAGGCCCAGAGACAGTGGACATGCAACACAGTGTAGTATTGTATAACCAGTCTGTCCATGCGTCTGTGGACTGAGCTTATAAAGCCTTATCAAAGGAATGGTGTTTACCCGATAGAGCTTACATTTGGAGCAGAGTTTTCTGTGCGGCGTTGGCCTTGACGTAGAGGGAAGGGGCTGACCTGACCAGTCAATAACAAGTTCACATTTAGGCCATAAGTAAAGGAAAGAATAAAATTCTCTAAAATCAGTGGACACATTGTGGACAACAGGTAGATTTAAACTTTCTTATATGGCAGCCCAGAATTTAAAAACATCTGTAGAAATGACAATAGTAAAACAAGAGTTTTACATAAAGCTTTACTTTAAGGTTCAGTCACAGTTCCATTGTAGCAATGCACATTGAGTAGTATCCAAGATGTTTTTTATGGATAAATACATAAACAAACATGTAAATTGGACCATTTACAAGACAAATGTTCATAAAAGCAGTAAAAGCTATGGATTCTCTCTGCTATTAAAACATCGTCACTATTAACACTGCACAGTCACAAAAAAAGCCCTGGTGGAAGTAATCTTTCAAAATCTTTTTTTTTTTTTTTTTTTTATGGTGCCTCTCTTGTAAAGTTGTATGTTAATTTCAGTTTATGGAGTATATAAACTCTGCATTTTGACATTATTTCAAATGTACAGCCTTTTGCCAATGATGGGCGGTAAAAAGTAGCAAAGGTTTGCATTTTAAGTAACCAAAAATTATTACATTTTTTGACTTGTAGGTAAATTTTGTCCTGTATTTGCTACACCTTAGTAAAACCAGAAACAAAGCTGACTGGCTGCATGTGTTTTTTAAACCACATTCACTGAGTTGGAGCTCATGTGTAGCTCTCACAGGAAGTGTTATTGGCAGGTTTGTCCTGGTGAAAGCTGATAAACAGGAAGTATACTGTGTTAGACATAGGTTTGTTTCTTTGGGCAGGTTTGTTTTTAGTAGTAACTATTGGCTGTCTACCTATTTATTCTAAAATCTGTCATCTCTTAGTATTAGTTTCTCCCTTTATATCCTCTTCATGGTTGTTTGCTTTGAGCTTCGTCTCTGTATTAGATCATTTAAGTAATAAATTGTCAGTGGTTATAAGAAAGTGGGCTTGTTTTTTTAATGTAAGAGGGCCAAAGATGGAGGAAGAAAGAACAGAAACAGAAAAACACACTCCAGAGCTTTTAGAGTTTAAATCGATATCATTGTCGTGGTTCACATTCAAGCAGCTCCTTGCAGTAATTATCCGCCTGTTTATCCTGCGCTCGGTGGATACGCGTCACTCTCTTCACTTTCTGTCTCATTACTTTGGTATGAGTCAAAGCTTTAGACTCATTGAGAAGTTGTCTGTCAGTGCTGAAGTTGTCGTACCCAGAGTTTAAGATCTGTTTTTTTATGCTGACTTTGCGTTCTTGGCTTGGGCCCATGTGTCAGACTATGTGCAGCTGGAAGTACATGTCAAAACATAGTTAAATATATGCCTATTCAGCGTTTTAATGTAATGCTATTTTAACAGAAAGCATGACGTTGTATGGAAGGAATCTGTCTTTTTCCTGTCACAATAGAGCGTTAAGATTTGGTAGTTAGGGCTGCTCAAATATGGAAAAAAAATAATCCATATTTTTTTGGTCATTATTGAAGTTACAATTATTTTACACAATTACTCATTGACTCGTAAAATATGTTGGATTTATTGAACAATACAGTGAATTCTTCTTAAAATAAATATATTAAAGCATTTAAATAAATAAATAAATAAATAAATAAGCTTTGCGACTAACTGGCCACTGTCCAGGGTGTACCCCGCCTAAGGCCCGAGCTGCTGGGATAGGCTCCAGTCACCCGCGACCCCTAACGGGACTAAGCAGTAGAAAATTAATTGATAAATAAATAAGAAAATAATTTAAAAAATAAAAATAAATAATTAAGATAAATAAGATCATAGGTGTCCAAACATTTTGCAAAGAGGGACATGTTTGATGAGAGAGAATTCCAAAGAGCTAACAGGTTTTAGTTGGATTTGATCATTGGATATGAAATTAGTTTTATTTAGACTAAAACATATTTTAGTTGGATTCAAATAGTTTTTTATTGGATTCAAACAGGTTTTGATTGGATTTGAACAGGTGCTGTATGTGTGATATTGTATGATGGAGTTGCTGCGTTTGGGGCCATAAACAATATATTTTATCACTTAAGCTGAGGGCCACATAAAATCTCACTTTGGGTCATGCTTGTCCCCTGGGCCGGACTTTGAACATGTCTGATAAGAAGTCTTGCACATAATGAGTTTGATGTGTTCAGGCCAAAATAATCTGCAAAACAGAAGATTTTTTTCTTGGTTACATAGGTTTTGTGATGGTTGAGAGCCGAAATTGAAATTTGATTAATGGCACCGCCCTAATGATGGTCTGCTTCAGGCTGACGGATTATTGAATGTTTGTGTTGTTGAATACTGGGATGACATTCCCCTTGAGGCTAATAAATGATGTTAATATGAATTAAATTTAGAATTATATGGTGTATGGACTCTTCTGGGAATAGCCCTTAACAGACCCCAGCAGAGCAGCATGCAAAGTGTGAATTTCTAGTACGTGTAAAACCAAACTAAATTCTAGCAGCACTTTGCAATACATTGTTAGCTTTTATATTATTTAATTCACAATATATTGCTAATTTTCTTGTTCCTTCAAAATAAACAGCAGCAACATAATACAAAGGCCACCTGAACTGCAATAGTAAGATATTTAATGTGCCAAATACTTACATCTGGCTATGTTTTAAAAATACCAATTATAGCTTTAAATGAATTAGAAAGGTTGACCAGTTAACTGTTGATCCCTGTACAGGTTTATACAATAAAAACAGTTCTTTAATCAGATTCACTTGTCATACCATTCTCCCAATAGACAATTAATATATATATGATTAATATACTGTATGTGTGAGTAATCAGAGAAACGGGAGGATGTGAGTTATATTCATTTTATTCCAGCACTGAGATGCACAAAGTTGAGTAAATAAATGGAAATGGAAAAAAAAAACCTGCTGAAATGTGACTGTAAACTGTCTAAATTTATTTAAAAAATTGTTAAAGTCTAATTAAAACTAGCTAATACCAGTCCAATTGCATGTTGCCTGTAATAATTTATGAAACCTGATAATTAGAACTGATCATAAACATGTGGAGGAGGTAGACATGGCATTCTTTTTTGTCAGGTTATTAATGCATAAACCAGCTGACCTATAATGAGAAATTAGCCCGTCCAAAAAAAATATTTCAAACATTTGCATTCATCATTATCTAAGCGAATGGGCTTGTTGTCTCACTAAAACGATTTAAAACCTGCCCAAATTTGGGTATAACACGTTTAAATCAATTAAAGCCCAAGTAAAGTCAAGAGTTCTTGTGCAAGTAACTGGCAGTGTCTTGTTGTGCTCGACTGGTGTTAGGTGTTTGTCGAGGTCACATCAGAGCGTGCAGAGCTGCAGCTGTGGATTCCCTGAGTCTTATGTCACCGCCTCACTCGCTCTGCATTACACATCCAGACAGGAAACTTTTAACATTTTATCACTTGCAAGCATCATGCCCAGCCTCTCTGCAGTGAGTAGCCAAGATAAATATTGTAGTTTTTTTTGTTTTTTTAGATAGTGTCTCCACCGTTTCAGAATGTATATATTATTATTTGACACAGAAAATATACAGCATCATTTTAATGGCATTGTTCCCTTACACGCAAGCGTCCAAAAGCTAATTGAAATAATTGGTCCGCAGCTCAGAGGCTGGGTCTAGTGCTAAGATGTTATCCATTATGTCATAGAGCTCGTGTGACAGTCCAAGAAAAATACATTCAGTTTTAAAAATGTGGTTTAATAAACACTTTGGACATTCAAGTGATTTTCAAACCACGGGCAAACCGTAAGTATGTGTGGGAAAAGCTGAGGTTGTTTGTATAAAATGTGGACTTATTAAACAAATGTGTTGAATGTTTGTTGAATCATTACAGGGCTCTGTGTTTAAGGTACAACAACTCCACCTACTGTCCTTTGGGTGGCCTTGTACAACAACAGTGAAGCCATTATTACTTCTCAAAAACACCTGTCAAAGATTATTCATTTAGTTCATAGTTTTTTAATTTCAGAGCATTTTCTGAAAACAGTTGGAAGCAATTGTCATTCTGCAGCACTAAGGTAAACGAAAGATGGAGCCTAATTGGAAAGCATGAGGGAATTCTGGGATATGTGTTAACCTTTACCTGCTCTTCATTGTTACATTTAGAATTAAACTTTAGCACACCTGGGTTGCCGGCCTGTGGTTATCTGATAATTTAAAAGTGTCTGTTTTCTTGGAGAAAGTGGTTAATGTTTGTCACCGTCAGAATTAACAGTGAGAAAACTACAATATTTAAATCAACACACAATTTTTTTTTTTACCTGGGCACCCACACACAGCTAATAAAAGAACAGTTGTTTCCTCTGTGTCCAATACTCCATGTTCATCTATTATAGGCAAAATGCTCGTTTAAAGTATGTTTAGGGCTGTGTGAGTGGGGAAAAAAAGTATCAGCACAGCACATTTGCAAATGGCACGTTCATCATTCTGAGAAGTTTCTATAAAAAATGTCAAAGTGTTAAAATGACGTATACTCAGTGGTTTTTGGTTAGTAGTAGCTCTTACGTGCATCATAGAGACATGTATCACAATGAGATCAGCCCCATCACTCTCTCTGTGCGTTTCTCCACCTCCTACTCTTTCGGTCACACATTCACTTCAGTAAAGCGAGTGTCGAAGCGTGCTGCTGCCTGCCCTCAGCTTGACCACAGCAGCTGTCATTTTGAGAGCACAAGCCAAAAGCCTATTACATAAACACACACACAGCATATCGCAGTTTCAGTGGTGACCTTTCAGGTTGTTTATAAAACACCTCTTTACTTCTGCCTTTATTTATCTCATTTATAAAAAGTTGGAAAGCAGTCTTATTTATATTATTTCAAAAGTACAAAGTGAGAAAATATAAAAAAATTTTTGGGGGGATGATGAGCATTAAGAGCATCTGATCCTGACTCAAAGCTAACCTCTGGAACCACATTGCAACATTAGTGCATTGTTTAATTTGACGTGACGTTAACAAACTAATCTGTCCCACTGTGACCCCCGAGAGCCCCCCCTTGGCTTGCACTGCAGTAGAGAGTTTCTGTTTTTGGATACGGTGACCTCCTCTCCACTTCTTATTTCTCTCTCGCCGCCGACTCCTCTTTCAGTTCAAAATAACAGTTTGAATGATTCCCTTTTATCCTGCTTCCTTTCCTATTACTGATTAAACCTCACTTTCATTTCTCATATTTAAACACATGATTTAATGAGTTTTGGTGAACTGTAAAAATGATGTGAGCTTTTCACTTTCAGTTTACAGTGACAACAAAACACCATAATAACAATTTCCATAACACAATTGTCTCAGATAATGTCTTACTCTTAAAAGAAACATGAACTGCTAAATGTGCAATTTGACCTTTATGTAATTATAGAAATGAAAGTCAGCAATATTACCCGACATTAAACTAGCTATTTTAGTTTTGTTAAATGCATTTGTCAGAGGCATTTAACAAAACTAAAAAAGCTACTCATTTTTAAGTGGAGATAAATGGGATATTTCTTGATCAGACGCCTGTAGTCGTTGTTGATGGAGGAGTTAAGATGCACGTTGATCCCTAATGAGAAGCACTAGGGGCCTCGGTTTGATTCCTGGGCCCATTTGCTTTAAGTCATCTCCATCACTCTCACTCTAGATTCCATACTATACACTGCTTCACAAATAAATTAGTTTTACAGACATCACCAGGCCTTTATTGGATACAGTGTTGACAAACAGGAAAAAGGCTTAGAGAGAGGGAAATGACAGGACTTGAGTTTGAGTCCCGTCATTTCTTCTGCTTAGTCCCATTTGGGGTTGCAGGTGACTGGAGCCCATCCCAGAAACTTTGGACCCCAAGATAAATTCATTAGTATGGTATATTTGAAGATAATGACCTGGATGACCGAGAACCTTCAGAAAATATTTTTGGTGTATCTGAATGTAGCTGCTGACTCTTTCCCTCTGTTCTCAGGAGCTCTGACCGAATGTTACGATGAGCTGGGGAACCGCTACCAGCTGCCCGTTTACTGCCTGTCTCCTCCGGTCAACATGATCGAGGAGCGCTCCGACGAGCCGGACGGTTCAGACCTGGACTCCAGCGTCGCCGACCCTTCCACGGGCAGCGGCGGTGACCCCGGATCAGGAGGAGAGTGCCAACTGAGGCTACGTCTGTCCACGGGTCGTGACCTCCGGCTGGCCGTCCGCTCCACGGACACAGTAGGCATGATGAAGCGCCGCCTCCAGAACCAGGAGGGCGTAGTGGCCTCCACCCAGCGCTGGTTCTTCTCAGGGCGGCCGCTCACAGACAGGCTGAGATTGGACCAGCTCAACATTTCCAAGGACTACGTGGTGCAGGTGATCCTCAGCCAGCCACCGGCGCCTCTCCCCGCCCCGGGACAGACACAAGGGGCAACCGTGGAGGTGGAAGGAGTGGCTGCAATGTCTCAAGAGCCCACTCCAGTGGAAAACTGAGTGCACAATAACTGGACAGAGAGCTGGCTGCTACCAACTGAGAATGCAAAGGGAGAGAAAAACTGTAAAATTTCTCCATTTTAACTGTGCTACAGTATTTTTTTCTGGGTGGTTTTTGATAGCCATGCTCACTTTTGAAGGTCCTTCTTTGAACAGGGCTGGACCTTCTGCTTGAGTTAAAGGTCTCTTGAATTGAGAAAAGGCCTTTCTTTTTGGTTTTACACGTTGAACAATTTGACCTTTTTTCAAGTCTTTTTAACTGTTTCTATGGAAACCAAGCTACAAAAAGAGAACTGTGTCTGATGGGTTAAAGGTTTTCTTTCTCAGCAACACTGCTCCCCGGGAGTTTTAGTTTTCATTTATTTTCTGCTCCTGTGCAGAATCGTTTTTATAGGTTACAAGATTGTACCATTCATTTCGAGTCCATGTATTTCAAGTGAGATAAAAACACAATTCATCAGTACTCTGACAATTATTACTTTCTGTGAGATCATCCTTGGGGTTAAATAACTTAGCAGTTAAAGGTATTGCCAGTTTGCAAACAAGAATGTGAGCTCCCCTTGTAAAGAGACTGTGTAACGGGAGCAGGACTGGATGTTTTACCAAGATGCTGCTGGATTAGATGCTTTACTCTAACCCCTCTTTACAAAACAATCATAAATCTGTCTGCTGTGTGACTGAGAGACACAAGGAGAAGCATGTGTGGGCTACAATACTCATTTACCACCATCCGATACATTACACAATCACGTATTCACATAACAGACGGACGTCAGAAATACAGCTGCATTTTTTTGATTAAAATAGTGTTTTTTAATAAAATGGGTTGTTGACTGTATCCTTCTTTCGAAGTTATGTTTGATTTTAAGATGTCGGGGGAAAAAAATAACTGGTTGGTTTGCCCTTCTTTCAGTGACGAAAGGGGAAATGATGCAAATATATAATGTATTTTTGGCTTTTTTAATACTTTTACATACAGTACAAGCAGAAGGTATGAGGGAATGACATGAAGCAAAAGGACTCATGCAGGGGTTTGAGCCTGGGTCGCTTTGTTTATGTGGTACACTCTATTTTAGGTGTGTCCCCAGTTTATTTTTACGCTAACCCACTCAAAATCCAACACCATCATCACCATGTCAAAATCTCCGCAAAATGTTTATTAATGTATTAGGTGAAAAAGCCCCATTATTAATAACTAAATGTTATGATTGCCTGACCTTTCTAGACGACCATTGTCATCTCCTGAGTGGACTTGTGCCAACTCAACACAGCTTTTGGCACAAGTTCAATATTTAAGATACATAGTGAGACCTAACAGTTCCATGTGAGTCTGAAGCAGTGCAGTTTCACATCCTAAAACGTTACATGGCTTACTTTATAACAGGGGTTCAAGGCTACACAGTTTTCCATTTTAGAGAAGCTAAGTTTATAACATGTCCACAACCGTAATTGCAAACTCAATCTGTGCATTATCCACAGCTCAAAGATGTGAGTGTGACGTTCTGGTATATTGTTCAAACTGAAATGTCAGTGGCACCAGTGGAAGTGGAACTTAATCTCAAGCCTTGTATCAGTGTCATTTGTTTTCATACGAATCACAGCCATTTACTCTGAACAGACGGGAAATTCAAATACTGCAAGTCATGACATCAAATGAATTTTCATAATTATCCTTTTTAGATTAAACAATTTATAATTAATGTTTTAATTATGTAATGTTTTTTACTTTTATTAAACAAATCCCATAAACCTTTGCGTTATCCTTCCTAGCTGTACAAGGGAATATGTTATTACTAAAGAAGCTGCATAAAATAGATTATTATGTTTAAATACGTCCACTGGTTTGACAAATGGCATTGTTATTTATATACAGTATAAAACCTATATATAGCAGTGCAGTCTATATATGAGTTACTGGTCAGTACTAGTCACACATAAAGGTTTTAAAGAAGAAAACCATTACAATGTAGGCACCAACTTCCTTTTTTTCACTGATATTTTCAACTTCCTTTTTGAAAATGTCTTATACTCTATAAAATTAATGTGTAAAAAAATCTTGGACATGTTTTAATGCAAAGAGTTATGATTCTTGTGGACAGCTTTCTCATTCTTGAGTAATACAGGCTGTCTGGGATAATGAGCAATATGAAACACATCTTTAATCAGCGATTGGGAAGACATTGGTGCATGTTCTGTCAGATGTAGCCGTAGAGTGTGATGGGTTATTCAGAGGAAAATGACCCACTACCTGCTTTTCCCTCCAGAGAAGCATAAGATAAGTCTGCTCTCAGGTTAAATACAGCAAACATTAAAGCTGTATTCGGCTACAGATGTAAACTTTTTGTATGTTTTTTTTAAGCAGGCACAGTAAACCAGAAGAGGTCAATATTCGTGAAAGTGACAGGAGAGTCACAGCAGAGAGATGACTTTCAGAGGTAACCACAAAACACACACATAGATGAGACTGCAGTACTCTCCCTTAAACTTAAGACCACCATTTGGTCAAAAGCCCCCCTTCTTTGACCATAACCAGTTAGTGTTTATAAGAAGAGCGCTAGTAATTATGCAAAGGTTATAAATCCCAGTGATGAAAGTTGAAAGTGGAAACTCCTTGATAAATCATCACCAAATGCAAAGGTAACAAGTTATTCATTCACAAAGTACAACAATAAAACCCCTCTTTGTCATATCATCTTCCCTTTAACTTTATATTGTATGTCTACTGTATTTCTTCTTTCTATATCCAATTAACTTAATTCCTCTTTTAAATTCCATCTAGGCTGGGTAATTGCCTATTCATATTTCTTTCCTTGTTCCTTAGAAGTGTGCAGTTTTTTTTTTTTGGGCTGTGTCATGCAAACCCTTTGGCTGTAATAGTTCCCTTTCCAAAAGGTTTCTGTCTCTTTTGTTGTCTGAATTTCCCCAACAAAGTCAGCATGACATACACGTGCTTTCTTTCCCTTTTGGAATACGAACTGTATTGATTTGGTTTTGTAAACTGAATCATTCTTATGAGAAAAATTAAAGGAAAATTTCAAGTTGGCATTTGGAGCTTTCAGTGAGAGATCTCTTAATATATTGAGTCACCAGCTCTCTCAGGTAATGATATTAATCTCACATTTCAAGTATCAAAGCTGAATTGAACACACGGTGGAGCAAGCAGTTCCTCTTAGCTTTAGGGGTTTTTCAACCTTCTGCTTCTCTCCGACATAAATATGAGCAGAGCGTGCAGAGATTACACAGACAAACCAAACACAGCGAGCACAGACAGCTCACCTGCTCACTTGTGAAAAACAAATCAATATTTAAAAGCTGCGAGAAATTAAGAGTCCAGAGTTTAAGGTAAGAGGTCTACATTGACATGCCTATAGACAAAGATAAAAGTGACCTGTTTGGAACTACTAGTCATTACTAATATATGTGTCAAATTGTTCATTTAAATGTATTTTTCCATTTTCTTTTCCAGATGTGTAGGTTTTTCTTTCTGGTTCTGGTTGGGACTCTATGCTTTTCCTCCAGAAGCCTCTCGGAAAACATTGAAACGCTAATGGATAACGGTTTGTATTCCTCTCCTCTAATCTTACAACAAGATGTTATATGACGAAAACTACCTGCTACATGTTAAATATATTGTTGACCATTTATTTGTTACTTGGAGTCCTCTGTTAGTGACCATATACTGGACCTGTAGATAACAACATGGCTTGCACATTTATACTTTTTGTCTTGACTTGATATTGAATTTTATTTATTTCCTAGTTCTGGTTTTGCGGGTGCGTCACATTGCTGGTTCGATGGTGAATGTGCCACTGAGCTGTGGAGAAGCCTATCAAGATCAGCCGGTGTTTTGGAAGAAAAATGGTAACGCACACATTACATCCCACATGTATGCGTTGTAGTTTGTAACTCAGTGGTAAATACATCTCTTTGTCTGCTTTAGGCATTGATAAACCCGGACTGCAGGGGAACCAGATCAGTGTAACAGTCGAGGAGTGGGATGGAGGGAACTATACGTGCCACCTGGGCAAAGATGGACAATACCTCAACCACACTGTGATCATGATCCAACTAGAGCCGGACAACAGGACCGTCATCCTGAAAGAAACGTCGCCTGAGGAAGGTAAGATACAAAATGGAATATAAGAAAGAACAATTGTATCAAATGTGGCCCCGAAACAAAATCTTTATTATCAGTGTGATGTTTGTAAATAGTGTCAATAGTGTCATATTAATTAATTAATCTTCCACGTTTACACGGAGATCTGATTTGTCTAAAGTTTCATGTCACTTCTCCTACTTCAGATGAACCTCCTCCTGATCTCTGATACAAACAAACACAGTTACACTTTATATGAACCCTGTGAATATAATGCATCATGATGTACTGTAAGGGTGGTTAAATCACAAGTAATGTGATCTACAAAACTTCAGATCTGGGCCACTTTTGCCCTTAGTGTGACTGAAACCTAAGAAACTACACAGTTTGTGAACAATGCAAAATGTGATAATAAAGGTTTGTTAAAATGCATTGTGATTGGCAGGTTACATCCACTGTTCAACCCCAAACTACAGAGGCACCTTCCACTGCACCTGGACGAGAACCCAGTATCGCTCTGATGCCGCAGTGCTCCTGGTAAAAGCGCACCGGTAAGAAATTACCACTAAAACCTGCAACACAAAGGCCTAAGGTGATGATGAGGGGCCACCATTGCAGGTTATAATGATGGGTTTCTTCATACTTACATTACATTTATACCTGTTTGTTCATAGTCTATTGAATGTAGTCAGTTGCGCAGTAATTTTAAATATAAGAATATAACATGAGGCATGTTCTCAAATTGTGTCATGTCTCTCTTTAATTGTTTTTGTGTCAGTTGTGGTCTGCATAATATACTTGTATCTGTATAAGACATCATCGTAGAGTACTTGTGGAAGGAAAAGGGTGACATTTTCTTTTCTGGACGGATCTGTTCTAATTAGTTTGTCCTTATTGCAGTAATTTTGAAGAAATCCAATGTCAGCTGGATGCCAGTGGATCGGGAATTCACTGCGAAGATGACAACTGCCCGTATAGAGAGGAACAGCATCGCATCTCTCTGACGGTCTACATGCACAGTGTCTCTCGGTTAGAGGCTTACACCAAGGCGTTTTACCTGAGGGAGATTGGTAGGTTATTACCTGGTTTATAAATCCTGTTCCTAAGGAGTTGAGCCTATTCAAGAAAACATTTTATTCAGGGAGAAAAAAAAAGTATCACATATTGCCATTTATCAAAGCAGTAATAGAACTGTAATAAAATCAATTCTGTTACGTGTGCATAGGTTTCCTCTGGGTGCTCTGGTTCTAGGTAATCTATTATACATAGAGGGAATTTATTTTATTAAATTTGATGTCGTATTGCCCAACCCCAAGTTCCACGTTTAATGAATCTTATGCAGAAACTTTAAATGTACCATTGTGCTCTCCCTTTAGTGACACCAGGAAAGCTTCCGAACCTACAACTCACAGATGGAAAATTGTTCCGATGGGACTACCCCGGGACCTGGGAGAAGCCCTGCAGTTACTTTAGCCTGAAGTTTCAGGTCAAAGTTGTCCACAGCGGTAATTCCTGTGACTTCGATGAACCCATTATGGTAATAAATAAAGACAGCTTTTAGCTTAAGCAGACGTTAAATAATCATTAGCTTTTTACTCAAGTTCTAAATGTTTTACTTTGTCTTTTGTCCAGTTAAATACCACTTCAAAAACGGAATATGAGCCCACTGTCCAAACCAAGAAGTATGTGTTTTGCGTGAGGGCTCAAGACAAACACACAGGAGGACCATGGAGCCACTGGAGCCACTACGCGTACGTACATTTAAGATTAACTAACTATAAGCTTTGAGTTGTATTGTTTTAATTGTTTTCTTTTTCTTTACAAACTATCCAGAGTGAATAAGAACACCAATCGCCTGCTAGTCTCCTAAGTTTCATTTGTGAGTGAATGTAAACCTGTATAGTATTTATTGACCCAAAGGTCTGCATATTGCTACACTTTATTTGTAATGTATGTAATGTAATATAAATAAAGAAAAGAAAAAAAACTCATTCTTCTCTGCTTTGTGTATGTTATACAAAAAGAAATCTGGGCACAATGGACAATTTGGTTACAAAAAGATTTATTTGTCATATTTACAGCATGTTCTTGTAGATATCATTAGAATAAAACAGACAGGCTTGTTTTAATAAACCAAATAAACATCCCAATGCTCAGAGCCTTGTAAACAATGTATGAAACAAAAGTCAAACTCAGGACATTTTTCTTCAAAGTAATAACATCTTCTCTCCACATTTTCCTGTGCCATACTTTACCATAAAAGGAGTGCTCGTCATTGTGCCTATGTTCAGAAATATGCTAAACAACAAATGTGCTTTCAGTTTTTACATGTCAACATTCTCCTCCGTTGTCAATTTTTTAAGTTTTTTTATCATCATTACATTTATAAAAAAGCTTCCAAACATGAAAGATGAAATAACTTTTTGGCATTTGAGTTTCTATAAGCAGCAGTATAGCAGCAGAATAAGTAACACTTAGTTTGAGTGCAATACTCAGGACTGGTTATAGAACCAGACTAAGTATCACTGATGTTGCTAACATAGTGTCATTTGTTCATGTTATCATCAAACCTAAACTCAAATGAATTTATTAGGTAAGCTTAAGAATTAGCCCCTTGATGTGTTGTATTCTGATACAAGACCTGCTGTGTGTTCAACCAAGCGGTTCAAATCAGAAACATTTTATAATACTGTTTAATAAGATGCATATACTAGTTCAAGTTTATATGCCGTTTGTGGTTCTGGTGGTGGTTTTGAATTGGAAAAGACTGAGCTTTAGAGGAGACAGAGAACATGCAAAATGTATAAAGGGGAAGCCAATCTGAGTCCTGAGCTCAGGAGCGTTGATAGCTGAAATGTTAGTTTAGGATTTACAGGGGTTTAGAATGGATGTATGATTAAAGGACTCGCCCGGTTTGTGTTTGAGAAGCAGCAGAAGGGAGCATTCAGTCTCTTTTCAGTGTTGCCTCTTGGATAGATATCTAAAAACACAATATGTTTTCTTTGTTATATTTTTACTTAATAAAAATTTACAGGATAACACTGCACATTTTTGAATGGCTCTGTGTGTCTCTGACCTCTCCCAGTGTTTGTGATTAAGTCCACTGAAGTCGTCAAGTTTTCCAATTTCTTTGAGATACTGGGCCAGTTTATACAACTCCTTGTCCTTCTCTCTGTTCAGGTGAGCCTTCATGAAAGGCCGGATCTAAACACCAAAGTGTGTCATTAAATGAACATCAACAGAAAACTAAAACTAATGTCAGACATCAGTGTGAAAGATCAAACAACTGACCTTTAGTCCATTTTGTGGATTCATGAGGAAGTTGCGGCCAATGTCATCAAACATAATAGTGTTCTTCCTATTATAAAACTCTTCATACTTCCCCCATATTACACCTAAGGGCTTTACCTGGAATAGACAATAGACACATTAAATCAATCCTTCTCATGTCTTTAAAAGGAAAGTAATTTTCGTCTTTTCACCGATGAGTGTTACCCAAGATAAAACAGAAGTGGAGACTATATTTTCAATATTAGGAAATGCATATATTACTTTATTTACTTTACTAGTATATTAATTACTGAAGACAACCTTCTAGAATTTCAGAGACAACAGTAATTTCTGAGTTATTTTATATACATCGGTGCATAACACAAAAAGGTTGTGTCTATTTTCATAATTGACGATGACCGTTATAGCAGACACTTTGGTACAGACCTCTACTACTCCTCTCTTAGGGGTATGGACAGTGATCATGGCGGCACTGTCCAACATGAAGGTAATCTTGTAGTGAGGGTTGTCCGTCACTCCCAGCTCCTGGAGATACAAACAAACACACACCATGTAATTGTGTTCCCTGTTGACCTCCATTACTGTGGTTAAAACTGTTTAACACGGCCACCTTTTGAGAAAAATGAATAAGGAGTAAAAATTATTACTGACACTTACTTTCATTTTGGCTTCAATCCACTTCATACTTGTTGCAGCTATAGAGACAATACAACTGTTACACTGCTGTTTATTGTACTATATTTTATCCTTATTAGGTTTGTATGCATTAGATGTTCATCCCTATTCTAACTAATAATAAAAATTATATATATTAAATCTTAAACATACACCATATCACAATGTCGTAGTCCTCATAAGCAGATGTTAAAAACTCATGAAGATATGGCCTCATTAGCTCCTGTCCTGTTTCTGCACATGACTTGTGATCTAAAAAAAACAAAGACACTATTCAGACAAAAACACAGAAAAACCTAAACAAAATAAAGGTCATTTTTTTGTATACAAAAAACATTAAACTGATACATCTTGGTGTTATTGAAACTAACCAAACAGGGTGTAGTCCACATCGAGTACCAGCAGCTTCTTGCCTTCTCTGGGAGGATTCATTTCCTCCACTTTATAGTCTTTTATTCTGCGTGCTATTTTTGCCAGGTTCTCCTCTCTTGAGAAGGATAACAGCATTCATTTAAATATAAAACATGCACATATGTTTCCTCTCACAAATTTAGTCTCTTGTTTATACAGCAACAGTAGGAGGTGATTTGATATTGAAGTCACAGTATCGCTAAGTGCAATATCAAGGATCAAAATGTATGACATAAATAAAACATACTGGCACAAATCATATTCTTCAGACTAAATGGAAATTAATTTATCTTATTGAACCCCATTAGCCATAGAAATATGCAATTTGTTTTTATTTCCTGACCTGTTTTCCACTTCAATCACCTCCTCTTCAATGTCAAAATCATTCACCACATCATCATTTTCGGGCGGGGGGGCCAGAACCTCTTCCTTAAATAAAGAAAAGCAAATATAGGTATTGGAAACTCTATTTAGAAGCTGTTTGTTCACCAAAGAAGTTCTTATTTTGTTGTTATGTTTGCAGCTTCACTTCCTACCAAGGTCTCCTCTCTGGTGCCCATCATCATAATCTTAGTGTTAGGCTTGAGTTTGAGAGAACCCAGCTTCACCTCATCTTCTGCCGGCTTGCCTGGAAAAGGATAGGAAGAAGAAAAAAAAGGAGGTAACACTTTTTTTATTTTTTATAATAATGTATATTGAACAAACATTTTAATACAACGCTTTTGTTTTTAAAAACCCATATTGACCGCACAACACTTGACAAGGTCACACGAAAGACTCGAGTCGTCAATAGCACAAATTCACACAGAGTTAGGGAAAACTGGTTTTAGGTACTATGGAATTAGCTCATTAAATCAGTTAATCTTGACCAGTGTTATTCCCCTAAGTGAATTTACAATGTGACCTCTATGTTATCTGATGGCTTAACTGTTATAATTATTTGTAGATTATGGGATGGATCCACCTGACTTATTGAACATGTTTACTATAGATGTTATAATTTATATTTATGATTGTATTAATTGTTATAATTGTCTTTTATGTCTTGTGCTCAAGACCCTCTTGTAAAGGAGATAGCAATCTCAATTCGACTTTCAGATAAAAAAAAATAAAAATAGAGTTACCTTACCTTTGACCTTGAGTCCCAGCAATTTCTGTCTCTCTGGCAGCACTCCTGTTAGGGTTTTAATAGACTGCTTTAGGTCCATCACTGTGTCCTCCTCAGACAGAGAGCTGATGGAGTACTCCTGGCCTCCCCACTTTATAATCACTGATACGGACATGGCTCAAACAAGACCTTCACGACATAAACGCACCGACTGCAGAAACTGGAGCTGGACTAAACGGACACTTCCACACAAATATGTACCTGCAAGGGAAGTGCACACAAGCGTTAGAGACCCGGGTTGCAAAATTTGACCTAAGGCTATGATACACAATTTTTGTTTTTTCACCCGCCACTGGGAGTCATAATAGAGGCATGAAAATTATTCCGAAAATGCCAACAATAGCTTTAGGCTAAACATACAATGTGTTTCAAAATGACACTCGTGTAAAAAAACACAATAGTATAATTTCAAGCAAGTGTTGTTCATCTGGCTAATACAGAACCCTTATATAAAGCTATGTGCGATGTTAATATTTTTAGCATTGGATAGCTAACACAGACTAGCTACATTATAAAAGACCAAGATCACTTGCGAATAAACTAACATTAGCCAACGGAGCCCCGTGGGTTTGGTATCCTTACCTTGAATTGTGAGCTAGCGTGCAACGCCTGGTAAATTGCGTCAGTTTTTTGTAATTTGAACAAATGAATGAAGTTTGCGGGTCACTTCCATTCATCGAAATGCACTTTGTTGCCTTTTCCTGGCGTCCCGAACCACACCGGACGTGACGTAGGTAGCTTTGTTACCATGACTACGAAAATAAGCCTCAGTTGCCAGGTCGTTTTGTAAAAAATTATCGCGGGTGGATTTCAGCTGGGTAACAATCACTTCTACTAGCCACTTTTGCCAGTGGGTTTTATAATTAATTAATTAATTAATTAACGTGAGACGGTTTCCAAACTCCCTTTTCTCTGCTTCCACTGTGTCAAACTCCTCTCTATCAGTAAGGTTTAATCTGCAGAGTATCACAGGCTGCTGCTGTAAACTGGCTCTTGTTGCTCCTATAACAACATTAAAGCTACAGAGGCTTTAGTATTCCTAAAAAAATAACTTGATAATAATTTAAGATCCGGGCTATTGTAATTATGATGGCTACATTTCAGCACATTTCACTTCTGTATGGTTTGCTCTCTCCTCTGAAGCTCAGTGAGAGAAGAACAATCACAAAAAAATACATTTTAAATCAAAAAACTGTTTTGTATGTTCAATCAGACGCCAATATAATAAAATATAAATTAACATACGTCCTTTTTCCTTTTCATAAACTATATTATGTGCTGATTGATGTACATTCATCTATGTTTATCGGTTTAGCATTCTTAGCCATTGGAAA
The DNA here is from genome assembly GCA_024349245.1 of Neodontobutis hainanensis. NCBI lineage: Eukaryota > Metazoa > Chordata > Actinopteri > Gobiiformes > Odontobutidae > Neodontobutis > Neodontobutis hainanensis. The sequence goes on from JALDNG010000054.1 coordinate 919,143, forward strand.
TAGCCTGTTGCATTAATCAGAGGCCATTGGATTTATATATTCCAGAAACAGCCCAGTGCCTTCACTCTTGGTGCACACATTAACAATTTAGGTAGGTTTTTGCATGTATGAACATTTCCACACTTTATAAGTTCAAAACTAGTTTTTTATTTTTTATTTTTTTAAAGGTCTGGGTAGCGTAACTTCTTTTGAACAAAATTGAGTTTCTTTTAGTTTCCTTCTGCTTGGTCATTAGGGGTTGCGGGTGACTGGAGTCTATCCCAGCAGCTTTGGGCCTTAGGACACCCTGGACAGTGACCAGTCAGTCGCAGTGCTGACATTTAGGGACAGACACTGACAGACAACCATTCACTTAAGATTTGCCAATTGATCTCTACATGCATGTGTGTGGGCGGTGGGAAGATGCTGGAGTTCACACATGCAGAAAAGCCAGAGTTGGCTGAGGATGTTTGGCTTTTAATTAAAAGATAAATAAATGGCACACACCATGTCCCACTAATATACATTTCTGGTTTGGCCCTCCAAGGGAAACAATTTGCAGTGCACTAGCCACAGTGGCTGGTGAGGAAAAAAGTTAATGCCAAGCCCTGGATATATAATAACACAACGTAATTTAATAACATATTTTCTACCAGGTAGGCAAAGGGGGGTATGATAACCTTGTAGAAAAATATGACGATATGACGGTGTCACGGTATTGCAGATACAACTTAAGAGGGTTTTAATTTCCTTAATAATTAAATTCTCACAAATCCCCAAAAAACGAAAACAATTTAGCCTATAGGTCCCATATATAAAACATGACAAAAAAGTTTTATTTTAAATACTTTTATTGTTAGAATAATGATTAGGGATAAACAAATCTGTCCTAACATTCTTGATGCTCACTTAATGACGCTAAAGCACTAAAAGTGAATTGTCATAAAAAGTTAATCTGAAGTAGCGACATCACTAATAAGTTATATTGAGCGGGGCAGGCGTAGTGCGCATGCCCAGCATATCCCTCTCAGTAGTTAGCAGGAGTGGGCTAATGGCTGCTGGTGAAATGAGCGGATGGGCCACATCCTATGACTCCGAGGCGCTTCATCCGAAAGGACCGTTAGCTCGGGCTCCGCCGAGTTAAAATGGTTGATATTCGACCAGAAAAACACCCTAAAACTATATTATACATTGCGAACGTTGTCCTTCTTACGTAAGTACTTTTTTTTAACACTACTTGGCTGGACGCCATAGCTAGCTCAGAATGTCTACTTGTCGGCTGGCTAGCGCTGCTCATTATTCACTAAATGGGTAATTTTTTCAAACAGTAGTTTAACAATATTGTATGTGTTTTTTTGCGAACGCACATAGAATCTATTTAAAAAGCTGAGTGTATTGTTTTTGCACCGTGTTTATTGCACATTCTTCGTTGAGTTGATGACAGTTGGAGAGCGTAGCTAATGTTAGCTTGAGTTATTGGCACTCAGCCTGCTCTCTGCCCAATGCATGTAGCTCAGCTCATATCCACACGGCACGTACACAGTCATAGCTGTGTTATCCGGGTATACTTTACTGACGTGACATTAAGGCACAACATAGATCAAAACAAAGTCGTTTAAGTGTTTTTAAAGGAAGCAGATAGTACGTGTTGTGGTTCTCTGCGGCGAAATAAAAAAAAACAGAGTTGATGGGTTTTTTTTTTTTGCATTCAAGACGGAGAGGTTACTAGAGTTCATGTGCGCCTAGATCGATGCAGCACTCACTCATCCATAGTGACTATGGTGGCATTGTTTTGGATTTATAAAACGGGTGTGGGTTTACTCGTTTGACACATGAGTAAATGTAATCTCAATCTGTTGGTTATATAAACTCCTTTTTAGCCAAGTGATCTGTCTGTTTAGATATAGTCGGTGGTAAATTCATTATTTTATTATTTAGTGTGCCAGGATGCTATTATTCATTCATTGGATCATATAAGACTTATATGATATGACTTATATTATAAGTCATCGAATGATGTATTTGGCCTTGTATATTCTCATACTATTATTACCTACTGTGAGTGTCTACATTCAAAACAGGACATCTCTAGTTGATATGTGTATTTTATTTAAGAAGGTATAACTTAAGTTTGAATAATTAGCTAAACCTAGAGAACTTCTATAACCATCTAAAAACAGCACATTTACAGGCCAGTGCCATTAAATATGCCAAGATTGGCAAAGAAAATGTCTCAAATCTGACGTTAGTAGGCATTTCAAGCGTCTTTGAGTTTCTTTTTGATAAGCGCTATATAAAACAAATCTATTATTATTTCAAGACAAAATAAACATAAAGCTTATGCTGCAGGTGATGTAGCACCTGGCGGGAAACAACAGAGATCAGCGTAAATGTTTGTACTTTATTCCTCAGAAACTGCACAGAGCTTAAAAACAAGGCACACAAAGGTGTTCAATTGTGAACATGCAAATGTAGATCTCAGTTTCAGTGAGAAATTTGACTATGAAAATATTTAGCAGTGTGGGATTGTTTTTATGTAGCCCTAATGACATTTTGTGGTTGTCCCTATAAATTATAGTGGTTATTTGTAGTGTCAGTCCGATATTAATATTTATACCATGTCTTTTTCTGCAGTGCACTATTAACACTGAGGCTAAGTGGTCAGTTAAGCCTGCCATAAACTGAGACCATGGCGCTGAAGGACCGTGTAGAGGCTGTGCTCAATGTGGGTCTTCGTGTTCCCAGCATCATGCTGCTGGACGTCCTGTATCGGTGGGACGTCAGCTCTTTCTTCCAGAAGATCCAGCGTTCGAGCCTCTCCAACAACCCCCTCTTTCAGTACAAATACCTGGCACTTTACCTGCACTACGTAGGTCAGTATTAGATCCACTCGCATAAACACTGTTTTAGATGGAAATACTACTCTGCCGTTATCTTTTATCAGTATGTGCTTAGTTGCAACTGTTCGACTCAGTTATCAGCTAAAACTGTGTTTAAGTAAGTAGTATTCTTAAAACTGTTCGAAATTGTGCCATAAGCAACCAAAATAATAACTTTTTTATTTGACATAAACTTGTAAAAGTGAGAAAGGAGGCAAATGATTACAAATGCAGGCTGCCAAGATGATTATCACATTGTTAATTATTAATCTGGCTTGAGCTCAATTTTTTTTTTTTTTTTTTTTTTTTTTTTTTTACAGAAGTGTAGTGCTTATTGCAGATGTACCTTTTTGTGTGTTGTTTTTGTGTCTGTCATACTAGTTTGTAATGAGCCAAAAAGTTTTGGTATGTTCTGTTGAAAACCGAGTTAGATGTATTAATCTATTATCGATTAATTTTTTTCTTTTTGTCTCTGTCTGTTTCGCAGGTTACATCCTGAGCCTGGTGCTCCTGACTTTGCCTCGGCAGCACCTGGTTAAACTGTACCTGTATGTCCTCACAGCACTGCTCTTGTTCGCTGGACACCAAGTCTCCAGGTAGACTCACACACCCAGTCAACATCACCCTCGCTCTCGTCTGTTTCCTGACTATCAGCCGACTCTCTCTTTCTCTTTGTCCAAATAAAGCAAAAAAATATTCCCATAATATATTTTAAAAAGAACAATTAAGGGGTAAAAGCAAAAGTAACTGGATGAAATGTGTACTGGAAAAGGATAAACACACAAAATAGACTCAATGACTGATAAGGCTTCTTGTTTTTCATGTGGTTTTCAAAGCATTTACAAAAGAGTGTATCAGTAACTAGTGTCTGCTTTCCATGTGGTAATGTATGCTCCAATATTCTGCTATACATTTATCTTCTGTCTAAGGAGGTAAATGATTCCTTGGTAAACCTAACCTTTCTTTCACAGGGATTACGTCCGCAGTGAACTGGATTCTGGCTATGAAGGACCGGTCTACCTGGAACCTCTTTCCATGAACAGATTCACCACTGCACTCATAGGTATGACATTACCTCTCAATGCAGGAATACAACATGTTCGCAATAATACAGTAACTGGAGCTCCGACACAAGGCTCTGTCATATCCTGGATAAAAATACCAATCCACAACCAGAGGTAGGGTTTTTCTATAAAGCAGCGGATTAAATGTCACTGTCAGAAGATCAAGATCAGACTAAAATACTTTGTTTCGCAACATTTCATTTTTTCATCTTCTACCGCTTTGTCCCGTTAGGGGTCGCGGGTGGCTGGAGCCTATCCCAGCAGCTTTGGGCCTGAGGCGGGGTACACCCTAGACAGTGGCCAGTTAGTTGCAGGGCTGACATACAGAGACAAACATTGACAGACAACCATTCACTCACTAGGGACACTTTAGAGTTGCCAATTAACCTATACATACATGTCTTTGGACGGTGGGAGGAAGCCGGAGTACCCGGAGAGAACCCACGGTAACACGTGGAGGACATGCAGACTCCTCACAGAAAGACCGGAGTCGGCCAAGAATGTTTGAGTCGGCCGGGTTTTGAACTCACGACCTTCTTGCTGTAAGGCAGGAGTGCTAACCACTCTGCTACGTGCACCCTTGTTTGGCAACATCTGCCATAAAAATTAAAAAATAAATAAATTCTATGATGTGTATAGTCTACAAACATACAAAAATGTTTTTAAGTTTAAGGTCCTCTGTATAACTGTCATATTACCGTGTTTGCCCTTGGGTTACAAATAACAATGATTTTTACTGAGGTGTGTCTGAGAGAGTGAAAGTGTGCCTTATTCTAACTGACTTTAAAATACCTCCTGACTGAGATGACGGTAATCTGAATTCCTCTGAATGCAGTGAACATGGCAAGATACTAGTTTGTTTTGGTGATGTGGTTGTGTCTGTTGTCTTCCAGCTCAGTTGGTAGTGTGTACGCTCTGCTCGTGTGTGATGCAAACCAAGAGGATTTGGCTATTTTCTGCTCATCTGATCCCTCTGGTGGCCAGGCTGTGTCTGGTCCCACTGGAAACCATTGTCTTCATCAACAAGTTCTCCATGATCTTCACTGGCCTGGAGGTTATTTACTTCCTGGCCTCGAACTTGCTAGTACCATACAATCTTGCCAAAACCGCCTACCGCGAGCTGGCTCAGGTGAAAGACCATCATGATTTGTAACACTAGGTCATGTTAGATTTTCTTTTTTGGATTTAATACCTGAGCTCTTTTTCTGCTGCAGGTGGTGGAAGTGTACGGCCTGCTGGCTCTGGGCATGTCTCTGTGGAACCAGCTGGTCCTGCCAGTCCTCTTCATGTGTTTCTGGCTGGTGCTGTTCGCTTTGCAGATCTACTCCTACTTCAGCACCAGGGATAAGCCTACTTCCAGGGAGAGGCTTCTTTTCCTGTTTCTTACCAGGTAAAGTCCTACTATAACATTTCAATACTTTAATTAATTTAATCATGAGAGGTATTGTAGTGTACCGTCCAATGATAAAATTGGTCCACACTTGCTGCATCAAGTGAAACAGTCTAGCAAGACTTTGGCATAAGGGACGTCATCAGGACTCTTTCTGATTTTGATACATGCAGATCTTTATTTTTTAAACTGTGTTGCTTTGCTCTGTTGTAGTGAGACATTGACTTTCAGCCTCTGATCATTTCCTTGTGCCAACATTATTTAACTGTTGTCCTCGCTACACTTCTTTCCTCAGTGTTGCAGAATGTTGCAGTACACCATACTCTCTGCTTGGATTGGTGTTTACTGTATCCTTCATTGCTTTGGGAGTTTTAACGCTCTGCAAGTTCTACCTGCAAGGATACAGGGCGTTTATGAACGACAACACCATGCACAGGTTAGCAGGAGTAGTTTCACATTTTGCTTTGATGTGTGTGATGCCTTTTTAAACTGTTTGTCTTTTTGTGTAGGGGCATGACGGAAGGCATTACCCTTCTAATCCTTGCGGTTCAGACAGGCCTGATTGAGCTGCAGGTTATTCATAGAGCCTTCCTCCTCTCCATTATTCTCTTCATTGTTGTGGCTTCCATCCTGCAGTCCATGCTGGAAATAGCAGATCCCATTGTCCTGGCCTTGGGTGCATCAAGAGACAAGTAAGAGACAGAAAAATCACACCTACTCTCTGTTTTCTGGAATACCTTTATTTTATTGTTTTACTAATTTGACAATACAAACGTGAAGAATGATGATTTAAAAAAAATAATTTATAAAAGCATATACTGTATGCGCAGTATCTCAAGACTTTAGTGTCTGTCTTCTAGGAGTCTGTGGAAGCACTTCCGAGCAGTGTCTCTGTGTCTGTTCCTGCTGATATTTCCGGCCTACATGGCTTATATGATCTGTCAGTTCTTCCACATGGATTTCTGGCTCCTTATCATCATCTCATCTTCTATCCTCACTTCACTGCAGGTAACAATCAGAGGGCTCCTAAAAAGTTCACACTATTCTGAAACGTGTACTGAACTTCTTTGCTAAAATGTTTACAGTTCTTTTTAACCTAACCATGACTATTGTTTTTTGAAAATGTGCACAAATGTGAACCAGTTAAATGAAAAGTTTAGGGTCTCACACTTCAACATCATTGTTTTCTGGTTCAGGTCCTGGGAACTCTCCTGATCTACATCCTGTTCATGGTGGAAGAGTTTCGTAAAGCTCCAGTTGAAAACATGGATGAAGTCATTTACTGCGTCAATGGCACCTACAGATTGTTGGAGTTCCTGGTGAGTCTTAAACGCATATCACAGTTGTAGCACCAGGCCTGTATTTGAAGCATCTGAAACATCTCTCTGCTGCAGGTTGCAGTGTGTGTGGTGTGCTACGGCGTCTCTGAGACCGTGTTTGGAGAGTGGAGTGTAATGGGCAGCACCATCATCCTGGTGCACTCATATTATAATGTCTGGCTCAGGGCCCAGCTGGGCTGGCAGAGCTTCCTGCTCAGGAGAGATGCCGTAAATAAGATCAAGAGCCTCCCCACAGCGAGCAGCACGCAGCTGGAGCAGTACAACGACATCTGTGCTATCTGCTATCAGGTATGTTGCCCTTCCTTTTCAAAGCAATACATCCTTTTTATGCTACTACTTTTTTTTTTTTTTGGGAGTCCTCTTTACAACCAATCCTAAAGTACCATTCTTAGCATGGACCCATGTGATTTTGTTCCATCGCTTAACCTTTATTGAACAGAGGAGCTATCTTGAGTTCAATCAAAATCACCTGTGCATGTGGCAGAAAAGAGACAAAAACATCATAGTTATGGAATTTAGCCATGTGCTGTTTTAGTTTTACATAGAACATTTTTATAGTCATTGACCTGTTATGTAAATGTGTGGCTTGTGTGAAAGGCATCACATTAGAGACTTGTCTTTGGACCGTACTACACTATGTAAAAGCTTGTTTCTTTCTCTTCCTTAATGGGACAAGCAGACTGAAACCGGTGATTGGTAGAAGAAATAACTTAAATGTCCAGCTACATTATTTAAACATAGCAAATCCATGTCGGTGTGTTTTATGGTGTTAATTTTCCATTTTATGGCTCATTGCTTGCAGGAGATGAACAGTGCTGTGATCACGCCGTGCAGTCACTTCTTCCACGCTGGCTGTTTGAAGAAGTGGCTTTATGTCCAGGAAACCTGTCCCCTCTGCCATTCACAACTCAAGAGCCAATCACCAGCTACGAATGTCCCAAATCAGGACGCTCCTGCGGCCAATCCCAATCCTGCTGGACAGGAGGACGCTGCAGGCGACGCAAAGGAGGCCCACGCCAGCACCTCTGCGGTCGATGGACAGAAGGGGGAAGGGTCCCAAGAACAGGAGGGAGAAAAGGAAGCTGGCGATAGCTCCTCTTCAAATACTGTGTCTGCTGAGTCACAACATTTCAACATTTCACCCCCCTCCACCTCTCATCCTGCTCCACTGTCGACTGATGCCCATTCACTGCCAGGTTCTTCAGACGAGCAGGACACCTCTTCTTCTTCTCCTCAGTCATCCTCCGAGCTTCAAGTTAAAGCTACAGGGATGGCCTCTGAACAAGATCCCACCCAAAACACTGGTCGTCCAGAGTCCTCTGCAGGCTTTTCCTCACATCCCGAACCTACTGAGTCACCTGAGGACGAAGCCGAGGGGCGCAGCCACTGACCCACGTACTAACCACACGCATGGTCAAAACTCACAGTTCAGTCTATTTTAGAGAAAAGTTCAAATCTCTAAGTTGGATACGGCTCACATTTTTCTGTATTGTTGGCAGAAGGAGCTCGGTCTAAAAGCCCGTCAGTTGGGCTTAAATCTTGTTTTGGTTCTCCACAAGCACATTCAGATTTCGGTGTAGGTGTGATGGGAAAAAGAACGTTCATTTTGCATCATGTCCAAGAAATGTGAACTCCACCATTAGTTTTGTCAAGTATTCCCTTTCCATTTCAATCCCATGCATCAAGCTCATGCCATTTCCTTTATTTGTGCAGCTTTTCTCTCTCACTGCTGCTTTACATGTTGTAGCACATGGTTTCCCTCCCTTCTCCTCATTGTGCCAATTTCGGAATCAGTTTTGGAGATACTTATTAGACTATCAATAACTTTTAGTTTAAATTCAGATGGTTACATTGTGAACATTTCAAAACAAACCTATTATCAGATACTTTGGTTTACTGTAGAATGATGTCACATACTTCTTGATGCCATCACATGACCTAAAGCCTGGTGCTAAGTCGTTTAATCAAGATGTTTAGGGGTGCATTGTGTAAAACTTGTAGTGTACATTTGATCAAAATGGAACGTGTCAGTCAAAACTCTTTTGATAGTACGTAATGTCAAATATCACTGTCATTGCTTAAGAGTAGACATTTGGGGCTCCACAGAACCCAGTAGGATTGTCAGTACTTGCTATTTTCTAATTTAAACACAATCTTGCATTAAGGCTCCATTTATGGATTAATGGATTTTGTTTTTATTATTTTCTAAAACCAACTCATTATCATACTCGTTTCCACTAGAGTTGTCTGTGCTAGGTTACTGTAGGTGTTCACAAGCAGGAAGTGAAGAGTTGCATTGCAATCTGCTGCCACCAGATGCCGCCAAAGGGCTACACACTGCACCTTTAACCCTGTTGCGTTTCATGTGGCAAATGTCTATTGCTTGGATCTAGTACCCAAATCTGACTTGTTTGGCTGGTCCCAACAACAACAAAAATCATTCTCATCCCCAAACTTTGTTACTGCTACAGAAAAGATTATTTTTACACAACTTTTTACAGTGTGATTGTTTTATGGTACTCATCTCTGTTTGTGCGTCCAGGCACAGCTAAAGTACAAAGATATGATTTGAGCCATGTTTCACAGCGCTTGTAGAAAGGTGGGGGTTCTTGAATCACATAACCACATCCTGTGTTATTCAAAAATGTATGCTTTTGCTGCTGAATCACCCCCGACACTTAAATTTATGAACTGTCACTACCAGCGTATTGAATATTTTAAACACACTCCAGCAGATTGTGTTGGACTTTCAGTAAATGTGGCTGTTAAGTGATTCTATTGCTATATCTTGATGCACGCTTTAATGTAGAGCTTGCACGCTGCCACTGAACCCATTATAGCATCTCTTTGTTAGGCTCCAATGTGCTCTAACCTTGCTTTTTTTTGTCCTGCCATTTTTATCATTTAGTGTATTTTGTCTTGCATTTGCACTAATGTTCTTTCTACTAGCAACGCTCCAAAGCTGTTCGGTGGCTGTCTGCAACCAAATGCCCCTCAGATATGACGGTGTAGGAGGAAGCAGCCCAGTCTATATGTGTAATGTATAGTATATTCATGTTGCTCTGTATGAATCATATAATTATCTACACAAGTGTTGAGATATGACTAAGATTGGAGCCTGGTTTCTCCAAAGCTTCATAGTGTTTTTGAAGCAGCTCTGTGGAAAACAAGCTTTAAGCATCTTTAAGACCAGCCAGTGTTACAGCTTCTCCGGTCGATATGACGCGTCGTCTTTACGCTGATGTGATCACTCTGATGCCCTCTACAGTTAGGAGTGGGATCAGCATGGCGCCGAACAACAGGAGACGGCTCCGGTTAACTCTGAACAGTATTATTTACTACTAAAAGGTCTTATTACTATGAATGACTACTTTGGACATGCGCTGGGGTGGTGCTGTGAATGAATACATGTTTAATGTAGGATCAGACCTGCCCAGCGCTCTTTAGATGTGTTTGTTTATTTTTCAAAAAGCTGAAATGTAGAGTTCAATGTATTTTGCACATGTTTCTCAAAGAGGTGAATATACAACGTATTTTTTGAATGACTTTTTTTTTTTTTTTTTTTTTTTTTTTTTTGCTTCATTCCATTTGAACTGCACCTAAAATGATTAAAGAGCACATGCTGGAATATCAGTTACAAAAAATATGTTACTGCTTTTGAGTGCAACTCTTGTATCTCTGTAATTAGCTCTAGTAAAGTTATTTCACTAAAAGGCTTTATCATAAGAGCTGTGGACATAACAGAACTTACTCTCCTGCAAGTGTTAAATCTACATGCATACTTTCACCTCTGTTTTATCGATTCAAATGCATTTTCATCAAAATCCAATTCATGGAGTCCACGTCAATATCAATATCGGTGAATTTCTGTTTCTTTTACACACTCCAATTAACTAAGCACAGTTTAAAATCTTCTTTTAAATACACTCCTGCATTCTTAAAACTCACTAAAGAAAGGAGAAAATATGAATCAGTTTAGGAGATGCTAGAGGTTTGTGCCCAAAAGCAGCTAAGTGCTCCATGTGGTGATGTCTTAACGGCAACAGTATTAAGGGCAGTACAAGTAAAGCCGTATTACATGACAAACGGCAACTACTCATACTTGAATCTCCAACAACAGTAGGTCTTGTCACAAAAGCCAAATTGTGGAAAGTTGCCAAAGACTAAGGCATTATGTGCAACTCAAGGTTTTAGCTCAAGTGCCAACCAAGTGCATTATTAGGAATCTGGTTATTTTTATGGGTTTATGCTCCTAGACTTTCTCTAAGCATGACCAATCCAATCTAAACTCTCTTGTGTTATTAGCTCTTATTTAATGAGGAGTTCATTCCCACATTTAGACTCGACTAGTTTTTCACAAAAATATTTTTCTACTAAAGCTACACTGAAGGAATCTGAGCCTCTATTAAATACATTCTTCAAACATAAAGAGAATAGACTGCTGTCTAATACTGTTGCCTTTTACAGACTCCTGTTTTTCTACACAAATCTGTCCGTGGTTAGGGCTGCTCTGATGGAGACTCCCTACAGATTTTTGTTGTCATTACCATATGTTAATCTTGTACAAATATTGTATTTTCACACGATGAGAACTTCTGTAAAACTGACTCTGGATTTTGTTTACATGACTTGCCTTGGTTATACTCCAAAAACTGAATGTGAGAAATAAAATGAACGATCCACTTAAAACCAACAGTGTTTGTGTCACTGATATTCAGGCTGATATTGTGATATTATGTGAAGGAAAGGGTTGAGATGCATGGACTATAGGAGTATATCACTTTGAATATGTACAAAATCTTAACTTAGAGCAAAGAGGAGATTTATGAAGTGAAGGACATTGATCTGAGGAAAGGCTGCAGAGAAGAGGGAGAGATGGAGGCAGATGATTCGCTGAGGAGACCCCTGAATGGAACGGACCCAAACGAGAAGAAAGTCTTAATCTAAATGTATGAAAATATAAATTGTCTTATTGCTAAAGAGAAATGTAAAATGTAAACCTACACAGAGAATTCTGTAGAGGTTTGTTGTTGCGACTCTCATCTTTAAACTGTCACCTCAATAAATGAAAGTGGTGGTGTAGACGAACATGGACCGTTACCCACACTTGGGGCTGAAAAGTGTTGAAAAAAGAGTTTTCATCAAAGCCATCATGTGTGTAGTGAGCGTCAATCTATGGCCCTACACATCAACTGTGGACTCCCATCAGGAATCAGGACTCTGACTGCACTTTTAAGTTAACAACCATGAGACCAGAACAGCCTGGTCTTTTGTTTATACAGAAAAAGTCTTATGTCTTTGAGTTCAGCTCATTAAAAATGAGGGCAAAAACAAACGTGTTGCGTTAAATTTTTTGTTATATGTCCTGAAGTGGAACGTCTTAGGAAAAGAAATACTCCCACCGCGTAGTTGTGTGAGTCAAACACAAGATGGCGCTGTTGTGCTGTTCTTTGGTTTTGGGAGCACCCTTGAAGTGCGCTCTGGGGCCAAGATTTATTTTGACAAATTGACACAGTTTTTAGAGTTGGTTTATTTTTGACAGGACATTTTTCAAGAGTTTTTTCATTTTACATTTTTAAAAGATGTAGCAGCAACATCATTCAATTTATTCTAAGACCTATATGTGGTTATAAAAATATTAAAAATGTTTCAAAAACTGCTCGAGCGAGATAGGCCTATACGCTAAAATAACATTAAGGTCATGTTTTTACTAGGCTGCAAAATTCCTGATAAAAAAAAATAAAATCTTTTTAACCTAATCCATTGTATTACATTTTTTTTATTTTAATTATTGTCGCATCTAAGAGCTGAGCTGCAGGTTTATAAGAAAAAAGTGTCCACTGGTGCCCAGCTCTTAACACACATTGGGCAGTGTTCATGGCAGAGCTGTGAGCTGCTTAAGTCCTATAAAGGCCGGTGCGCCACTGTGTCTCATCTCGAAGCAGGAAACTGGCGCATGAAAGACTCTTATTCTCCATAATCAAGGTCAAGAGCGTTTTTCAATAACCTTTGGGAATTAGAAGCTGGAGCAGCGCCAGCTCCTGCTGCCAATCATCCTCAGAACCCTCGGAATAATACCAAAGTCGTTGACCTTTTGCACCTTAACAGATCAATATGCTGTAGCGTTATTTTGTTGAAAGACACCACTGCGTTCCCTGTTAATAATATTTGTGTTTTGTTTTGATTCCCTCTCTGCGTCGCGCCGTGATGAATTGTTTCAAATAACAGATGGAGCTAGAGGCAGAGACAAAGGAGGGGAATCTGCTAGCAATTATCCTCAATTATGTTCATTGTTATTTTGAGCTAATTATTGTTATTGTCACTTTTGTTTGTGTGTCTTGCGGCGCTGCTCCGCAATAAGGACTTCTCTCCACGAGACAAAAGGGCCACGGATATGTTTTGACTGAAATATGGCTTTCATAATTGAGCCTAACCAGCTGCTCTAAAATAAAACCTAAGACTTAATGCCGTTTGTGGTTTTGTATCAGAAATACAAAGTGTCTAGCGCTGTGCGTAAAAGTTTATTTTGCTCAAATGAGAAACAAGCGGGGCCCCAGTGTTGGGCTCATCACTCAGGGGGCATGAGTGTAAGCCAACCCCTGAAAGAGGAGACTTCAGAGACCTCAGACACATTTATTAGTGGCCTCTAATAAATATATTTGACATTTATCAAATAAACTCGTGAAAGCATAAAATAAATTTACAATATAAATGTCAGGCGACCTGTGTTGTGTAAATCTTTGCTGTCATTATCATAATCTTGGTTCAAGTTAGCGAACAATCACATATCTCCCATCAGGTAAATGTCCGTCTAGGTTGTCAATAAGATCCGTCACGTGTTGGTGAAACTTGGATTGAAATGCACGAGTCCTGTCCCACACTTAAGATTATTTTTCTTCTGGTTGTAGGAGAAAAAGGTTTTAGGCATCTGGACGCATAGGTTTGCCTCGCGTGAAACCTTCTCTTGAAAATGTCCTGCATGACCGACTGAGAACCTCCACAGAAGACTGGTTGCAGGAGGTTGATGCTGTTGCTTGATATAGGGACAGTGCATTTAATTTCCTAAAGCAGATGACATCGAGTTAATGGTGAAAGATCTTCCCAGTGAAATAAGAGTCATCAGGGACAGCTAAAATTCTAAAACATAAACTCTCTATCTCCATTCAAATGCGTTTCACTTCACAACAGTGCTCAGATTTTAGAAGACACTATACTCCTGAGTAGCTATGGTGTCTCCTAGGACACTAGTCTAAGCTTGGAAAATTCTCATCCTAAAAGTGATCCTGATACGACAGATTCTCAAACGGATTTAACAAATAACATTAATATATCATAGACTTGAAAGTTAGAGCATCTCATAGCGGTGTCCAAACCACAAGCAAGTTCTATGTTGCTATTAATCAGATCTCTTTCAATTTGCACCATTGTGATTATACGCAGAGTTTTCTACATTCGCTTCAGCCACAATCACGATAATCCTTCAGTTCTTTAACATCTCACACGCGCACAAATCAGTTCAGACACATTTCTCGGTGCGTCTCAGTTGCGCGCCCTTGTCTCACACGCAGCGCCGCGGAGAGTGGCTCCTCAGCGGCCGCTGCGTGGGGCGGACCTCACTTCACTCTCTCCTTTGTTTGGGGGCGTCTCCATCATCGCGTGGTTCCCTCCCCTATTTCCACTTCCCATCCCGGGCTGCCTCTCTCCCCAGTGCTCGTTTCTTCTCCCACAGTCCTTTGGGAAGAGGCACAGCGCGGAGCTCCGAGTATCACACCACACGGACACGGACAAGTCCCGCAGCAGCGAAGAGGAAACGAGGAAGAAAGAAGTGTCACACAATGCTGACATGTGATCCGGGCGCTTGGTGATCTCTTGGTGTGTGACAGCTCTTCTGGACTAGGACGCACTTTGAAACACCCTGTGGCTTTCAATCACTTTATTCGCTTTGTGGAATCTATACTCTTTGAACATGCTTTTCGCTCTGTTGTAACGCGCACTTTTTTAACGGGTCTGGACTCAGCGGTTTGTGCCGAGAACAAGTGTAAACGACAGACTCGAGGAGGTAAGGACTAAGAAGAGAGACACGCGGAGAGGTGCGGCGCGTTGATGTTCGGGATCCAAGAGAGCATCCAGAGAAGCGGCAGCGGACTGAAGGAGGAGCCGCTGGGAGGGATGAACTCTGTCCGGAGTTGGATGCAGGGGGGAGGCGTGCTGGACGCCAACACAGCCGCGCAAAGGTGAGACACGAGGATAGAACAGTGTGTTGACGCTCAAAAGGCTCTGGGGGAAAACTTATAATGCCAGAACTTAAGACTAGTAGTGAGACAAAACTCACCAAACTGACACAACAATATTTTAATAAAAAAAATAAAAGTAGTCTGTAATTAATTAGAAACATGTCTGAAGTCTTTATTCTACGAGAAATGCAATAAAAGGTGATAGGCTACTTTCCGAATTTTAAGCACGTTTTTTTAGTAGGTTTTTGTAGTATTTTTTTTCCCTACAAAAAAAATCTAATTACAAATATCTAAATGC
Source organism: Neodontobutis hainanensis (assembly GCA_024349245.1). NCBI lineage: Eukaryota > Metazoa > Chordata > Actinopteri > Gobiiformes > Odontobutidae > Neodontobutis > Neodontobutis hainanensis. The sequence continues at coordinate 934,327 of JALDNG010000054.1, forward strand.
AGACCATTTTCTTAATTCAAAAATGAACTTTCATATTTCTCTTTTTATTTAGCTATATGCATCAAAGGTTACTGTAGGCTATGCCATTAGTCAGTGGGCTATGCTGAATAAATGAGAAGTCATTCCTATCATCTATGTGCAGTGGATAAAATAAAAAATAAATGTCAAATATTGTCAAATAGGCTATTTGTTTACTAGGCTATATAGAAGTGCAATGTTTTATTGCAGGTTATGATAAGGACGATTTAAATTTTAAAATCCCTGCTTCAGTCACCCTTCATTAAGTGGTCAAATAGGTCCTACAAACTGACCTACTCCAATGCTGTAGGGCACTGACTAGTCCATGTATTAAAACTCATGACCCATTCCTAACACCGACTCGTCTGCGTGTTTGTGTCCGCAGCGGAGTGGGTCTGGCCCGGGCTCACTTTGAGAAGCAGCCGCCCTCTAACCTCCGCAAGTCCAACTTCTTCCACTTTGTGCTGGCGCTGTACGACAGACAGGGGCAGCCCGTGGAGATCGAGAGGACCAACTTTGTGGACTTCATCGAGAAAGAGAAGGTCGGTCTCACCACTAATGACCTCAAAATCATTTTGTTTTTTCAGTAGCAATAATAATAGAGTAATGTAATCTTCCTTCTGCCTGGAGGCCTTATTCCCTACGGGCTTCTGTGCCTTAATTTCGTTTTAAAATGTGTCATATACTGAGAAATAATATCAATAAAATAGGGTATTACTAAAAGTGACAGAATTATAATTAGGCTAATTATTAATTAATTATTCGTTATTTTATTTGGGTATTTTTTTATATTTTTTTTATTTCCGTTTCTTCTTCTTCTACGATTCTAGTTTCTTCTTCGCTGGCTTAAGGAATTCTTCTTCGTCTTATTTGTAGCATGCTGACTAAAAGCTAAATTGTCGAAGTTAAAACTTTAAATTTACAGCTTTAACACTTGTTTTAAATAAACAATATCGTCCTCCTCATCAATTATGACAGAGTTTAGATGAAATGTTGGGTTTGTGTGCCCTCCAAACACAAGCAGTAATTAAAGAGAAATTAAAAAGCCACGGTTACACAGAGAAATTACAGGCTTTAATATGTCCGCTGTAAACATAAATCACACTTGTGTTTTAATGTGTGCAGCAACAGGACTCCTGAACCTAGGCCCGAGTGTTCATACAGCTTCGTTGTGCTAATGTTTTATTGGTTTTCTGTGTGTTTGTGTGTTAAGGAGTCGAGCGGAGAAAAGACCAATAATGGGATTCATTACCGTCTGCAGCTCTTGTACAGTAACGGTGAGTGCGACCTCAACGCAATATCCTTACAATAACCATAATGCAATTTATTCATGCAGTATTAACCGTTTTTTTTTTAATGTGTACTTTTTTAATTCAGCGGGATTTTCAAAGTGTTGCTCGAGGCCAGTAGGCGAAGCTATCAAATGAACAGTCCTCTACTGTGTTTGATATTCGTGTAATTTGACTATATCTTACATAAACGACACCCTTAAAAGCAGCTTTGTGGTTTCCGAATGATTTCCCTATGTAGGTCTCTGTTGGACACTTTGCAGTCATTGTTAGTGCCAGTGATTGTTTGTTAGTGGCTTGTGGTGGCCAGGCCTTTGAGCTCAGCTGGAGGAGAGAAAAGCACAGCTGGCAGGAATATCACAACCCTGGTGAAAAGTATACAGCTGCGACTTGTGGCCACTTGGTTTGATTGTAGACATGTGCACATCATCGAAAGCCCCAAACAACGAAATCCTTTGTTGTTAAAAGGCTTAAACAGTATGATTGAGTTTTTTTTAGACAATTGTTTTGCTTCCTAAACACACATGCATCTTGTGGATCTTTTTTCTGGTTAAAGGCGAGAAAGGCATAAATGTGAAGCTCATTCATAATGCTAATAAGAATAATTGCGTACCGTTATAGAATGGTCAGAGACTTTTCACAGTTAATGAAAAGCTCAAAAAGTGAGATTAGTATCTTCGAGTTTTTATTTTTTTTGGATCACTCCAAAAAATTGTGTTTGAACTTGTAACTGACCCTAAAGTCCTCACTGTGTGTTTTTGATATTGCACAGAGAAAATCTTAAAAACATTGCAAAAAGCAAAGAACTGAAATCTAAAAAAGCTTTGATATGGCCTAAAGTTGCAATAATCTTGTGTCATCTCTTGTGGGACATGTTTGGCAAATTAGTCTTTATACTACTAACATAAACATAAAAGTTGTGCTTTACTGTACAGTTTCTCATTTCCCTTTTTTTTCCCCCGACAGGCATCCGAACAGAGCAGGACTTTTATGTTCGCCTCATAGACTCCATGACTAAGCAGGTAAACACACTCTTCCCTGTCTCTCCCAGCGGTGTGTCCCTCTCCTGTTACCTCCCTGACAATGAGCTGCTCCACTGATCTGCCTGTACTCACCGCCCTCCACTATCTGAGCCTGTGTTTGTGTGCGGGTGGGTGTTTCCTGCGCCGTGTGGGTGGGGGCACACAGATACACATGGATACACACAGCGCATGTCTCGGGGCGTTTTTTTGCCTGTACTTTTCTCGCTGTGATTAGAGCGAGGAGGCAGCGAGCGGCTGTTGAGGAACAGGAGCGTAATTCTGCTGCTCACAGTGGGAAGTGGAAAGATATAACAGCACCTCTGGGATTTGGTCTGCTGAGGAGCAGGCATTTTCTGATCACATCCAATTTTTTCCACCTGTGTTTGTGTTTTTGTTTATATATGTGCATTTATGAGACAACACAAAGCCAGAACAACAGTAGAAATCACAGTTTTTGCCTGTGTTTCTCAGGTGACGTGTTAACTATAACTGATCTCAGCACAAGACGCATTGATAAGACAGTTGTATCTGTTTAAATGCAATGTGAATGCAAGTGTTATTCTCACTTAAGCGTTTCTGGCCTTTGATTGATTCTTAGGCTGCTGCTGCTGCCATGCAACACCACATACTGTTGGTGTCTGGCATGCTTTGGAGACCATACTGTTCCCTAATAATGCTGTTTAGCCTGAGCTGAGGGTGACAGATACACACTCCAAAACACACACATACACAAAGAGCTAAAGCAAGTCGGGCCTTGCTCCCAGTGCAATTCAAATGCAAAGACGCTTTTTTTATTTTGATTGTTTTGAGAGTAAATGCAAGCGATTTTACATTTGGAAAGGAAAAGTCATTTGTTATTGGGGTGCAGGTGTTGTGTGTGAGGCACCTGTGTGCGAGCGCTGGTCTGACTGGGAACATGTGACCAAGACTGTGCGAGGTGTATTTAATGCAGTGGAATAAGCAAAGAAGGAAAACAAAAGAATCGGGTTTGAAGCAGTAAGCTGTGTTCATTTGAGCGCTCATGTGTGGATAATGTGTGTTTTTAGCAGTGGCCGCTCCAAAGCAGTGGTAACAGGTGGTGGGACCCAAACAGCAGTGTGGTCAGTGACATAATGGCCAATGCCTGTCTGATTGTTAATACGCACTGTTGGGCATTCGTTGTCATAAACCAAAGAGGAAAAAGAAGAGTTTGTCTTTTATGTAAAACAGTACATGCAACATTACAAAGTTTAATTTCAGTTGAGGTTTATTTGTAATTTCCAGTAGAATTACATCAGAAGGCAGTTGCAAGAGCCCAGTATGAGCTAAAAAAAACAATGTTTCAGACATGTGAGACAACATGTCTCAATTGGCAGAATTAGATAATTAGCTCCGTCAAGTTGTCAGAATTTATGTAAAATGGCCACTTGCTAAAATCCTTTGGTGAAAGCAGAAATCTTTTTTTTTTCTCAGATGTTTTCCCAATTTAGATCCATGCATGTCTTTGGACAGTAGTTCTTCTTGCCGTTTAATATTTAGGAGGACGATTTACAGAGTTAAATGGAAGATATAAAAATGCAAGTCGCTGCCACCAGGTGCTAAACCCCAAATGTAGACTCCTCTGTGTTTTTATCGCTGGTCCGGTTTTAAAAATTAAGCATCATTAAAACCATACAATGTGAATATGATTTTAGCAAAACATTGATGAAAAGTGCCACAACATAAACTTATGTAGATATGTTATTGAAACATTTCATTTGGTTGTTCAAATTGTACAAATCTTAAATGCAATAGTGGAGTCCCATCATATTAAAAACTTGTCAATATTCTCACTGGCTCTTGTTACATAACACCAAGAGCTTTTGCATTTATTGTTTTAATGGTTTTAGCTTTTATGTTCAAAACTAACTGTCGGTAACATTCTCAAAAAACATTTTTTGCAAATTCTATTTTATTGTTTACTAAACAATTCAAGACAGCTGTGTTTCCCCAGCTGTCTTGTTGTTGAGGAAGCCTTTTTGACAGCACAAATCCGCCATATTGACTTCTCGTTAGGGCATAGCGTACGTTGAAATTAGCTTATGTCTTGAGTTAACCTTACTGTGGTGAATTTATGTTGGAGCCCAATGGCAAATATATGATGGTCTCTGTGGTTAATAAATTCATTTTATAAGTAACATCAAAAAGTATGTAGGAAAAGTTGACACCAACAAGTTAGCCATCCCCTTAACTGACTGAGGTTTTCTCTGATTTACAGCATATGTTGAATGCCGAGACACTCTCAAACAGTAAAACAGTCCTGATTGAAAAAGAAAGAAAATATTTGCCCATGTTACTGCAATATTTCAGGATTTTTGAAGTAGGGTTGTATGTGGTACATATGTATAGTGTATTACCTGTTCTAGATTACTGTCTAGAGAAATGTCCCGGTTTAGAAAAGCAGGTTGCAGCTTCAGGTTTCAGTTTCAGCACTAATACTCTGAGTACCACACATAATCTTAGTAACAATCCCTTTAAATAAAATTTAGTTAAGAATGTGACTACATTTCATGGCAGTGGGAAGGTTTGATGCATTTGTGTGTCTCATGTGACTCGTTAATGTCCTCCTACATTTACCTATTACCTGCATGTACGAGGAGGATGTAGGAGTGCAGTGTATGGAACTGGTGTTGCCTCAGCTGTAACAGAGAGGATCTTTTGAAGCTCACTGTAAGTCTACCTGTTCACACCAGAGCTGATTGTGGTAAACGGAGGAGATGGCCTCGTACGCTCCAGATGTGCATCAGTGCGCTGCCGCCGAGTACGCCGCTGGTTGATCACGGCTCTGTCCTGGAGAATAAAGTGTTTGTCAGCGCGGCCCTGACGGATCACTCGCTCCGTACTCGACCTGACACTAACGCAGAAGGAAGTGTGTTCCCCTGCTTAACAGCTCCTTGTTTACACGCCGCGCATGTCACGCCGCTTCAAAGCCCGAGGAGAAAGCGACTTGTGTTTGAAAGGCCCGGTGAGGAGCTGAGAGTTAGGAGACGGGCTCAGAGACAGGGAAGGCACATGAAAGGGAACAGCATAGCAGCCTAAGTGACAGTTTGATGAAACACCCTGGAAAAATATATTCTGGGACGTTTATGCACTTTTCACAAGAGCCTGTCACTGAGGCTGGACTAAATATTATTCGCAAATTACTCTTGGTGTCAGTGCATTTGTCCCGCGCTGAGCTCCAGATGGCTTAAGTTGGTAAAGAGGACAGAGCTGTGGGAGAAACTTAAGTTTAGAGACAAGAAACTGCTCCAAAGGGGGTTAAGCTATTACAAGGTCTGACAGAGCGCTAGATGAATTAACACTGGCCTCATTCATCTTTATGCGTCACAGAAACTGTAGCCTACCTCTTTACACCTAACTTTATCAGTGTATCAATTACTTTTTTTTACTTCTTTGCAGCAGAAATAAGCACAGTTTGACACTACTGGACAATAGAGGCTTAAAGTGACTGTGAAACAATGTGTACAAAGAGGGTTTGTGTCATTCGATAAGGTGACAGCAATGGCCTTTTTGTGGTTTGGAAGGAGAGCCCTGTAGCCACAGCCTTATTCTGTTCCTAAAGATAAATGCTCCACTCAGGCCGAGGTGTGAAGGCTGCTGTCTGTGTGTGCATCTGGGTGTGTTATGCAGAGAACAAAATGTGAAGAAAAAAAAGTCCCAGAAAATGAGGTTGAGATGACACTGATGCATGTTTGTCCGAAGTTTAGAGGAAGTTGTTCGACCCACAATGTACCTGGGTCATGACAACCTGGACCAATCACGCTAAGGGACGTCCTTACGGTATAATATTAGAACAATAATGTTGAAATAATTCTTAAAACATCTTAAAATATCTAAGTTCCAAAGTGCTTCATAAAGTACCCAACAACAAACAAAACAAAGTAATTTTACTGATTGCTTCAGTGACAGTGGTACAAGACTGATGGTGAGCCTGAAGTACTTTTATTATGAAACCTCTCAAGTCTTAGTCCATTTGCCGAGTTGGACTGTAGCCTCACTTTTGAAGTCTGCTTTATTGGACACTCCACAGTGGTTCCTGCAGGGATTATCTGTACTCTGGTACCACACAAGACTCAGAAATTACCAAGGGAAATTCAATGCAGGTAAATGCAGCTCTTCTTTTCTTCTTTTCACAACCAATGACAAACTTATGGCCAGTTTGTGAGGAAAAAAAAAGGAGAGGCCACAGTGAAATAGAAAGCTGTGTTCTTTGTTTCATTCAAATCTAGTTGTTTTTAAACTGACAGTAATATTCGTGAAGTTCCTCAGTTGTCTTAAACAGAGACTGTTTAGATTGTTTTGGTGGAGCTGCTGAGCTCAATGTGGCCCGTGTGTGCAGCTCTCGTCTAAAGTCCATCATCTTGTCACGACTCACGTACGAATTGCTCAACATTAGCACTTTTTTTTTTTGGTTTAAATTACACTTGCATTTATTCCAGCCTGGAGCCTTGGACCACCAAATGCTCAGTAGAAAAAAAAGAAAGTTTAGTCAAAATACATTTCAGCAATACATTTCTAATATATGTTCATTCCCTGAAGATTATGATTGACACTAGCTTAAGGCCTTGAAACAGATGGGGCTCTAATTCCAGGGTCTTTGAGAAAAGGAGCTATTATTATGAAACGCCGAAGGCTACTACAATTCCAGCTCGACAGTATCGTAATGGGACTCTTATTTTATCTATGTTAGAGCTCCGAGCAACTCTTTACGTCCCATTATAGCTGTTCTTATGCTCCGTGTAGCTGCTGTGGTACCAACAAATGACGACCCCAGTCCCATACTGTACATGTTTGCCCCCGAGCTCTGGTGGGACATCCACTTCCAGACTTTTACGGTATCCCTCTCCATTAATGTAATATATTTGAACCCAGTTTATCTAAGCAGCGGGGTTCTCCACACAATGAATCCATCTAATAAATGCGTCCTTGAACAAATGTAGCATCCTCTTTTTTACTATTTTGATGTGATTAACTGGCGAGCATGCAACTAGGTCAGACAAAGTAACTACATTTGTTAAAGAAAAATGCAATGGAGGTTATTAATGTTAAGAGAATCATCTATTTTTTTCTCTACTTAGTTGTTCCATTCAGTAACTCATGGATGTGTGAATATATTACCAAAAAAACTGTCTGATAGCCACAATAACAAAACTAGGACAGCCATAAAATGTCAAAAAATAAGGTTTAAATAAAGCTGTATGTGTTTTCAGTTTTTCTATGTGAGGACTGTGTTGCTAAGAGCTGCTAACATGTCACTCAAATCAGTAGTATTCACAAAGATGGAGGATAAATGAGGCTCAGAAATGCCGTTGACTTAATGGCACACTCACAAAAAATGTGATTTCCAGCTGAAGTGGATTGGGAAGGACAGCGCGACTTTTTCACAGTTTCCAGAGGAAAGTGAACTCGTCACCGGGCGAGACTCGCTGAGATTCAGAGCGACACTTCAAACGGACGGGAATAGACCAAAGACAGCGAGAGGATGTGCAGTGACTGATAGACGCTTTGGCTGTGTGGCTTGTGCTCGGCTTTCTAAAGAGTAAAATAAAGCATAATAGCAGCAGCAGTCAATGTAAAAGCTCAAAACACACACAGATAGAGACCCCATCAGTATGTGACTGAGTTTGTATCTGAGCCCCAAAGGTGACGAGGTGTGTGTTAAAGGTTATAGGTGCTGTAACACAATAAGTGTTGGTGAAGAATTCAAAGTGTTATTTTCAAATACATGCACAGTTTTTTAAACATCCCCAATTAAACAGCAACGTTCTGCGACTGTCACCTTTCGAGAGTGTGATGCTGTGAAAATATATACATTTATTCAATAGCTTTTTTGTGTGTCGGATGCTCGTAAACATTGAGGATTGAGCAAAATCCTAGTGTAATCAAAAGCTCCAAACTATTCTGGATACATTCAACATTCAGTATTTTTCATGGAGATTCTCAGTCAACCAGCTTATAAACAATTAAAGATGGTATTTGGAGATAGTTTTAAAGAGAGCAGACATGTTGTTTCTCATCTAATGACCTACTTCCTTCAAAAGTGTGTCTAGATGCCCTCATCTTACTCTTTTAATTTCCAGTATAAACAGAATATGATTTTAATTAAAGAAGAAAATCAACATCATCAGCAGATCTACCCTCGATTAAGTTTTCAACTGGGGATACTAGGGAGATTGGACATAGTGTTTTATGGGATATATTAACTGTTTATTAAACAACCCTGAGAAATTTACAAATTAAAGGATTAGTTGTCATCTCTTGTTTAATTCACTGAGATCTTTTGTGCCAACATTCCCCATGCAAGACAAGAAGAACACTGTGTATTTGGGAAATGTCAGAAAGGTTTTCATTCTCTAAGATGTCTTTTCCCTCTTCTCCTGCAGGCCATTGTGTACGAAGGCCAAGACAAGAACCCAGAGATGTGCCGAGTGCTGCTAACACACGAGATCATGTGCAGGTAACCACACACCTTTTGCCTGTTTATAGACGCGGTAGTGCTACGTACAGTACACACATCTCTATGACTTATTCATTTAGCCTATTCCGAGTTTTTTCCAACTCCCTTTTGGCTGCGTTCTTTCTTTTCTTGCGACATGCTTTATTCATCTGCAGAGAGTTCCTACAAATCATTTGAGTGCACTCAATACATTTCTTATTTTGTCACCCTCATTAACCCCCCCACACGTATGCACACACCGTCGCATACATACACATATATATGTGTTGACGAAGATGGGTTTTAGCTATCAGAGTGCTCGCTTTAATTATAATCTAAAGATGAATTTCTGCAGAAGTAGGTTGGGAGGAGAGACTATTTATAGAGGCGTTTTACCAACCCATCCTATACAATGTGTGTGTCTGTGACGCCTGGTTAATTAGGACACAGAAGAACTCATTAGTCAATCTGAACCCTCCTGTTGTTTCATGGCTAACAAATGGGCCTTTCTCCGCAACCTGACTATAAAATATAGGCAGCCACTGTCTCTTTTTTTACACAAACACACGCACACAGAAACATACTCGTGAGCACACTAGCATATGCACACGCACGCACTACGCAGTGATAAAAATTCAAATTTAGCACATGAATTAAGTTGTTCTTATTCCCTGACCTTGTCACTGAACAACTTTAACTGTAACAATATAAATGGGGGTTCATCTATATGCACAAGCAGGGATTTAAGGCGTGAAATCAGCAGCACTAATATTTTATTCTATAGCTCACAGAGCAGTCCTCGGGCGCTTCCACTGCAGAGCTGTATGGAGCCCAATTGAAATTCTGATATGATTTACAAGGAATTTATAAGTAATTGTATTTGCCCACAAATTTTACTGTAAATTATTGTTATTCATCATGTAGGGAATGATTTGTGGACATGAATAAAGTGTTTTGCATATAGCGCGTAGAGTAAACACGAGTTGCCCCGTGTCTGTCCTGCTGGATTATTCAAACGTTTCCTCTGGGGCAGTAGACTTCTGCAGCGAGAGTAAACACTCGCTTTTCTGTAACAGCCGCTGAGGTCAAAGTTACGGCTGTTGCCTTGTGTTCTCACTGCTGATTCTGCAGCAGGGGCCGCAAAACGTATCGTACAACACACACACAACACGCACACACAAAGAGCTCAGGCGTCCATTAATCAGTGTGGCTCATTGTCAGGGTGCTGCTATTAGCCATATGCTCCCAGCCAATCTGCCACCACACAGCGCTCTGTCGCCAAACGGGCTCTGGCTGGAGCCGAGGGAAGGCCTCACACCACAAAGAGCTTCAATATTACTCGCATAGTGATTCTAATTCAACAAACTGCTTATTAAGTTAACCTTCCTTCCATGAATGAATATAGTTGCACATGTGTAACTGCAAATGCGCTCTAACAGATCAAAAATGTTGCTATAGTGCAGTCACTCAGTTCATCAATATCTATATACCAAAACTCTAATCAAATTTTTATTTGATTTCAACTTACTGCTCACTGACTGAAATATTTAGTTAACAAATGTCTTGTCACAGACTCTGCTACAATCTCAAATGTTATAAAAGTATAAAAGACACAGAAAATCAAGTCTCATTGTAAACAGTACGAGGTGTATGTGGTGTATCACTTGAGCCACCATTGCCTCCCAACATGACATTTGTTTTTTACCTTTTGTCAAAGAAATCAAATGATATCCTTGTGCAGTTGTGCAGTTCCTTAAATTACTACAGGGCAGCACAGATGAATTGTTATCGAATTAAATCAACAACAGCAACATTCAATTTGCAATGAACTGCTTGTATTGCAAAAAAGTTGCAAAACAAACTGAAAAAACCTTTTAAGAGAAGCTGGGGTTTGAAGTCAACTCTGGGTCTGTCTAAACTTTAAGCTGTATTTTCAAACTGATATGCTGTGAGATTTTCCACATAGGTGCTCAGAGAAAAAGCTGTTTCAAAAAGTGGGTTGAAAAAACAGTATTTGTGTTAAAGTGTATTATTTCCGTAAACAAGCATTAGTATCACTTGAACTTCAGAAGTGCTTCATAAACATTTCCCACAGCCTCGTTCACCCAACGTTAAATGGCGACTCCATTCAAACTGTTGAGACTCTATTGTGTAAAAGTGTGGGTGTGTGTTGGTTGGAGGAGGGGAGTGTTGGGTGAAGGAGCAGATGATTAGATCACTGGAATCCACTGCAATAAGTGCTACATTACCTCCATCCCTTCCAGTCCATTTACAGCATCTCCCTCGTCCGTCCGTCGCCCACTCCCCATTTTTTTCCCACTGCTGTATCTTCCCTCGGATCCTCTCGCTCGGACCGGACAGGGGTGTGTGCGGTAGTGACCCACTTCATGGAAAGGAAGTGTCACAGAAACGGGCCAAAGAGAGGCACAGTAGGAGCTAGCGGAGACAATGCGGAAGGTGTAACGTATCAGTCTCTTTCTTTTGCACCTCTGCCATCTGTGACAGTGGGAAACCCGAAACGTCTACCCCTTCCTCTCGCCCTCCCCCAATCACTCTCTTGTTGTAGCTTTCGCCTCCCACGCTACGACGCTTTTATACGCCCTCCTCCCTCCTGCTTACATTTATACATAATTGATGCGAGCAAGAAAGCCTTTTGACAAACTTGTACATATGTGAATTTTTGGTGCTCTTTTTTTTTTACATTTTTTATGTATGCGTGAGACCCACCCTCTTCTCGTCTGAGCCTCGGGCCCTTTTCAGGTTTTCAGCTCTCTCTCTACCTTCAATCGAATCTGACAGATGTACAGTTACAGGACTGAGCCCTGCACGTTTTGTAATATTTCACATACCTTCATAACAATCCTTGTCTTTAGGCGTCTCATTTTTGACAGCCAAAGCCAAAATAAAAACGCCAGAAGGTAGTTTTATTGATGCTATATCTCAGTCTCTTTTTGCAATTCTTGTCCAACAATACCACTTCATACTACAGTATCCACACTGTGCTTTGCTGATTTTGCTCTTTTACTCCACTTACTTATAAAAAAAGATGAACAATGAGATATTTTGTCCTTGGATTAGCAGCAGTTACTCACTCATTAACCTTCAGTGTTAGATCATAAATAACTGGCAGCAAGGCAAGTTTCTTTTTTGTCGCCATTGTGTTATTATTCTGTGACCCGCTCCTTTATCTGATATATTTTCAATGGTCAATGACAAAGAAGTGAAACAGACAAGTTTCACAATAAGAGGACGAACAATGGCAGTGGATTGCTGCTGACGTTTGAACACAGCACCTCCTTTAGTCCGGTCTTTCAGATTTTATAAATGAATCATAGTATCAGGTGTCTGCAAAAGTTCTCATCCATCCACATTACTGTATATTAAAGCACTTTAGCGCTTGAAGACAACTACATATAGAGGTTCAAAATATATAAAGCTGTTGACAATAGTAGAAACAACGGAAAGGTCCTTTAGTGTTCATAAGTAACCCTAAAGATAAGTGTGCCCTGATGTCTAACTTATGACTTGGGTCTAATGTCAGCTACAGTGGGTTTGACCAAACAGGCCATCTTAAGGTTGGTCCAGACTTTATGACCAACTATAGAAGTCACAGACAATAAATTAAGGGCAAAATGAAACAAGTGTTAATAACGTATTGACAGGGAAAACAAAACTCAACTGCGTTATTAATTTATTTTATTCTGTTCTGGAAAGACGTGATGTAGAATATAGGGAATATAGGAAATATCATTATATATTAGAGGTTCCGACACTATTATTTACATGATTGAGTAGTAAAATTAAGTAGAGATACAAGTACTGCATAGTTATTTTTCAGATCGAGTAACAGAAGGAGACAGTTTGACGCCTCTACACACAAGTCTCCTCATCTTTATTGTAAAGTAGTAGTGCGCTCTTGTGAAGGTCAAACTGTGCTCTAAACACAACTATATGTCACTTATTCAGGTGTAGGATATTATCATAAGAAGTACTTTGGTCTTCACTGTGGATTTAGGCGTAACAAAAAGGACTAGTGACCTTTAGCCTTAAGTTTTGGCACAGAACTCGTCTCTCCTGCTGGCTACTCCTCTCAAACTGAGCGTACCGCTTCACTTTCTGTGTCACACAAGTCTATTTTTACCTGAGTTGTCAGCGTAGACCTGCTTGGCACAGCACACTCCCTTCAATAAATCTCTGTCCCGTTTTTCGACACATTTGATCAGTGGCTGTGAATTTGCCGATGCTCCCCACATCAGCGTAGATAAAGCACGTCTCCCATTTAAACAGTGAAACTTGAACTTCCATATAATGCACTGTCTATTATCTGTCTCTAACCTGCCCCGTGTCTCCCTCCTCTTCTTCTTCTTCTCCTACTGTCTTGTCTTTCTGTAGTCGCTGCTGTGACAAGAAGAGCTGCGGAAACCGTAATGAGACGCCTTCAGACCCTGTTATCATCGACAGGTACGTCTCTCACTTTGTCTCCTACACTTGTACGCACTCACACACACCTACTGACTGTGGGACTGAGGTGACCTGTGTGAATGACGGCGTAGGATGTGGTGTGTGTGTGTGTGTGTGTGTGTTTTGATGACCCGCTGTCACTCCTTAAATAGGTACTTATTTGACAGAATTGACGGCTTTTGATGGATTGTATTAAGAGATCAAAGAGTTGGACAGATTTGATTGAAAGGCATTTTCAATCAGTGGTGTTGACAGCTGACGTGTTACAGGTGTAAAAGTTTATTTACATGTAAACTTCAGTAATGGTTGACAGACAAAAGCACACACATTTGAACATGGTCTCTTCTCAAAGTGTAAGATTGCAATGTTTATCCCTTAAAAAAAAAACTTTTCTTTGTCTTTTCAGTGGACTTGAACACACATTTTCTACACTACACTCTCATTTTAGACCATTGAGGTGGTAAGATTTGTTTAGTTAAAACTTTAAATAGTCAATTTTAGAAAAAAACTATTAAAGCCTTAGGGGGAGTTTATATTGTCTGTACTGGTTCCATGTCATTGGGTCCTTTTTTCTATTTAACAGTAGGTGTTGGTGTGTCCTAAAGCTAGGGTAGGCATATCTAACATATCTCACTTTGTATAAAAGATGGAGCAAGGTATCAACCTACAAACTGAAAAACACTTTGTTGCCTGTGGTTTAATTCATATTTTGTGAAGTACACCTTTAAAAGTGTTTGGTGAGATAATGAGCCATTATTATAAAATACCCTAAACCAAAAGAGGTTCTAAAATATTGATTACGACTCTCTTAACATTACCATAAAAACCTTTATATAATGAGCCACATCCATGTGAAGTGTGGTAAGTGTCTGTTATATGGGCTGGGTCTAAAAGCCTAAATAGCATCCAAATATAAACCAGTAAGCATGACATTACCAGCAAACCACAATCCCATGTGATCCAACTATGTAACCCTGCTGCTTGAACATCTAAATACCTGAGCCGCAGAGGTACAGAGTATAGTACTGCGCCACCCATGGAAACACCTAGAGTCAACTATTACATATTGTTTCAAGTTAATGGATTATTTAACAAAACCCGCATACATTTTTCAAACATAAAGACGAGGTTTTTTGTCCACAAGGTGAGATGGTGGCTATGTCTTGTCCATACAGTGCCATGTGGCCCCCCTGCTGGGTTATACACCTGAGTTTCTAATGACTACCTAAGCCAAAGAGTTACTCAGAATAACACCACCCTTTGAGTCCTCATAGCAACACATTGGACTCTTAGAAACTGTTAGAGGTTTATTTTATTGTTTGTTATTTGTCTCATTATTTGATTATATGATTGTATATCAGCTGGTTATGACCTAGACCTGACTGAAGTGTGTTTCTTCTACGTAATCCAAACTACAAAGCTGTTTACTAGCAGTCTCTTTTCCTTACCTGTCTGTCTATCTGCCGCTCTCTGTCTTCCTCTTGAGGTGGAGGACTGAAGTTATCCCTCCTCCTCCCCTTCCTTCTCTTGTCTCTTCTGCAGCGCCACAGAAAAATGGGTCATGAGTATGAGAAAAAAGTGACAGAGAAAAAAGTGAAATGAGATCCAACCTCATTTTAATCTGATTTGGTCTTGGCAGTTGTTTTAACCCACCGCGAGCAGCACACGGCGGAAAAGATTCACAAAGAGAGGAGGAGAAAAAAAAGTGCTGATGCTCGTCACTGTCATCAAATCTGCTCCAATAATCAATTCTGCTTGAACGAGAAATGTAACCTTAACTCAGGAGTTTTTTAAAGATAAAAAAAAACATTTTAAATCAGATTTTTATTCACATTTTTTTAAAGTATTGGACTGGAAGTGAATTCAAAGCAAAAAGACAAATGAGAAAAGGGCTTCTATTTTCTGTTGGTATATAGACTTTGTTGGTGCACATTAACCTCTGAACCGCACTCATTTCTACTGTGATATTTCTAAATCCGTTTATGGAAGTGTGCCTAATACAGCACTGGTCCTTCTTATTCTGAACCATGTATCTTGGATTTGGAGCGAGATTTATGCTTTCATGCCAACGGTGCTTCAACAAGGACACTTTTTGTTTGATTGACAGCGCTTTCTGACCTTTTCAAAACCAATGCAAAGTTTAGAGAAAGAAAAATTATACCCAGAATAGTATCTGAAAAGCTGGAGCCAGGGTTATCAGCTCGAAAGCAGTGATTGGTCTCAGTTTTGTCAGTCACTTGTGTAAAACTATTGTCTTCCATGAATCTTCAAGTGTTTAAAAAAGAGGTTTCTTGTTATTTCTGCTGGGTTCAAGACTTCACAAATGGTATATAACTGTATACTATCAAATCCAATTTATTGTGTTTTTTTACCTTGACCTTAAAAGTAAATGTGTGATAATATGTAAACAGGTCTTTTCTCAGTCCAAAACATCATCTTCAATTCAAAGACCGTAATTCCCATTTTTAGCTTGAAGCACTCTGCTCTTCTTCCTCGTTTCTTAGTTTTTC
This sequence comes from Neodontobutis hainanensis, assembly GCA_024349245.1. Taxonomy (NCBI): domain Eukaryota; kingdom Metazoa; phylum Chordata; class Actinopteri; order Gobiiformes; family Odontobutidae; genus Neodontobutis; species Neodontobutis hainanensis. Next base: position 950,081 of record JALDNG010000054.1, read on the forward strand.
TGTTTAGAGGAGTCTTTATGAAGTGGATAAACACTTGTGTCTCAAAGTGAGCTTTGATGGCGCTTTTTCAAAGGATCTATGAGTGAGGTGCGGCTCGGTGATCGACAGATTTGTGCTAGTGTGTGTGTGTGTGTGTGTGTGTGTGTTTGTGTATGCAGAGGACATTATAGTATCTTTAAATCTCAGCCTCGTTTTTGTGTTTCTGTCGGCCATCTCAGACCTCTCTGCTTACAGCTCGTTTTAGAAACAGGCCTGGGAGCTGTGTGTGTTTGAATGTGAGTGGATGGGTGATAGTTACCTGGGCTGCAGTGTTAATTTCGTTGACGAAATAATTTTGTCATTATTTTCGTCACAAATATTTTTTTGCGGACGAAAACGAAACGAAAACTAAAAAAGAAGTCACTGATGGAGACTAAAACTATAACTAAATTGATTGACATTATCGTCAACGAATAAAGGACGAGACGAAAATAGACTCTGACGAAAATCCAATTAGCAGACGGGATAGATGAACAAAATAACCAATCCGCAACACGGAACAGTCGAACACACTCCGGTACAGTAGGTGGCGGTATGCACCGAAAAATTGGTTGTGACCCGCCATTAATACTAGAGAAGAAGAAGAACAGAACAGGCGAAACTGCATGAGAAGAAGAGAGAAGAGAGAGGGCACTTTAGCACGAAGTGCTTTCTTGAAAATGAATAGAGGTAAATAAGTGTTACTATTCTGTGGTTGAATTGCCAGCATTGTGGTAGCAAGAAGACAATGTCGTTCAGTGCACTTTAGATTCGAAATTAAAAATGTTTGCACTTATTGTTCAGCTCAGCTGTAAGCTTTAAGGTCCTGGACCTAACTTTATTTTTCTTTTATTGATGGTGAATTGGCAGCTAGTTATTGTTTACATTACCATGACAGTGTTTGTTGCGGCATAAAAGCTTTTGAATTGAAATAAAGAGACTGTTGTGTTGACATAAAGTTGAATTTGTGTTTTATATATTTTTATATTTTCTATACCAAACTTATAAAATATTGTAAAAAATTGTCTAGTAAATCTGTTAAGTAATTTTAGTCGACTAAATACCAAGCAATTTTAGTCGACTAAAATACCAAGCAATTTTAGTCGACTAAAATAAGACTAAAATTAAAACAAATCAGATGACTAAAACTTGACTAAAACTAAAAAGAATTATAGTCAAAAGACTAAGACTAAAACTAAATTAAAATTTTGTGTCAAAATTAACACTGCTGGGCTGGGCCAGTGTACGCTATAGTCTGAATGATTAGCGGATTTATTACACACAGCAAACACAGGAAGACATCCTTAATCAGTGGAAAAAATTGTTTCAAACCATAATAGTATATTGGAAAAGCAATCATTTGTGAAAAAAACGATTTTATGATACCATCTACTTTTTATTACACTTTTATTACTATTTATTATTTATAAGATTTTACTAGATGAGAATTTTCATCCCGGTGGGCTTTGGCCAGTCACATGCGCAAAAAATGAGCGACACCAGAGATAACTGCTTTTCTGGCGCTAAAGTCGCTGCTAAGCTAATGCTAAGCTAATGCTAAGCTGACAGTAAGCTCTAAACTTAATTTTATTGTAATATATAAGAAACATTTGTTCGGTTTTACTTTTTTAAATAAAAGAAAAGCAGGAAAGATTTCTAGGTTGCTTTTGCGGTAGAGTGGCGTCTGAGACATGGACAGAAAATCAGGCAGTGTAGCTTTAAATCAATAATCTTGACTAACTTTCAGTCAGTTTTGCTGTTAGCATTGCAGTAGTAGTTGATTTTCATTAAACAAATATGTGTCATAAAATCAAACACTAACATCTAACCTATGTCCTGTCCTGCATGAACTGCACGTTTGAGATCTCCCAAAAGTGGCTCGATAATACTGAGGTCAGGAGACTGAGATGGCCGGAACCTTCACTTTATCCTGCTGTCAGCCAATGACAGGTCAACTTGTATTATTATGTTGCTTTGTATTATTGTCATGTTGTAACGTCCAAGTACGTCCCAGGCGCAGCTTTTGGGCTGATGAGTGCAAATCTTCCTCCAGTTTTTTTTCTGATTACATGCTGTATTCATCTTTTCCTGTGCCTTTTCTGTCTCTTTGTAGCTCACACATCCCCAAAACATCAGCTCCACCTTCATTTTTCACAGTAGGACTGGTGTACCTTTCATCATAGGCCTTGTTGACTCCTCTCCAAATGACATGTTTATGGTTGTGGCCAAAAAGTTAAATTTTGGTCTCATCACTCCAAACTTTTGAGGCTTGTCTCTGTGCTGTGTGGCATATTGTAAGCGGGATGCTTTGAAAATTCTTTTGCTTTTCCCATGACTCAGAATACAGAAACATCAGTGCACTGGATGAGAGATTCAAGGGTCTGTCAGGAGCCCAGAAACTCACTGACCTTTAACACACACACACTGATTACAAGCAAACAGCTCACAGGTGAGAATGGATACCTTTAGAAACCATTCAAACCTGTTTGGTTTAACTTGTGTGCATGGTATCAGACCAAAATCACCAGGCTATATAAACTGTTGATCAGGGTCATTTGGGTAGTTTCTGTTGTCATTGTGTTTTAAAAAGAGTAAACACACATTTTTTGACAATAAAAGACTTCACCCAACCACTATGAGTAAAAGAAAGGTTTTCCAGGGTATGTAAACTTATGAGCAGTCTACAGTTTAAAAGTGACACTGAAATACAGATTTTACCACCAGTGTCTTTTATTTGTGAGAGTTGTTTTACCGCAGCGTCTGGATTCCTGTAAACGTCCCGGATTAACTGTGTGGAGGAAAAGCGATGTGAATTGTGGGAGATGTCAGGGAACTCAGGCAGGAAGGAATGTCAAGGTTACCGTGGATACCGTGGGATACTTCCTGTTGTCACTGCCCCTAAGTTGAACATCTGGATCTGAGCGAGATCCAACATGTGGAACAAGGGAAGTGGACAAATAAGATCTTGAAGTTGTCACTGGATGTTTATATCTTCTGTAGTTACATGAGTGTATACTGTACTCCACTTAGATGATGATAAAAGACCGAGGTCTACTGCTTATTTAATTTAGAAGCTGTAAAATGTGGCTTTGACCAAAACATTTCCTACTGTTGTCGCAGGAAATATGCCGGACACAGACTCGGAAAAAGTGTCTAGTTTTATAGCATTGCGTTGTAAGTGGAGGAACTGTTTTGTTTGTTCATATAAACCAATGCAATTCTTATCTTGACCTCTAAGAAATAAATGCATGCCCCTGTTCCGTTCTGATAATCTGTAAAACAGGTATTTTCTGATTGAAGTGTTCCCGAATCAGTTTGAGCTACTGTATGTGACATTTTTACATAAAATCTAAACCAACACACATCCACACCTCTAAATGCTTAATTTAAAATACTTCATCCCATGTTATCTTTAAACAACTGTGACAGTCATCCACATTTGATTATTACTTGTCTCTTCAGCTCATTTTACATGAATAGACGGTCACGGTATTTGTGTTTTTTAATACCACATTTATCATTGCACTTTGAAACCATGGTATACTTTGAAAACGGTTATTATCCCTTGCTTACGACTCGACTATCGATTTCACGCCAAACTTTGCTTTATCCGATGCTTCGAGTATCTGAATGGCTACATTTACTTGTGTTGACTTGAAGGTGAGAAGTGGTGTGAGAGTGTGCATTGGCAGTGCTCTTAAGTGTTTTCAGTGATTGACGGCTCATTGCGGAGGGTCTGCGTGTACATTCGGTCCTGCTGTGCATTTATGTGTGCGTGTGACTGACAGCTAGTCATCGTGCCAACGTGTGTGTGGCCCAGTTAATCCATATTGTAGTCTGAAAAAAAAAAAAAAAAATGTCCCGCTGCCCCTCAGGGTTAATATAGGGTTAACAAGATGCAACGATATCCTATCATACGCCTGCTTGACTCCTAAAAAGCCACATCCACCCCGCTCCTCTGAGTGCGAGCGCGTTCGGGGCTGCCACTCACGCCGTCTGCTTTTATCTGCTTCTGTTTTTTCTCAACATCACTCAACATCCTCAACTGGCTTTCTCCGATCGATCTGTCAAAAATCAAATTCAGTCATTTTATTTTTCTGCTGACTGTCATACACACATTTGTTTTTAACATTTAGCAATTTCCCTTGGATTGTGTAAGAAAGAATTTAAAATGTTTTCTACTTTTTCCACCCAGAGTCTTCTATATTGTTACCTAATTATGTCACTTTGTAACAGGAAGAGGGTCAGGTTGAAGAAGCCTCCACTTTTGCAACTAGATGTATTTGGAAATTAAATACTGACCCGTAGCAGTATCATTCGTTTTTATTGTCCCATATTCAATGTTTTCAGTTGTGCAGTGCAAAAATCCCAAAAGGATCATTTGCTAAATGGTTACCTACAACATCTGAAATGGTCTGGTGATTTCTGTTCTTTCCCAAGAGACCAAAAGAAAAAACAAAAAGTGACGTCACGGTGGAGCAATTACTAGCTTTCCATTAAAAATAAACAGCAGCCATCTTTGCTTCTGGGCGCCTTAGCTTTTAGTAAAATAAGCAAATTTGTTAGTAGTTAATTGTTGTCTAAACTGCACAATATCTTTACCTCAAATGTAAAAATCCACAGGTTTTGCAGAACAACATTTAGTTTGTGGCAATAGACTTCCTCCTTCCTCACATCTCTTGCTGTTTTTCCTCACAGTTTCTTTTCCTCTCTCCCCTCATCCCTCTTTCTCCTTGGAGTCCCTTCTTCTCGGCTTGTGGCCCTGGGGGGTTACCTACCTCGCTGCTCAGCTCGCTGCCTGTTTAGACTCCTACGATTAGTTTAATGGGCTCAGGCTGTGAGTGTGTGTGAATGTGTGTGCGTTCGGGGGGTTAGGGGCAGCAGTGTGTGTCCTCTCAAAGTCTGAAGGGGCCCCCATAAGCCTGAAGGGTTTAAGGGGTTCCCTGGGTGTGTGTGCGTGTGAGTGTGTGTAATCTAGAAGGTTAAGAGGGGTCAACGCTTCAGGAAGAGACACTGGGAAACAGAGGAAGAAGGAAGCAGAAGGTGAAGATGCATCCTGAGAATAAATGGTACGGTTTTATGTTTATAAGAATCAGGATGCAAAGAACTACTGTTCACCATAAAATTAATAAGAATTTCCATTCTACTGATAAATGCAGAATCTTTTTTTTTCTCATCAGCTCTAGTAATTTATGACCTTATTAACTGACAGGCGATAGTTTTGGTTTGTGGAGCAAAATGGAAAACTTAATTGTGGGAAACCTGAGTAGCTTTTAACATCAAAATGTTTAAATGGTTTGGTTCCCAACTTGAAAAAGGTAAAATATCTCCTCTTTTAAAAATCAGAGAGCAACAATTCAACTCTTCGTGAACATACATTTCACCAGAACTCGTCACTTTAACACTATTCTCTGCACGTCTTATGAGCTATATTTTAAGATCTGTATTTGGTTTGCAGCAATATATGTGCAGTAAAAGCTTTTTAGTTGAAAACCCTGAAAAGTTAGTAAGTCCCATTTGTTTTTAATCTGATAAAATAGTTATGTGAGACACAAACATATCTTAACTGAGTTATACAAAGCCTCAAAGTCTTTTTCTAATCCTTATTACATTCAAAAAGTGATACATTAAACTTTCCTGTGGGAGACCTAAGTTTATGTCTGAAAAAAGGACATTTCAATGCCATTTTAAGTCATTTTTCATGTTGGTTTAAAACAATTGTTAATTTGTTAAAATTCTGCTTGGAAATTTTATAGCCCTTTTTATAGTGTTGTACAATTGCAGGCTACAGACATGACTTAAGTTGTGGTGGTGGATGGGTACAAAACCGAGGGCCCAGGACAGGGGACCAGAGTCTACATAGAACCCTTTTATATGAGAAAAAAATACAATATATTTTTTTCTCATATAAAAGGGTTAAAACTATGAAATAAAAATAACAACATATGTAGTGTAAACTTGATTAATAGTTTTTGTTTATATATTTTAGGTTTTACCACTGATATTATAAGATTGGATTAAATAAGATTAAAAAATAAGATTGGATTAAATACAAAAGTGAAACGAAGGAGGAGGGTTTGTGAGCCGTCAGACGAGAGAAAGGGAAGGGTTTGTTTTACGGGATAAGAGCTGAGTCTGGGTAGTCCTGTCAATCAAAGAGCGACGAGTGGGGGAGGGGGCACTGTCAATCAGCTGAGAGTGTGAGGGGAGGGGGGGGTCGACGGAGGAGGGCGACATGGGGGAATCTTTTAAACGATCTCTTCATCTCCTCACTCTTTGTCTCTCTCCTTCTCTTGTCCCAGTTACCAAAATATCTCTGCCAACCTGTACGTCAGCGTTCGCTCAACTGTCACCGCCTGACACACTCTCAGACACTCTGTGAAATAAGACGCCGAGATATTATTCCTCCTCCTTCATCGCTGACCCCTCCACTTTTTCTGTCTCTGTGTCCTCTTTTGAAATCTTTTCTTCTTTCCAAATATAATTTAAAACTAATGGCCTGAATGCATTTGAATACAGTCAGTGCTGTTAAAAATCTGCCTTCAGTTGCAGTAAAACACTATAATTTACATGATCTGACTTCAGTAAACACGCCAGACAAGTATTTAGAGTAGGTAAGGTCTCATTTTAAAGAGCACAATTAGGGTTGAGAGACCAGAAAAAAGTCATATACTATATAATTTTCAGTTGCCAGGTTGGTGCTTTCACTCTATATTGATTAACTCACAGATTTTAATATTTGTGACAGGTCAATAAAAGCACAGAGCTCCTCTCCTTTTACAAAACTCCAGAAAGAAGTGATTTCATCCTCTCCCTCGTGTTGCACTATCACTTCCTGTGTTAAAGGTCACCAGTCGCTCGGAGATGAGGGCTACTGGGAATTATTCATACCATCGACTTAATGTCAGCGTTCTCCACCGTCTCCCTGTTTGTGTGTGTTTGTGTGTGCGGCTCAGAGACACACAGAGAAACTGGATGTTTTATTCATTTCCCTCATTTAGTCTCTCAGTCTGTGCCTGTCCGAGCATTTAGGAGGCCAATATTCACATTACCTGCTGATTTAGTCTAACAGTCCTCTTTAAAACTGACTCATACACCCGTGTCAATGAGCAGGAACACAAAATCTGGGTTTTTGTTTTTGATATTGTGAAAAATGAGTCTAGTCTTTGAGGGTTTTTAGACCACTACATGTTTTTTAGACTTTCCCAGCACACGTATGTTTCCAGCTCAAAGTTAAGTACAACTTGAAAATTTGAAAAAAATAAAATATATATATATATATATGTAGGCTAAATCTCTATTACACTATGCTCAAATCTGATTATTACCAATACAATAACTTTTTTATTGTTAGGGGAACATATTTGGGCAAATGAGCTGAGCTGGAATCTAACCTGTGTCTCTCAAGTATATGTTATGCACATGAGGTGAGCCACTCTAGGGTTTCTGACTTTGTTTAAAAAGGATATGTTAAAATAGTTATCTTTTTTGCATTTTTCTTATTGCGTAAAGTCTCCAAATGTGTTGCAGGCATTAACAGAATTATTAAGACATTTTCTCTTATTTTATATTGTTATATTGTTTTGCACAGTTATGAAAAATGTAGCATTGATGCATTAGATTTGGCGGCTGTATTCTAATGTATTTTCTTCTTTTTGTCTGACTAACAATGAGGCAGAGGTTAAAAATGAATGTCAAAGATATATATTTTTAACTAAACTATTCTCTCTTCTTTTTTTGACCCTGTTGAATTTTTGTTAAGAAAATGTACTGATGCGTATTAGCGTTTCCAAACTGCCACTGGGCATGGCTGGACCCGCTCCAAACAGATGTGTAATATGTGCCTGAAAGCCCCCCAAACGCACAACCTTTTCCTCTTTCAGTCCCTCTCCTTCACCTCGCTCATCCTGCCGTCCCACACACACACACAGAAACACACACCCTCGGGCTGGGTTCATGTTACCCTAAAAGCTACAAACGCAGCCGGGATGGCCCCTCTCGCACATCTTCCCATCTGTTCCCGTCCAAACCGTTATGATGCCTTGTTTACTTTAAGAGGCAGCTTCTTGTCAACACGTACAATTACTTTTGTACTGAGGGAGGAGATTTATGCTCGGGACACAGCATCAGAGGCAGGTTTACTGAAGCTTTTAAGTACAGTTTCTCTGTATTAGATTTATATAACATTTTGAAAATTGAAATATTGCAATACTGGGGCACTGATGTGCCATTTTCTGAGGTGATACGTCTTGTAATAAGAAGTTTAGCAAATATTTTATTACAAAATACACTAGATTACATTAGGCTAGAATCATTCAGTTTCCAAATAATAAGTTATTAGTTCCTTCTATTGTGTTCTATTGTCACCCATGTTTTTTCAGAACATGCAAAAACTGCCTTTTGAGAGGATTATTGATTAATTCATGGTAAGATTGTATTGAATTTATGCACTACTTATCTGTACAGTTATTATTTTACAATATAAAGTGATAAAAAGGTAGCTTTTTTATCTCAAGACTAGTTAAAAAAACTGCTACCTAAGCCATCATTAAGGTTTATGTTATTGCTCTAGATGTTCATGCTCTTGAATCTTAATTTTAAAATGTGTTAAATATCTCCACTGGAAAATAAAGAACTAAACACAGAGAAAAGAATTATGTGTTTAAAAAATATTATGTAGTAATGGACTAGGAAACCCATTTATATCCAATAATTTTTTTAATCTACTCTTGGTCCACTTCCAGAAATGAACTTGGAAGTGAATTAAAACGCATAGCTACAGTGTCACTGGTGAGCTATGGCTGGGACAGGAGCTAAACACAGGGCCAAGGTCCTGTCTGCTTAATTGTCAGAGCGATTTGTTGTAAGTGCTGATTAGACCTTGTCTCCGTCTCCAACTGGCTGCGAACAGCTGTGGATTTGTTTATACAAATCTTCATCTGCAACATGCACCTGGCCACTGCATCTGTTTCACTTGAACCTGCCGTGTGTTTGGACGGATAGATCATGGTCAGATTGCGTTTCTACTGTCAACTTTGTCGGGTTTTTTTTAGACTGTGAAACTGCTGCTACTATATTCAGGCCCAAAGAGAATCAAGCCAAAGGGTAAAAAAATGGACTCAACCCGACTTAACATGTGCATAAATTTAAAAAACATGAAAAGGTCAGTGCTCGTGAGATTTGTCGAGCTGACGGTATCACGGTGAGAAAGCTATAGTGTATATGTCACTGAAACAGAATAGGAGACATGATTTTATGCTGAATCAATAATGACTGGATAATTAGCTGATAAACTAATTAACCCACGACTGACTGATGGACTGAGTCGGTGATGGATTAACACCGAGGCTGTGTGATGGACCCTGTGAGTAAACCACTTCTGTCTCTCGACATACGACTAGTTCACATTAGTTCACAAGTAGTTCACGTTTGTGTTTTACACTGTTGCCATTGCCCCTGTGTTAAATCACTGTTACTTCCATCCATTCATCCTTCTGCTTATCCGGGGCTGGGATACAGGGGCACCCGTCCAAGCAGAGATACTCAGTCTTCCCTCGCCCCAGACACTTCCTCTCACTCTTCCGAGAGAATACAAAGGCGTTCCCAGGCCAGTCGAGAGCAGTCATTTTTCTTAAGAGATAAAAGATGGGGCAGTAGATGCGATATAGTTTAGACTAGAGGTGGGGCAATATATTGTATGTATCTTTATTGTGTTGTTTCCTCTTCTGATTTGATTCTGTTTTGTGTTTATAGGCATTAGTTAATTTCAGACATATTACATTGAAATGACAGCATACAACGTAAATAATTAATGCACTAATCTATCCAGATACTGGACACCAAAAGTGGTAAAGTTTAGGCATTTTTGGGAAAATTTTGAAAAAGATTTGGGTTGTTACAAAACAAGATGGTGGTTTAGTTAGTTGTTTGTTTGTTTTTCTTGCTTTTCACAGACTCTCTTTCATTTCTTAATCTTAATCATGTAAAATAATATCATTTTATTCCATAGACTTGGATGTAGTGCTTTGTCATTTCTTTCTTTTTAATAAAATAGTCATATACTGAATATGCACACTAATTCTAGAGCACCAACTATCAATAATAATCAAAGATGGACTCAAAGTTGACGTTTAAAACCTCAACCTTGTCTTAAATTAAGTTGCGGTTCACAATTATCAGTAAAAATCTAAATGAAATGATTGTGAATCGTGATATTGATTTGTATCACGTTGCCTGGTCCTAACTATAGAATATATAATATACTGTATCTTGGCTATAATGAGTTCAGTAGCTCCGCCCGGTGTGTGAATAACCTCCTGGTGGGCGCTGGGCCCGCGGTCGTAGGCCTCTAGGCAGCTGCAGCACACAGAGATCTCTCTCACTGTACGGCCATTACTGGACAGTCATTAGTCTCACACACACTTCACAAACACACAGCGGATTAAGGGGAAAGTACAGAGCGGCTCATTCATGATAGGTGGCTGCTGCATGTGTGTGTGCATATCTTAAGCTTCTGTCATTAAAAAGCAAATACATTTAGTTTATCTGGAAACTCCCGGCAGACGCACACGCTAACAGACACACCGATGGGAGAGGGATTTTTTTTTTTCCTCACCGCAAAGTGAACCAGCGGTTGAGGTGTTTTGGGAGGCAAAGAGAGAGAGTGTTTACCTACTGTATAAAAGTTTGTACAACTGTAAAAGGGAATTTGGATTGGGAGAGAGGTGAGAGGAGACGCGAGAGGGCTGGGGAAAGGAAGGAGAGCGTACAGTAAATGTGCCAGCCATGCATCATTTCATTATTAATAGCCGTGTCGGAATAAAAATGCTAACCTTGTCTGATCTAACGGACGGCTGACTCTGCAAGCGTTACGTTCTCGGGTGTGCGTTTGTGCGGAAAAGCGGGGGGCACTCGTCCACAATGAGGTCTTGTTCCCTTTGTTATAGGACTGTGAGCTGGTGAAGTCACTGTAACCCGCGCAGGTATAAATATCTGTGTGTTTGTGTGTGAGCGCTGGGGTGGTGTTTCCCGTGCCGGAGCAGGCCAGGAAGAAAGCACCAGTGTCCCGTCGAGAAGGGCATTGTTATCTACCCCCCAAACACACACATGCATCACCCTTCCCAGACAAAGCTCCCTGATCTGCACACCGTCTGTGTCGCCACGGTAACGCGCAGCACACGCCCAAATAACAACAAACACAGTCGATGTTTTTGAATCCAATTGAAATTGTCATAAAGAAGTTTTTTCTAGAAGCTGAATTTGGGTTCATTAGAGAATAAAAAAATACCAGTTTATTTAAAAGAAAACAGAAGAAAAGTCTGGCTCAAGGCTCAAATGTTTGTACAAATTAATAATGCACTAGTTCGGGATTAGTTTAAAAAGCCAATTCTTTGTGTGAAGGTCTTTGTGTCATTACTCAGTATCTTCTCAAGCTCAGGCATATAGGGCTTCAAATTTTCAATTAAGACCAAGCAAGGACACAACTGATAATTATCTATTGTGACATGATGGATAATGTCTGTCTTTAAACATAACTTAATAATAATCCCTCAATTTAGGTTTCTTAAAAAATGATAACTTCCGCCACACATGTGCTTATACTCTGATTGTTATTTGTCAATGGAACCACATTACATTTGTAAGGTTTGACATTTTGTATTCCCATCTTATATCTCATTTGTGATTTGGGGGATGGAGGACTGTTGGGCAGAGAAGTGTTGTGAATAGCTGTTATCTATAGTAAGACCAATGAATAATGGACTTTAACTTTCACTAAATTTTTGTGGCAACATTATTTTTTTTATTCTGTCCATAGGTGTAACTTTAGTGCTAGGAATCTTTATGTATATTGGCTTTATGTACTTGGCCTTGGTTTAGTTGCAGTAATTTTGACTTAGTCTCAGTTATTACAAGGCTTTTTTGACATCATTCTTACCTAGAAAAAGGTAGATTAAAAAGTAAGAATATTTCTGTCATAAAAACTGCCAATTCATTAGGTCATCTAATATCAAATAAAAGCATTTTATTTGCTTATGAAATCCTTTATGTTGCCGTTACTCTTCAAAACTTGTCACATGATCTTAAGTTAGTCTCAAGATGAAAATGCAACAGTAGGCCTATGTATACACTTACAGTGTTAACATGGTGTATTTGTGTTTTAAGGAATAATAGGGAGATGTTTATTTGTATGTGACAGTCAAAGTACTTGTGTCAGTTTTATTCAGATTATGACTTAAAAATCTAACCCTATCTAACTGGTCCTAGCATCTCTCCACTGTGGCCAACCACTGGACACCAGATTACATAAAAGGCCACACAAATATGTTTTTATCCGTGATGTAACATTGGCCAGATCTGAGCCTCTGTTATTGCTATTCCACTAAGGCGCTAAAGAGCACAAACACTGAAGTACACACTGCACAGAGGCAGCCAATGCAGTCCTATGGAGCTGCGGAGGTGTAATCTGTCAGACAGGAAGCTAGCGGGGTCAGAGGTCACCAAGCACTAATCGATTAGCCGTCAGTTAGTGCCGTGCTGGAGAGGAGTGCACAGCTGAGGCCAGCTCTTCCACAGTGTGTGTTTGGAGCTTCTGTGTGTGTGCCCATTAGCGCTGGTTGCGTGTTTGTTCGTGCTCTGTGTAACACTGTGTGGGTGCCTGCATTTCTTGGACGTATTGATCAGAGTGATTTTTTTGGTTTGACCCTCAGAGGTTAAATGCCGCCTCCCTCCTCTCCCTCTTTCCTTCTCTCCGAGCAGCAAGAAGAGAGAGATACAAGCACTTGAACTTGGGTCAGTGCGCGTAGGTGTCAGCAGGCCTGCGTCTAACCTGCTGCTATCATCTGCTGTTTCTTCCAAATGAAAGACAGTTGCTGTAAAATCTGCATCTCTTTCAGTGACCTGTTGGCTTTTGCATAAAAATAACGAGTATTTTTAATGCACACTTTCATGAGCAACTGCCCCAGAAACCAAGAGGTGATGGCAACTTTGTTTTATTGCTGGCTCTGATCGAGTACACAGTTAAATGAATATTGATCTAAAATGACCTTTTAAGATTAATATGCACAAAACAATTATCTTTCATTAATGTAATGGGCCTTTTTTCTGCATTGACTGAACATCTAAGAGAGAGTTCCTCAAGCCCATTCTTTACATTTACATTATCACAATTTCGAGGAAAACGTGGATTTTACATTTATCCATATTTAGTTTGTTACTTTTCATTGATGTTTGTTTTATGAATTATTAGACAGTAGAGGTTATATTTTTAGTCACATTTCATGCTCAAAATGTTTGTCACCCCACCAACATCCAGTAACCACATTCAGGGCGTAATCACCAGAAAGACAATAGATAACAACACATAAAAGGGAAAGCATCGCTCAGTAGCAAATAATACTTTGCACTAAAGTCACTTCAGTGTTCAGGCAGAGTACATTTATGGATATTTTGGATCGGACTGTGCATATTCATGAACGCACAATGCTGTCTAAGTTTACATAACATTGTCATAAATATGCCAGATTTAGCACAATGCTAGTTTCCATCCATAGTCCCAGACTTTGAAAAAACAAACATAATACTATACAACATTCAGTACAGTACCTCAATACAATACATAGACAGGTCAATATAGAACAAACCTACCTACCCTACAGTACAGTTTTACAGTGCATACTAGACTGCACATAAAGTTCTTGTTGAGAATCTACCCATTTTAAAGTGACTGCACATAAAATTAAATTGCTTGTTTGTCTTCTGAAACTGAATTATTAGTTTGTAAGTTTCTTGTTGGATCCTGGTGCTAGACATACCAGACAAGACTTGCATGAATTATTTTTATAACTGGATTATTGTGGATTATTGTCTCCAGTCGGATGAATTAGGTGAACCTCTGTCCCATCATGTCTGCGTCCCGTATAATTTTAAGTCCCTCACAGTGAGTGTTCCGCCTGGGAGACTGTAGGTGAGCGTTGGAGAGAGACATCAGGGGAGTTGTTCTGAGGAGGTATTAAAAGGTGACCACCTCATTATAAGGCTACTTATTTTAATGATTTGTGCCATATAGAGCCAGTGTGTGTGTGTTTTATAATGATGCTCTGTCTTTCCTTTTGGGAACAGCAGTGTTTGTTGTCTGCCTCCAGGGACAAGAGCTGTGACCTTTCACCTCCCTAACTACACCCAAACCCACCTTCTCAAGACTCCCCTGTTTTGAATTACTAGAACCCCACACACACACACACACACACACACACACACAAACCCATTCTCATCCCAGGTTTGGTATTGACTTATGCCGACAGAGCCTTTAAGCCCTTTAAGTTTACGCACAGTATAGTTTGGTTAGACTCAGTCTTTATTTAATGAGGTTGCTTGGTTTGGGCAAGAACGAAAACAAGCTGGTAGAAGCCTGTAGTCGGTACATAAGTGAAAGTACTGTTACTTAAAATAATATTGCACATGTTAAAGAAAAACAAAGTTATTGAGTAAGAGTAAAAAAGTACTTTAAAGTTTAATTAAGTCTATACAACCACACTACTACATTTTTGTGCATTTTGTACAAATAAAAGTCTGCTAGAGTTTGAGCTGCTGAGCGTGTCTCTCAGGAGAGGTTCGCTCGTTCTGTTGACATAGAATAACATATCATTTATATCAGAGTTTTCTGTCCAGCTGAGGCGACTGTGTCAATGAAATAGACACGATTCTACCAATCCATATGAGAATTTATTTTTTTGGAATTTAAATTAAGTGATGCTATTAGATTAAAGTTACACAGTGTTACTTTAAGGATTAATTAATTGAGTCAGCTCATATTATAGTCTTGCTATATTAGAAAGGTCCTTGCTTGAGTGTAAACAAAATAAATTGCTGGTTCTTTTACTTAATAAAAAGAAAATTCATTGTCATTCTTTCTAAAAACTGGAGTATCTGGAGTCCATGCAGTGCTCCCATACTACAATTTTTTTTGTCATTAGACACCTTATTTCATGAGAATCACAAACAAAACTAAAACGTAAATTTCATTCATGACTTATGAGCGATTTGCAAAGAATACTCTCTTCTTGCTGCAGATTAAAATCCTATTTACTCTATGATCATTTGGCGTGTGCCTGTGTGTGTGGTTGTTAAGCGGTATAACAGATATCCCGAGTGCTCTGCGCGGCGATGCTGTCATTACCGTTGTGCTTCTCTACTGATGTGTCACGGCTGATGTCATACGCTCAATTGGCCCCACCGACAGCCGCCATCACTCAGACTGTTTACTACACTTTTACTACAGCTATCACTCACTGGCTGTCGCCGCTATCGCTGTGAGGACCCGGCTCCCCTCTGCTGCCGCTGTACTAACCACCATTCAGCACACAATTCTTCAGACACGCTCTTTGTCTTCCCCATCAACACACGGAAACACTCAATTAGCCCCAGTGTGTGTTTAGTTAAATGGAAAGGGAAGGTGGGGATAAAACATCTGCACAGAGATTCATTGTTGGATAATTTTGTAATGTTTTTGTTTGTTCAATGATGTAACACATTGTTAGTGCTTGTTTGTCTTTGTGCTCTTGTGGGGGCCATCATACTTCTCTATAGATAAGGACATTTGATCCAGTGAGGACAACTGAGTGTGAGGTCTCTACAACTTTATATAGCTTAAGGCCATGGGTCACGGCCATTCCCCTGATGGTCAACGCAGCATTTTTAAACTATTGAGGGATTTTGGCATGACATTTTATAAATATGTGCATTTAGACACAATAATTGTTGAGTTCTCATTTTGACAACATCTTGGGTGAAAGTGTTTTTTAATTGTTTTTCATTTCATATTTACTTTGTGAGGGTGCACGGTGGCAGAGCGGTTAGCACTCCTGCCTCACAGACTCCAGTCTTTATGTGAGGAGTCTGCATGTTCTCCCCCTGTTACCATGGGTTCTCTCCGGGTACTCTGGTTTCCTCCCATTGTCCGAAGACATGCATGTGTAGGCCAATTGGCAAATCTAAATCCCTAGTCAATAAATGTGAGAGTAAATGGTGTCTCTAAGTGTCAGCCCTGCAACGAACTGGCAATTGTTTGCCTAAGGCCCAGAGTTGCTGGGATAGTCTCCAGTCACCCACCACCCCTAACAGGACTAAGTGGAAGACAATGAATGAATGAATTTACTTTGTAATACCGAATTCCCAGACCTCAGGGACCTCTATGTTGTGTATGGACCTGCTGGTGGTCACAGGTGGTATAAAAATAACAAATGCATACACACAAAAATAATTTTCCCCATAAACCACAATATAACAAGAAACTTCTGTAAATCTGTTATAGCTTACAAAATATTTGATCTTTGTATGGGTAACATCCACCTTTAGGTTTTAATATCGATAATGGTGGATTATCGTCGGTAAAGAGGCAGCAAGTTAAACAGAACTTGATTTGCAAAGGCCATTGTGCGCATGCTATAATAACAATGGATTTGTTTTTTCCCAAGATATCAATGGACTCAAAGCGCTTACAGGCTGTACATTATCCATTCACTCCACAGTCACACACTGGTGGTGGTAAGCTACGTTTTGTAGCCACAGCTGCCATTGGGCAAACTGATGTGGCAGCTAATTTGCGCCTACAGCCTTCCCAACCACTCCGACCACCACCAAACAGTCTCACACAATCAAACACCAGTGCAGTGGCACTGGAGGCAAGGTGGGTTAAGTGTCTTGCCCAAGGACACAACGACAGTGTGAACTGGGGAGAGCGGAATTCAAACCACCAACCTTACGGTTATAGGACAACTGCTCTATCACTGAGCACCAAGAGTTAGTGATAGGACTAGCAAAAAGATGATTTTAGTAAATCCAGCAAATGCAGCAATGAGCAATAAAAAAACATTGCATTTATGGTTTTGAGTCACCATTGGGTCACCTTTTCTGATTCATAACTGGAGGAAAACAAGGTGATTTTCTTGATGATCAGTTTGTTCTGGGGTGTGGTTAAAGTTGCTCTTTAATTAAGGTTTGCATTAGTCTGAATTAGAGTTAAATGAACTAGGCAATGCAGCCTGTCAGTGAATCATCCTCACAGAGATATTGAGACACAAACATGATTTACCATATCCCCTGAATGAATATTTTCACACATAGGTCTGTTTTTGTGTGTTGTCAGTTTGTGTGTGTGAATCTAGGTTATGCAGCTTATTTCCACATGATTAACTAACTCAGGTCTCCGAGACTGTTCCCCGTACCTCGGCCCGTGCCTACCCATAAGGCCACGTGTCAGTGGGGAGCGCTTGATTTATGCCGCTTGAATATGTAACGAGAGGTTGTAAATTCACCAGCCGGAGCTACATGCATCACTATTCTGCACTGTCGTAATTCAGGTGCCACCCGCATATCTGAGATGCTAATTGGTTAAATTACTGGGTTAGTTCGGGAGATTTATACCCAGCTAACAAGATCGGAGAGCGATGGGGGACGGAGGGGGTGGGGAACGAGGGAGGCCGGTTGGGAAAGCAGGAGAGATATGAAAAAGACACATTGAATAAAGAGTTGAGGAGGAGGAGACGGGGCAGAGGTGGAGGGAGAGAGAAGACCGCTGCAGAGGTTAGACTGAAGTAGACTATAAAGATATATATAGAACAAAGCTGGTGTTTTCATCTTTTAGGTCAGATGCATAACAATATCTGTCCAGAAAAAAAAGTCTTATTTCAATAAAAAGTTTTTGCTTTCATTTTTGTCCAGAGTGCTGCCAAAAATAGGACAGTAAAGAGCCAAAAGTGTGTCTCTAAGCAGTCTTTAGAGTTACTGACATTTATCATGGAAAGTATTACAAAAGATTATGTTTTTTGTTACAATTTGAGATTGTGCTAAACAAAGATATTGCAATAATATTATGGTTTGACACAGATTTCGACATTTCAATGTCAAAATAATTGTCCAATCTTAGCTAAACTGTGTTTGTGACAAAATATAACAGTTCAAAAAGTCCTAGTTTAGTTCTTGTTTAGAACTCAAGACCACATTGACCAAGATTATGTCAGAGACCAGATCAAGAATCAATACCACAACCAGTACACATCCAAGTCCAGACTTAGACCAGGTCCAGACTCATGGAGGTTAGTGTTTGGTAAAGGAGACAGAGTTAGTCTGGACTTAGACCAGGTCCAGACTCATGGAGGTTAGTGTTTGGTAAAGGAGACAGAGTTAGTCTGGACTTAGACCAGGTCCAGAATCACGGAGGTCAGTGTTTGTGAAGGAGCAAGATTTTTAATTTAATAAAAAACTTTTGAGGTTTTCATTCAATCAAGAACAGACAAATATATAATTTCTGGTCTTGGTTGGTCTTGACGTCTGAGACAAGACAGAGTAAAGATGAGTTTGAGACCAAGACAAGACCTAGACTTTTACAAAATATTCTTTAAACCGGTCTCAAGACCATGTCCATTCTCAAGTACTATAACACTAGTTTGTCCATAGCCTTCTATTTTTTCAGTAAGAGACTGGCTCTATGACTCATTTGAATGATTAAAAAGAAAAGAAAGAAAGAAACAAAGGTTAATAACTATCTGCTTAAGGTTGCAAAAGACAAATAGCAATTGGCAAGAGAAAAGTGACTGGGAGGTTTCAAAATCTTTTCTTTGTGAACCCAGTTTTTGCAATTATCACAGAGTATACTGGCAGAATACAGGCATTCCTCAGCTACTGATGGAAAAAAGCTGTCACAACATCAAGAAAAATGTGGAATCTGTGTGTGTGAATGTTGTAAAGAGATGCAATGGAGCAAGATGTACACTCTTCATGCTGTCCTTAAAGTGGCAGCCAGTGGATTTCTGAGATCAAAATTGTACAGGACAGGAGCTTCGTATTAAAGCAAGTCTAGTTAATAGATTACATATTTTGGTCACATCCAATCCCCCAAAAGCCAGTCACAGTCATCTTTTCTTGTATGCTTACTTGACTGCTCTATAAGACAATGACAAACAACCTTTGGGGCATTTGGCTGTGTTGAGAAAATGTTAACGCAATATTTGGTCTCAACCTTTAGCCAACTTTAACTGAAGCAGTGACGAAAAGTGTGACATGAGTTCAAAACCATTTCAGATTGTGTTTTTGCTGCATTGTGGAGAGTAATCACTGACTCAAATATATATATTTTTTACATAACTGACGTATACATCTTGCTGTTGTCTCCGTGTGCTCCTTCTACACCACGCTCTCTCTCCGTACCATCTGTCTGCTCTCAGTGCCAGCCGGTAATTAGTCCTTGTAAAGTCAGTGTAGTGAGGACTCCCTGTGTTTAGACACTGCTGTCTAGTCAAACACTGGGGAAGGGGGGTGGGGGTGCTAACAGCCCATGTTTTATCTGTTTAGTTTGCCGCTGTTATGCAACAAACTTCAGGGTTAAGGTGAAATCTCAGGAGATGCTGCTCGAGTGTTGTGGCTTTATTTACCAGTTAAATCACTTTGTTGTTTGTTGTTCTGCAGCAGCCACGCATAGAGGATGAGATGGAGAATCGTATTTGTTTGTTTTATTTCATGCTAATTTTGGTCTTTGAGCATCATGTCCACATGGACTAGATGTTTGTTTAAGCATTGTTTTTATTGTGCTGAAATGGGTTAATAAAACATTATTCATCTCCTTTACAAAACAATTAGCCCTCATTAACATCAAGTCCTGTCTATTTTGACAATAGCTCATTTAGATCATGGTGACATTTTGCATTGACTATAATAGGTTTTGGAAAAGTTGCAATGTCAGATTAATAAACACTGTAAAATACACTAAAATCTACTGAAAAGAAGACAGTTCCACAGAGCATCTCTTTGTACAAGGTGCATGTCAGATAAAGACTAAACTAAATGTGAAAAATTATGTTATATGTTTATTGAATATGTATTTAAACGGTCTTCAAGGAAAAGCATTCTACTCGTTTATGGTATCATTTATTTAGTCATTTGATGTAACAATTTTATGGTCATGTTGAGGTGTAACACACATTTGGATAAGGCCAGAAAAGTTTGTTTGAATATGAAAAGGTGTGCAAAATACATAGTAATGTAAGTCTTAAATCTATTGGAAAATAAAAAAGTCTAAATAAAAAAAAAAAAAAATCTACCATTTGACCCAAGATGGGATACAAAAGTCAACTTGGAACTCTCTCAGGAAAGTCAGGGGTTTTGTGACGCAGCCCCCATCCCAATCAGCCACTTATCAAGAAAATAGCTCATTAATCAAACTATATATGTATATATTTCATTTTGGTCTGGAACCATTAATTTCTGGAAATGTCAAATGCTAATAAATATTCTTTGATACAAGGCTGTGGAGACAAACATGACTACAGTTATTGTTTATGTAAAAATGACACAAAAGTCCCCCATAAGCCGAGCAGAGCTGAGAACAAAGTGCTTGTATTTACAGCAGGTTCAGGTGACAATACAAACCAAAATAGACTGGGTGGGGTGCTGTGTGTCCTCCCTTTTTAATTGTGCTGGAGCTTGTGTACATGTCTTGTGTTTGTGTGCAGCTACAGCCTGGCAGCTCGCCCCAGATGAGATTTCCATCCGAACAGGAAGTAGATCACTGCCACTTCCTGTGCAGCCATTCTGTGAATACCTCTCATCTCACACAAACACTGGCTGCTACAATGAGGGCTTCTTACGCACATGATTTATAACATAATGTCTGGCTTTACACCATTCGTGCCAATTTAACATTTCCTGACTCAGACAATAGGAGGCAAGCTCAGACTAATGTTTGCACCTATTCATTATCTGGGCTTGTCCTGCTCCTCTTTTTGTGCACACTTATAGCATCCACTTTACATAAGCGTTTAAACTTTAGGCCTGAAATCCTCACTATTTAGTTCAATCTAAAGCCAAGTAATCTAAAATTGTTCCTTTTTTATGCCTGAAGATTTGTTACGTTTATTGGTCCGACCACAGTAGCCACTGGGCTCACTCAGTATTAATCTGTGGCTGATGTTCAAAGTCATTTTTGAACGTTAATCCCAAGGAGGATTGTTCATTGGCTGCGAGGTCGACGGTTGGACTTTCTCCTTCACTTTTGGCATTGTAATCCCATCTTGCCTTACTGTCTAATCTGTGGGTCTGTTTTACAAAAGGCAATCAGACGATCACTGTATGAATGAAATTAATCCTCACACGATTAAAAAATGTTGAATGTCCAGCTTTCAGCCAGTCACGGCTCATTGAGGAGTAGACAATATACAGGTAATGAAAAACCCAAATTAAACCTCGATTTGTCTTCTAGTTACTGATGAAGCCTTAAGGAGAGGCTTGGGCGCGTGGTCAGGTTTGACTGGAAAAAATTCCATATCATGCCTTTAAAATCTGTTAAACTCTGTTAGCGTTTTTGACATGTTTCTTTGTACACTGTACTCTAATAGGAACGTTGTTGCCAATTTGTTTTGTATTAAATGGATTTGTTGCAATGCTGCAAATGACCACTGGGTAAAAAGAGAAGATCTAGCTATTATTAATAATTCATATTTGAGTCCATTTAGTTCACTGTATATCAGCATAACTAGTGCTCCACACTGAAATACTGTATAATGCAAGTCTAATTTCCTCATTTGCTGATTTAATTTGAAGCAGGTAGACGAACAGTTTTTACAGTTCTTACAGTCCGACAGACAGGCGTGGTGTGTGTTACTGTTGTTGCCTTTTATAATTAGTTCAGGAAGCCTCGACAATCGTCCGTCAGTAACAGAGAGGCGGTATCAATCTCTGTCTGACAATAGCAGGAAAGACAAACACACATTCCTCTGCAGCTGTGTGTGGAGTGAGTACAGTATATCACCAGCCTGTTTACTTGTATATCCACCGCACTGCACCGAGGAGCCTCCTAACTTGTGCTAATAGGCCCCATTCCCACTGCCTTTCACTGAAAGAGTCTGGAGCTGAACAGCTAAGGTTGTAATCTCTCGGAGTTGAATGAAAATTTAATGATGCCCACAGTGAAACTTGCGCTCTGTGGCTGCAAAAAGAGATGAGGCACAGCTCAAAAGTATTGCACAAAAACAGCATTCCTTTTAGTGAGAATCTGCAGAGACATAAAACCATGAAACACCTACACATGGTCTTTGTAAATACACTTGATATGAAAATAGAAAAGGTTTACAACTGTGTACTGAAGCAATTGTGGCCACTATGTCCACACAACCAGTAATACATTTTCTGCTTTGACACAAGTGTCCACACAACATTAGGATTAAAAACTTGATTTAACAACACTGTGTTAAATTTAAAATGCATTGTTGCAGCCATAGCCTTAAACTGGCCCAAGCCAAAACTCTCACAGCAGGGCATCTGAGCACTTCCAAAGTGAATATATTTATATTTTATGTATTATACATTAGCAAGCAATGGTGTTATTACTCCATGTGACCTCATGCGGCCATAAAACCCCGTTCACCTCTGCATTGTACTGTATTTTGACACCCACAGCAGATCATAAAATTCAAAATCTGTTCAATCCACTTCTTCCCTTCTCCTTTTTCCTCCAACTTTCCCTTTCACCTTTAGGCCAGTGCTCAAGCATTTAGTCAGTAAACTGCAAATGTGTTTTTAAGAACTGTTTTACAGCGATCACACACTGTGTTTACGACTGCTCTCCCCTCAGAGAAAAAAAGACCTGGCCGACTCAGCGAAGAGGCCACAAACACGGTCCAGGAAGCTGCAGGACTCACACGAACACTGCTACGTATTAGGTCCCACATTCTCTGGCCTTGAAGTTTTAGGGTTTCATGAAGTATAGTAGCTGGGAATAGTGATGATTGTGAGTGCGTTTCTAATTTAAAGAAGCAAAAGCAAACAGCAGAGTATTGGTACAACTATTTAAACCTACCACACAGAACTCAATACTTAAACAATGATTTAAGCCTTCGCTTTTGCAATTTCTGTCCATTTTGCTTGTTCTCCAGCCATCACTGCTCTTGCTAAAATATGAAAATGTTAGTTCATAGCGTTTAGTCAATTGTTGGTGAATTAACAGGTGCCTGCTTTAGCTTCCCCTTTTCGCAGAAGTTTGAAAGAAAAAGGGATTGAAAAAGGAGGGAAGCCAGATAGCACCATTTTGTGCGTCAGCTCTGAGCCCTCCTTTTGCTACTTCCCTCTCGCTCCCTCACATTAATTCAGAGAGGTACTAAATATTTCTTTTAGTAGAAAAAGCGATTTCTCTCGGCGGCTGGCTGGGGCACATCTCACCCCTCGCCCTGCACACATGGGAAGTGCTTTTTTTATGGACTAGCCAGAATTATAAATGTTCAGCTGTGTTTATGGCTTATTAGGCAGTTACAGGAAGGAGGGGAGCATGTGTTTTATTGGCTTAATTGGGAAAGAACAGCTTCCTTGCTGCATTAGCACTATTTTCCTCTCATCAACAGCCTTGGCTGGTGATGGTGCCCTTGCCGTGTGCCACTCTTTCTGCTGAGAGTCAGGCTTTCTGTGCTGAACATGCGCCGACATACAGCAGACGTTAAGCAATGCAATATAATTCTGCTTGACACGAGTACTGTATTCTTATGGAGCTTTTGTGTGCGAACAAAACAAGATCTCTCCAGTGAGCAGTCATCTTTTACCCTTCACGATAACAACGGTGTATTTTTAAATCCCCGGGTAAAATAAGATCATGATATGGATGTGAGTTGTCTAACTTGCACTACTGCAAAGCACATGGCCCAAAGAACACCCCACACTGGAGGTTAAATTTGTTGGCAGTGTTTATAGTTGCGTCATAAAAAAGAACATATTTTGAATGGTGTGAATGCTTGTGTTTCTTCATTTATTTCAAAAGCAAAGTGATCAAAAGAGGTTCAGTTGAGTTTAAACCAAATATAAAATAATTATATTATATAAAATATATTTTGGTCCATATTACCCACCCTGTTTCTGTAGACAAATTCCAGAGTCCAGAAATACAGTGAATTAAGTAAAAAGTTTAAACTTATCTGGTCACTTTTGTGTGTTTATTCATTCATAGAACTGTTGGTATTTAATGAACTCAGAGTTTAGACGCTTGAAGCAAATGGGAGGAGCTGCTACATTTGGCGATTTGTATTGTTCACTTAAAGCAACACTGTAACTTTTTTCTACAAAATTCATTGCCACAAAATTATTAAAACATGTAGCCTGAAAGTAACGGTTTGGTTAACCAAATACCTGCCCACATTTATATTTACAATACATATTCTTGACTGTCACATGTGAGTCTTTTAGTTTGTGCACATCCTGATGTAGTGCACAGTCCAGGTATGTTTCCTTAAAGTCTTCACTAGGTGTTGCTATGGTCTAAACCTCTGACAGACTATTTACAGAAACATCACTGTTAGATTTGACTTCAGAGAGTTGGCAAAAGACTCAGTGCTCGACTGCAAAGCTTTTCTGTTCATTAGTCGAGAGCAGTTCTGGATCCTCCTCCGACTCTGACAACACTGATCTTATTATTTGCTTTATGTTTTTTTTTTCTCCTCTCTCTATCCCTCCCCGGTGCTTTTAATTTTGCCCCCCCTCACCTCCCACCCCGATGCTGCTCCCACCCAAGCGTCTGAGGTGGAGACTAAACAGCCGAGTTATTTATTGTGATGTTTTCGCGGCCGCCTGGTTTAAATAACAGTTTGGTCTCCGCAATCCTCTCTCTCATCTCTTTGCCTTTATTCTCCCATCTTCCCTGCCTCTTCTGCACTCACACCCCTCCTCCTCCGTCACACTCGGGATAATGGTACATTGTTAACGCGCTGTCTATTGTTTGTGTTGTGTTCTTGGCTAAGTGGAGGGTGAATAGTTTTTAGATGACAAACATGTAAGCTCGCTGCCAGCCATTCTGATCTTCGGGGCTGGAGTTGGTTATACACAGAGCTTTAGCCTCAGACAGTTTATGGTGGTGTCACAGCAAGAGTTGTGTCAAATTTTCAAGCCTGTGAGTCTGTTGGCTTCGCTGATTGGCATTTTAAAGTTGTTGTGCCAAAATGAAAGCGGTTGTTTGCATTCTTGGTGTACAAAAGAATATATTGTAATCATCTCCAGACACTGAGAAGAGTTGTAATAAAACATAATTACTAAAACATAAGGAGTTTCACCAAAAAGGCCTGAGTGGATGATTAATGTGAACATAGTTAAGTGCTGCTATAAAAGAAAATTGAACTGAGCTAATATGTTTCAGTCCTTAAACAATATTAATTGGACTAAATCGCATCATTACATCGGCCTAAATCCACAAGTCCACCAGAATACAGCTTCTGATGACAGTCCTGCGCTGTATGCGTTATGTTAAAAAGCATTTCAAATTCATGCTTTGTTTCAGTGCATCTACACAACATCGTTTTTCTGTTGAGGTTAGGCGTTACAAAAATCACATTTAAGCCTGATTGCAAATAACTTTTACTGGATCATTTGAAAGAAGAAATGCAAAATTCCTCTAGTGGACAATTGTGGAACTACAACCAGATAAAGAAAGTCACATTAGATAAAGATGACTGCGCTGTTTAAAAACCTGTTTAAAGATTGTGACATAATATAATGTACAAACAAGACTGCAATGGTATGTAATAAAAATAGAGGTAAAGCCTAAAGCCTGTAAACTATAAGGGGCCGTCCACGCGGAGACGCGTATCACTGTATACGTACACATTTTTTATCGTATTGGCGTTTCGTCCACACGGATCCGGCGTTTTGGGAGACTGAATCCGCTATTTTTTGAAACCGGGTCCTAAAGTGGATAAATCTGAAAACGACACCCTTGCGGTTTCGTGTGTACAGCCAATCCGTATATTTTGTGAAACAATGATGTCATCAAATCACGTGTCGGCTGCGTAACACATAACAGCAACAACAATAGTGGCGGACTATGATTGTGTTCGTGCTGCAGAAGCTACTAAGCCTAATAGCTTTATTACAGCAAAATCTATTGCTTCTCTGCAATTGTGGTGAGCAACAAGCGATAATGGACAACACCATACGCCACAAGGCGCAAGGTTATGCGCATGCTCAAAGTCTTCTTCTCCGTGTATAGTGTCTATTTGTGGCAGAATTACAGCTCCCCATACTGGTCTGGCATATATACTACACCGTTTTCAGCCGGCATCAGTGGTTTCGTGTGTACGCAGATATTTCTTACGCCGCCGCCGTGTTTACGGAATTTTTTTTAGAACGAGAAAAAAAAAGATTGGATAGGGAATGCACTGGCTTCGTGTGGACTAGGCCTTACTAAGGGCCATGTTTGACTGTGTATAAACCAAAATATTTAAAATAGCGCTATACTACTGCCTATTACACTATTACACTTTAATTGTAACTTAATCACATAGTTTGCCAAATTTAACAAGTTTATCCCACATTAGCTCACAATCCTTAGCGCGCTAACCTTTTAATGCTTGTCATGTGACCTAAACCTTGGAAACAGTGAACCCAGTTTTAGCCATGCTCCCATAAAAGACAAGACAGATTTTTATTCAAAAAGTGACACCTATCAAGTCTTAATATATCTCTGTGACTTATCGTCTGAGCCTCTGCAAACATTATTACACTGTATTATTTACTATATCATGAATATTTTTACTGTCACACACCAATGTTTGACGCTCAAATATAAATCTGATTTACTACATAAACCACCCACATGAATAAAAATCTACTGATCTCCCTTCCACCAAAGCAGAAACCGCTTTCTTTCAGTCTTTCGGTGCTTTTCAGACCTATATCTATCAGCGCTGAGTGATGCACGTGTGAACGTATACACACTCCCCTCCAAACACGTACAGCGTTTATGGCAGCAGCTCGGCCCTGCCTGTGATGGAGGGTGTGAAGCTGCATTTTAATGGATGATTATGTTTTATGTTTTCTCTCCAATGACCCATAGTGGCAGACCAATATTGTTCCCCTCCCGTACCATCCTAGCACACACATAGACATGCATTACCACCTCTATGGCCACCCCCACCCTTCGCTAATGTCGCTACACCATATGCCCCTCACCCCTGACACACACCACTCTTCCATTCATCTCCCCAGCCCTGTGCCCTTTTGCCCCATGCCGTGTTGGGGTGACATCAGGTGCTCGCTCGCCTCTTTGGGCCATGAGGAGCGTGACTTAACATCCAGCCTTTATAGTCAAAGACATCCTCCTCTCTATTACCTACTGATGGAAAGGTCAAGCCGCATGAATAGCAATGTTAGAATCGCCGTAATGTAGATCCTTCGTTTGAGAGGTAGGATTTGAGCTTTGAGCTGGAGATATCTTTGTTGTGTAGTTAGTGTATAAAAACGTAGGACATTAGTTTTGTGTCTGTTGTGTTGTCTAACGTATTGTTGAGTCCATCCTGTAAAATGGTGATGCAGTATGTACAGTATATAATCGAGACATGACAATGGGTAAATATTCGAATAGGCCTTTACTTTACTTAACTTTAGTAACTGGAGATTTTTAGGTCATATCCTTCCTTAAACCATCCTTAAACCTCTGCCAGTTAGGACTTTTTTTTTTTTTTTTACTAAAGATTGTCTTTTGTATGGGCTCAAAGGTGTTTGGATGGATTTCCAAGATTTTGTGATGTCACAAATTACTCAGACAAAGATTGTGGCATGAGTTGTCCATGTTTCATGTTTAAATGCAACTGTCAATGGCTAGGACCAAGGACAGAGGTTCTGCAGCTGACCAATCAAAACAATAGATGCACAGAAATCAGAGCAGACTGGGCTTCGTGGGAGGGGCTTAAAGGGACAGAAATTAAAACTGCTACCGAAAGACTGGTGAACATTGTCAACAATTGTAAAGGTATTGTAGAAGGACTATAAAACAATATTAGTGTAAAACTGGAAAAGGTGACCCCCGATAATACCACAGAAATGTGAAGTTACACCCCATACAAAAAGCAGAAGTGTACTGTTCATGGTGTTATAGAATTATAGGATTATTTATCTCCTGAGACTTGTGGCCTCTTGCCCTATTTCTTGTTGGGGTGACATCAGGTGCTTGCTCACCTCTTTTGGCCAAAAGCACTGTGACTTAACATCCAGCTTTATAGTTAAAGACATCCTCCTCTCTATTACCTACTGATGGAAAGGTCAAGCCACTTGAATAGCAAGGTTGGAGCTGCTGATAGTGTAAAAGCATGCTCTTCGGATGCTTCTTTCTTCTCCTCTTCCTATCCCCTTTGCCCTGTCAGCACTCTCACCTCCTTACCTCCTCTTAATCTTGACGCTCGGGAGGAGGAAAAAAAGGCATGATGGAAAAAGGGACTGACAGCGCTCTGTCAAAATCACACAGAAGGAGAAAGAGACACTGCTTCTCTATCAGTGCTGAGTGGCAGAGTAGGACAAAGAAGAAATTATTTGAGATTCTGGAGCATTAGCATCACTATAGACGCATTAAAAAGCCTGGGAGGAGAGTGCAAGGGAGGGCCGTTTGCATAAGCGACTGTATTAAACTTGGTGTTTACTTAGTTATTACATGTGAAAGATTTTATTATATCCTTAAAGTCTTCTGAAAATAGGGTTTAAAGGAACTCTATGTATGTATCTATTACTGTAGCTATTTGTGAATGTATTTAAGTAAAGTATTCAGTTCTCATTGATAGGTCCACAGTCCAAACACAGGACAAACAAGCCTCTAGTTATACACAAATCTAAACACTGATGCACAACTCAGTCATGGGAGGACTGTAACAAAGAGTGTGTAGTATAGTCAGTTAATGTGTAATTACCACCAATGTTACACCAATGATGATTGCAGAGAAATCAACAGACGACTCAGAAAGTGACCCTGATGACCTGTTCTATCACTTTGTGCCACTAGATGGTGATGTGTCGCTCTTTTGCTAAGTCATAAATCCTATAATGCATTTTGAAATAAAAGGCATGGGTTTTAAATTGTGTAAATCAAGGCATAATTGAAACATTTTGGCTTTATTTGTCTCTCTATTCACTGGTAACTCCAGTGTAGCTTACCACATGTGATTGTTCAAGGACTCAGGATGTGAGAATTTTGTTTAAAAAAAGAAATCGGAAGGGGCACAACCTTTTACTGGATTTTGTTCCCTTTTTCAATTCATTATGGGACCTTGAAGCAGATTTTATGAGGCCATAAAATGAAAAACAATGAACTAAAACACAGTGCATTTATTACCGTCAGATATCCTGCCCTTCCTGTTGGGTGTAGCATCTTGAATTAAACATTTGTTTAAAAAAATCTAATGTAATTGTTAGTAAAATTACTGAAAAAACAACTATAGTGTATTTTAAGCTGGAGTTCACGCTCCAACTGCTTACCCTATTTTAATAAATGGATAGATATTAGCATTGGCCCTGTCCACTTGCCATTAGCCAGTGCCGGCACTGATTGTATGTTTCTTCTAGTTGTGAGCTTTAATCTAATAAAGTCAGTGTGTTTCAGTGCGTACTTAGATGTGTGTGTCTCACTGTGTGCAAATCAATAGTGATATATAATTCACTGCATCCAGGCCCCACTGCTCTTTATACCCACACACACTGCCTCTTTAATATTGCATGAAGACACACACACATACACTAAGAGAGCTGGGGGCAGGGGCCTGTGTGAGTTTGAATGTGTATTTATTACTTTATGTGGACGCTAGTTTCACCATCACTTGTTTGAAAAATATAAGTTGCCATAATATAAATTCTTGAGTGTGAGGGTTACTATACTTATAATACTAGCATCTAATTAGGGATATGCAAACACATGAGATTAGCATTAATTATTTCTATTAATTGCATTAGGTGTGAGTTATAAATTAAGACATACAACATAATCCCTAGAAACCCAAACCAGACTTTTTTACTCAGATTACACCACACTCATGGGAAGCACTGGACAATGAATTTAGCTAGTGGCACAAAATAATTTTTATTGTTACCTTATTATGATAGGAGTTGCAACATTAAAGACACACAGACATTTCATTGTTTGTGACTCAGCTTACCTTCTTTCAGATTTATGGCATTTATATACTCCATTTATTTCTCTGAAATACTTGTGCTCCAATGGAAATGCACAACAATATCATCACTTAATAACAAAATACAGTATACAGTGGTATATTACACTAACCTGACTCCAGATAGAACTGCTCCACAGTACATAGTCTGCTCCACAAAACCATCTGGGAGAGTTCCCGCTGAAGGCGTTAGGGCAGGTACTTTAAATTAATACCTAGTTGGTGATGGGCTTTATCAACCACAGTTTTAAATAATCAGTGCCATGCTGTTTATGTTTGTAGCAATAAAACAGTCGCTAAATCTTCAAACCTAAAACACAAATTCTTTGCTTGGAGCAGCTCAAGATGGATTTTTGTGAGTTTGTAAATCCAGCTGCGGTGCAAGGTTATTATTCCTCGGTTCACACAACAGTATTTAAGCTGGTGTGTGACTCTTGTCAAGATGGCCACCTTAACTGTAGAGTGCAGCAGGAAACACGAAGTAGTTTCTATATAGTTTAAAACTCTATGCCTTAATTTACTCAAGCATCTTTGTTTTCAGTCAGATAATGAACAATTCTAATAATGATTCTCAGTGACCATCTTATTTATTTGTCTTTTTGGAGATTTGGCCACCATATCAATGCAAAATACAAATACATTTAGTGCATGCAGTTGTCTAACACTGCTGTTGTAGGAGGAACATGAATATTGAATTTACACTAGGCCATTGGTATGAACATATACATTTACATTCAGATGGCTTTGGGTTGTTCTGGTCTTCTGCTCACTGAAGTAAATGAATGTGTCCTATTACATATGAACATGCAATTTTTGTGCTTGAGTATATTCTAAAAAAGGTTCTCTTATACATCTAACCTTCTCCAGCTACATAATACAAGCTCACTTTCACATCTGTGAACTTCTTTTTTCTCTCTCATTCCCAATCTTTGTTTTTCTCTGCTGTATCTATATCCATCCCCCTCCCTCTCTTTCCCTCACTTTCTCTCGTTGTGTATTGTTTTGAACCTTACCCTTGGGGTCTTCACGTTCACTCCTTCTCTATGTGAATAAATAAGAATTCTCGTCTCCACATTTAAATAGCTGCAGGCTTTTCCAGCACACACTCGCACTACTCCGTCATGTTTATAAATCATTAGAGTCGGGGTCACCGAGGGTCACCTCTGCTTCTCTGGCCACCGTGCTCCATCCTGATTGGTTGTTGACACTGTGGGCCTGTTAGCTTAGCTTGTGCTTTTACCCTTACCTGGCCTGCAGTGTGTGTTTGTAGATGCTGAATAATTTAACAGTAAGCACCGCTCTGTATGTATTTCCATATATGTGTGTGTGTACAAACTAGGCTCAAAGACGAAAATGCCCTCTGTCGTCCTATTCCTGTTTGTTAGCTGAGAATTTCATCAGGTTGGAGCCTAATTTATTCCCATTCACACAAACATACTCTTTCCCTTTCTTTTTTACATATTCATATTTTATGGCCTTATGACTGTGTATCTGTGCTTTATTGCAACATGAAAGCGCCGCTCCATAAACACGCTAATGGCTTTGATCATATAATGAGCAGAACAAATAGGAAACACCGTCGAGATTAAACAAAAACCTGTACGTTCTCTGCACTTTTCTGACGAGGAGCTAATTAGTGCTTTACACTGCGTTTTCTTTCCACTGAGAGACTGAACACAACAGGAAGTAGTGCTGGCACTGGCCGTGGTGATATTTGTCATCACTGTAACATACGCTCTTGACACAGAACAAAAGGAGAAGAAACCGCTAATTGAACGAGCGCTCTAATTAAATTGGGTCATGTAAATTATTAATTGTTTTTCTTTGTTTGAATGTAACAAAGAACAAAAGAATCAAAGATGGGTGAGTAAAATGTTTTTATGGAGAGTGTGACCTGTGTTTAGATAAAATTGACAAATTAAATCTGTTCGGGAGCCAGCCCTGATGAAGTGTCTGGATCATACAAGGTGGCAACCAAGGCTGCTTTTTTTCCATTTACCTAGAATTTCATTCAGCATGACTCGATCTCCCAAGGTCCAGGTCACAACAATGCATTTACCTAAATTACACATTCAGTACTGTTGTTTCACCACTGTGTCAAAATCAAAATTATTGCTGGGAAAATTTCCATAATGTAGAATTTTCTTTGTTTTCTGACACAAAACAAAATAGGGGCTATATTTAAAAAGAAAACACAAAGACAAATAAGATATAAAATCAATCATGTATTGTATAATAGATTTGATTGATGCAAACCTATTCTAAAATGTAAATCAAGTCATGTTGGACGGACGTTCTAGGGGACATGAGGAAAATATTTGTAGTAACTGTGAATCTGGATCCTGTATCTCTGCTCTTAGGTTGTAGAGACATTAATGTTGGTTCAGGCTCCATCAGACTGTATGCCATCCTCACATTCGCTGGGCAGAGAAAAGACAGACCCCATCCCCCCCACTACAATAAACTGGCACAAACTTGTCCTGGAGTGTTCCCGATGGAGTACCTGACCTCCACCTTACTCTCCGGAAGGGGACAGATCCCGGAGGTATGGGCCCCTTAGCTGGTGCTGCTATAGCTTCAATGCTGTTTTCTCTCTATCTTTTTTTTTTGCTCTTAGTTTCCTGTGTTGGACTGTGTTTGTTTGCTCATTTGTTCTTTATGTTCTGTTTATTTGTGTTTTGGTTTTTCTGTAATGTATATTTTTTTAAAAGCAAATGTAGATAAATTGTGATTTTTAGGTCCCACCAGCCCAACAGAGAGGAAGTTTATAAATCATCTGGTCAGGCAAAACAAGATTTTATTGTTCATAAAAAATACATGTCCTATGCAGTTTTGTGCAGTAAACTTTGCACATATTTGGTAATATCCAAAAATGAGGTTGTCCTATATTGTACAAAAATATGACATAATGTACTGCAATTTAGCTTTTCAAGTCTATTGCATCCTTAACAGTGTAAAAAAACTCTGTCTATAAGCATCTTGATGCACATAAATCATATGCTAGAATGCTATTTATAGACTATAGTTCAGCTTTTAACTCAATGATCCCAACAAAGCTGATTCACAAACTGAAATGTCTTGGACTCGATGATGCCATTTGTAAATGGATTTTAAATTTCCTCACTTGTCGACCACAAAGGGTCAAAATTAATGACTGTATTTCAGAGGAGCTGTATGTTAGCACTGGTTCACCACAGGGGTGTATCTTGAGCCCCCTATTGTTCACACTGTATACTCATGATCTTGTAGCATCCTATGATAACAATATGATAATCAAATATGCTGATGATACAACTATCATTGGGCTGATCAGTTCAAACGATGAATCTCAGTATCGTAAAGAAGTGGAGAATGTTGTTCAATGGAGTAAAAAAACAACTTGCTTTTGAACACTTCAAAAACATGTGAACTTGTTATCGATTTTTGTCATAATAGGAATCAGTTGCCTATTACCATCGATGATTCTGATGTGCAGATTATTGAGAAATGTAAATTTTTGGGTGTGACTCTTTCTCTTGACTTGAAATGGAGCTCAAATACGACTAGCATTGCTAAGAAAGCGAGACAGCGCCTCTTCTTTTACGTAGGCTTGAGAGTTTACTCAAAATACTAAGATCCTTTTAAATTTTTACTATTGCGTAATTGAGAGTGTTTTAACTAATTGTATTACTTTGTGGTTTGGTAATCTCACCTTGAAAGAAAAGAAGTCTCTGAACAAAGTGGTTCGCTCAGCCAGCGGGATCATTGGCTGCACTTTGCCACTCCTGGAGGCTACATATAAAGCTAGACTCTTGAATCGTGCTTTAAAACTTGCTAACGATGCCTCAGGCCATCCTGCAAGGACTTTTTAAGATGCTTCCCTCAGGGAGAAGGTATCGATCGATCAAATGTACTACTGATCGCCATTTAAACAGTTTCTTTCCCCAAGCTGTAATCACTTTAAACAAAGCACTTTAAACTAGGCACTTTATATTTATGTCTGATTTTTAATACAGAATTTTACTTTTGAGCTTTTATGTGGCACTTGCTTGTCTGTTTTATGTTATGTCTTTTATATGTCTGACTTTGTACTTTGCACTTTGAGCTTCTGGCACATTTTCTTCCAATGTGGTTTTATACTGCAAATGGCAAATAAAGTGAATTGAATTGAATTGAAAAAACATCTCTTGTTCGCTCTCACTGATTGCTTAACTGTTTTCACACAGAAACAGGCCTTTAAAATCCTGTTTGGAGCGTCAGAGGTCAATTATGCTTCTCTGTTGATGATGTAACACTATATTTTAAATAATAACCATAATATCTGTAAGGTTTAAAAGCACATCTTCAAGAGCAGTTGCATTGAGAAGTGCACATTTGTTCCTATTTCCGTCATTATCCCATCCTCTGTCACCTCTTTGAGTGGAGCTCCTTGTTTTTGGAGTTTTTTTTTACCAGCGTTTGTAGTCGCACGTCTTTTGTCTTGTGTTCTCTTTTGGTGTTTTTGTCATACATCTTCCTTGTTCTTCTGCTTCTCCCGTTTTTTGATCCGCAAGGTGTTGTGAGTTGTTTTGTCTGGTTAATTACCTACACCTCAGTCGGGAGGTGCTATGTGACAGTTGTCAGTGTTGTGTGCGCAGATAGAGAGTCGGAGATTGGGAGCTGTAGACTGTATTGCTAAGACCTTGCTTATGTGACAGCGTGTAGACATGATGGCTCTGCTGTTGTGCAGGTAGCAGACAACATTGCTGCTGCGACTCTCTCGCGTCCCACACACATTCACTTTTACACACACACACGTTTGTATGCAGTGTGGAGGCTCCCATTGTAGTGTCTCTTTCTGTGGAGGTGGTATTTCTTTGATCACAGCAGCGACACTGATTAAAAGGAATGATGCCTGTCAAGAAGGAGACTGTATTTATCAGACTAAAGGGGACAAGGAAGCAGCTTTTCTTATCCTCCCTGACTTCATTTTTACACTTTTTTATTCCCTTTCCTGACCTAAATTGGTGGTTTAGATTTAGCTGGACTAGATTTAGGTGGACTACAGTGGACTAAGTGTTCCCACACATCCTGTAAAACCCCCAGTTATTCCCAGTGATTAAAATGCTCATGTGTGTTCTGGAAATAATGTGTATTGTCTGGAAATTTTCAATTGTATTTTCATCCCTCAAGTTTTTATGATTGCTGTTTATCTCTCATTTTGTTTGAAACTCAGCTGGCTTTAGAAAATCAATGTAACTTCATAGGTTCTAAACCAACTTGGGAGTTGATATTTGAATTTTGACCCTCTGAGGCTGCTGTAGTGTCGCGTTTAAACAGAGAAAAAGAGGATTACACTGGGTCTGTTGTAAATTTTGTGACCATTCATGAGACAATGATGTCATGATTTCTCAAGGAAGGTCCTAAAAATGTGCTGAAAAATCATTTCTGAAAAAGAGTGGGAGCCCGGGACAGTAGGATCAGTGGCTGGTGAGAAAGTGAGGGTTGGCACCATGAAAACTGGCATCCACTAATGCATTTCAGTATTTTTCAGTTATAATTATTGACCTAATTTTTTAGAGGTCCATGTACAGTATGTACATGTATGTGATAAATTTTACATAGTTTTGTTTTATATAACCAGGGTCATGTGTGTTAACTCTCCTATATATACTCCGTTACTGTGACCATAGCTCCCATGCTTTGTGCTTTTCCGGTGACCTTTTTCCTCTCTCCTTCTGTCTTCTGGGTTCATAAACTCAATCTGCTGACTTAAGACCCCCTGCCAGTTTAAACGAGTCTTCTTCTGCTCGTGGAGCATCTATGAACTAAACCTGTGAACATATGTCCCCACATGCTAAGTGCTATAGTGCTCAGGTAGTATGCAAACAGGACACAGAAACCTGTCTCCACCATCGCCTTCATCTGTCTTTAACAAGTTAATTTATTCATGAGCGCACACACAAACACAGAGAAGCGGCGGCAGTAGAGGCTGGCGGCACATGAAAGCGAGAGTTCCTAAGCTTTCGTTAAATTGTCTGTCAGCCTGACACACGCTAACATCATCGTTTGGATGGGGACTTAGAATAAAATACACTGCTTTGTTTGTCAGATTTATAGATTTAATTAGTTAAAAATTTAAAAGGGGAAAAAATAATGAACATTAATTATTCATAAACAGGGTGTTTAATTGGTTCCTGAATATTCAAAACAAAACAAGTCCATAAATATTCACAGATATAAAGAGCAGATTAGAGACCATAGATCATGTAACGTTCTTGTAATGAGAGGAATAAAGTGCGGTATTCCAGAAGTAATGAAGGCAGAGGAGCACCTTAAAGTGAAGGAGAACAGGACGCCAGGAAAATTCAAAAGAAAAGCGTGGAGGGAGTGAGACAGGGGGGTCTTTTGTGTTCGCACCATGATGGATGACAGTGTTGACTAAACGAGCTAAATTAGAAGCTTTTTCCTGCAACTCTGTTGAAATATTATTAACACGCAGCAACTTTAGTGAAACATACGAATCAGCTGCAAGTAATGACCTTGGCTATTGATTTGGGAATAGACGGCGCAGTTGTGTTTTTTGTTCAGAATTGGAGAGGAGGGGGCTTGTTCTCACGTTGACAGTGTTGCAGTGCACCTCGTTCTTTCACATGATGTCATTAAAACATTAACTCCTCAGACACTAATGTATACACACACACACACACAGACACACACACACACACTTACCCCAGCTAATAGCCTTAATTAGCTGGGCATGTGTCCAGTCTTGTAATTAGTTAATAAAGCAACACGCTTGTGGTTAATTAGTGGTAGGAGGTGCTTGTGAATGAGAAAACTGGTGATAACATTACTAGCTGCAGCTAAAACGATTTGGATGTGAAGGAACTGGATGTATCAGCAGTTTTTATTTGCAGAAATAAAATTGTCCTTTACGCTGAGGTTGTGTGTCATCTAATCATCCCTCTTTCTCTCTTTTCTTTTCTCTGCACGTCCCGTCCTGTGTCCTGTCGTTGATGTGAGAAGGTAAGAGAAGTGTGTCTTTAAAGAAACATTACATGGACCTAGCTTAATCTCCCATTACACATGAAAAGGGAGAGCTTATCTGAAGAGCTTGTCATCATTACCTCTCCTCTCTTCATCCTCCTCCTCATCCTCATCTTAATTGGTGCCCCATCAACCCGTTAATCAAATTACTTCTGAACCAAAATTGACAGTTTTCATTAATTATAAAGGATTATTCTAATTGCAATTCAAATTTATTCATTTACAACAGACGGCGCTCAGTAATATTTCAGTGAATTAGCATATTAAATGGAGTGGTTCGTGCATTAGTTATGGTAATGTATGCATATTTCCTTATTTGGACGGGGTGAGCCATATGTGAGCCACGCGGCCACTCTCTGTGTGGCTCATTGTGCGGACGTGCACGCGCAGGTGAAAAAAACTAGACAGCGTTTAATTTGTTTGACAAACGTAGCGGGAGGTGAATTGTCCGGGCCTGTACCTCAAAGGCCTCCATGCCCTCGGGGATGCCTTCTTATTTTTAATCTTAACACTCTCTGGCCTTTGGGTTCGGTCACGTGTTCAGTCGAATATTAAAAGACTCTTAAGGCCTGGTCCACACTTTTTAACTACTGCTGCAATAATGTTGGAGTACTCAATATGACAAATCTTAATTATTTACCTGTCACTAGCCAATCACATTAGAGCATGAAATCAAATGTTGGTATAACCCAATAAAAAAGTTAGTCTGCCCAACTTGAAACACTGCAAGTCATGTCAATGTTGCATTATGACATAGTGCATATATAATATTGTTACAACATATTTTCAAGACCTCTCACTTTATCAAGACTTTTTTTTCACAAACATTCTCTCTTCACTGCCACTTACAATGACCTTGATAACTCCTTAACATATGCCTAACTAATGGACGATTAGGAACATGCTTCTTGATTCAACAGAACCCTATCTTTATGTTTGAAAAGTTCACTGTTTGGAAGGCACTCATTTGTTGCAACTCTTTCTCTTGTGTGCTACAATGATGAAAAATATGTGCTCAGTTTGTTATATTTAAAGCAGATCAAGCGGGCCTTATATTGTCTTAGTGCTTGTTTAAATTTTAAAATGTCTTTTGTGTGAGTTATTTGGAATTATATTTTAAAAGATGTGGGAGTTATTCATGTTTTTGAAGGGGAAATACCCACATGACTGAGGTCATAATGTTTTTCTAGTGGTTTTGGAGCTTCATTGAAGATGACATTGTGGCGTAACTCTGTGGTGAGGATTGTTAAAAGCTATTAAATCTAGTTTAAGAGGAGCAATTGCACTTCATGCCACAATATTTGAAACAGACCGTTGTATTTTTTTCCTCAAAAAGTATCATCACATAGTTGTAGAGGGTTTTTTCAATAACCAATGTGCATTACAGCTAAAAGATCAGGAACTAGACTAGACATTTGATCAGTGTGAGTTCTTATACCCAATAGTGGTTTGCTCTTGCAGATATTCCCACAGTAAACTCAAACAAGATAATGTCTAAATTGCTATAGCTCAAAATTTCCGTCCATTGTCAGTGCCCATTGGCAACAAAATGCAGAGTCCTCATGAAGAATGGAGCATATGTTTTTGACAATACTCCCTAAACCTTTATCCAGATGTTTAAGTTGTTTCATGGCCACAGTATCTTGGTGTAATCAGATGTCTCCTTCACTGTAACCACAAAATCCCAAAGATGATGCACAGGAGGCTTATCAGGATGCTGCAGAATATCAACAGTGTGGTCCTCCAAACAATCGATAGAAACAAAAAAGGAAAAGGCACAAAGGCAGTGAGGGTGTGAGGGGCAAACTAATCCAACAGACCTCAGAGAAAAGATGCAAGACCCCACGTTTCACACTGGGACGAAAAAGTCTTATAAATGCTTTTCTCGATCAACATCACTTTAACGGAGAAAGTCCTTTGACAGCGGGGTGTGTGGATGTTCAGTGTGACTGAGATGTAGCGTGAATGTGTGTGTGTGAGTGATGGAGAGGGGAGGAGACAGGAGGAGAGAGGAAGAAGAGGTTTCTGTCAATATCACTTCCTTCATCACTTCTTTCTCTGGCTTTTTTTTCCCGACACACTCCCTCTGCGTCCATGAATTATTTGTAAGAGCAATGACAAAAGAGGACGGAGGCAGATAAGAAGCCCCACTAGTTTAGTTTATCAGCCCCTTAGGTCACTGGGAACCTGTTTGTAGGTGTGTTGCAC
This sequence comes from Neodontobutis hainanensis, assembly GCA_024349245.1. Lineage (NCBI taxonomy): Eukaryota > Metazoa > Chordata > Actinopteri > Gobiiformes > Odontobutidae > Neodontobutis > Neodontobutis hainanensis. Next base: position 989,266 of record JALDNG010000054.1, read on the forward strand.
ATTTAAACCTAAATCAGGCTGATCCTGACCAGACATATTCTGTGGTGGAATATCAATCTGTCAGAACAATAGGACACACACTTCCAGATATGTGCATATTACATGTTGTGTTGTAATGTGACCTTTAAACTTGAGGCAAAGACAACATGTAGGTTGTTGATTAGAAAGAGTAATACAGGATAAATTGTGCTTAGTACGGCCATGTCTGCAATATTGTGTTTTTTTTAAAAGCATCATTGAAAGACTGTGAAATTATTTAGGTTATAACTAGTAAGTGCAGGACATCCTTTTAATGTCATCAAGCATATGGTGTAGTTTTCCTCTGGCACAAAAAAAATGAATTTATTATCTGTAAACTGCATAAAAGTATTTTAAATGTGAGATTTGACCCTCTGAGGTTGCAGTAGTTGTGAAGTTTAATCTGAAGTTGCTAAGGACAGTTGAGAAAATCCTGAATGTTCAAGAAAACATCTTGGAAAATGTTTTTTTTTTAATGAGTGGTACCCTGACTTCCCTAAAGGTTTACTTTTGAAGCACTAATGTTTTTTTGTTTTTTTTTATAGAGACTATGTGAGATTCACTCTCACATTAATTCTGTATAGGGATACTTTAGACTTTACGTATACATGCATTTTTTTGGGCAGTGGCTTTTTATGTCCCATCCACCACCCCAGCCTGCCTTATGCCTCAAGCAACACTTCATTTATCACTTGATCAGATGAAACAGGACAAATGTAGTACTGCACGTATTTTCAAATGTAGGTAATGTGTGTATTTTTGCTGTGGAAACATAATTAGCTCAATCATTTGCACAAACCTAACAGAATTTTCTCCTCTTAAGTGTGTCTGTGTGTGTGTGCTGGTCCCCAGAGCGCTCCATCCTTTAGCTGCTCACCCTCCTCTGTCCCTCCTTCCACAGATCCTCCACTTTTTCCTCCTCCTCCCCCCTCTCCCCTCTCCCCCCTCTCTTCTCTCTCCTCTTTCCAAATCAATCTCTCTCATCTATAATTCAACAGTTTGCCTTCAGCCTTTAAAATATACACCACAGTAACCTCCTCCCTCCCTCAAAGTCTCCGTGCCCGCACCCCCCCTCCCCACCTTCAGCCGACCACCTCCCCATCCTCAAACTCATGCCTCGTTTCTCACCCATGTCTCTCCCTCTGGCGCTTTAGACTCACAGCAGTTTTACAGTGAAGGTTATCGTGTTGTACTTTGGCATGATGTGGTTCCTGGAACTGTAGACTGTCTCACTCAAATTCACATTTATGATTTTAGTTGATTTACACGAGAAACCATTTCTCCAACAGAAAATATCCCGGCACCAATCAAAGAAGTCAGGTTGGAGAGCATTGTTAATTAGTGCCTGTTGAATGTGGACAGATGTAACAATAGATGCAGCAGGTTATTACAGAAGCTTTTGACAGAAGGTGGAGTTGGATCCATAGATATGATCCAAATTAGGTATAAGGACAATAAGATTTTAAAGATGTACATATGAGACACAAGTATAGATGGAAATTGAGGATGATGGAGAGACTCTGTAAAATGGGTCCAAGCCTCAGACCCTCCTTTTACGCAGCAGGGGCTGGTAGTATTACACTAGCAGGTGACCCAAAGAACCCCTTAAGTGCAATTTTTATTTATGTTCCCTCTTGTTTACATAGTCATACTAAGTTATTTTATTATAATAAACTGCCTTGTTTAGATGTTTCATTAGGATCCCTGAAGCAGTTTTTGTCGGACAGAAGCGTTTTGTCTTGGCCAGAGTTAAATCTCAGTGGGACATGGTCCTGGTTAAATAAAGAAAAATGAATGTAACAAATGCTTCTGTAAAAATTTAAATGGAGCTACAAATGTCATTGTGAAACAATGTATTTTAAATGGATGCACAATCCTCTGATCGGATTAGCTCAATGCTACATTACATTCAAACAGTTCTATTGATTCTTCATCAGTGATGGACTGACTGTACATACATAATGATTATGTGTAGCTGTTAGCCGTGTCACTAACTGACATTAGTGTCACTGCTACAAGTTAGCATTGATGTAATGTGGACCAGGTCGGCGCTGGCAGACCTCATAGACATCATACACAGTGGCCATCAGCGTCGGCCCGCTCTGTCATTTAAATATGCAGAGATGACAACAATGACAGCATTAATAGTAATGATAGCAATATGAAGCTAAGGCCTCATCATCATCATCATTAGCATATCTCTGGGGAGATGATGCATGATTGACAGCTAGCTGCCTGTTTTTGGGCTCCAGCTCAGCTATCAATTACCTCCGTGCATATCAACCATCATTATGTAAAATAACTGCGCTCAGCTCGGCTCCGCTCACTTCTCTTTAAGTCGTGTTCTTCGCATAAATCTCTTCCCTCTCCATGCGTCCCTCCTCCTTCTCACAATGTCTTTTTTCTTTTTTTTGTACTGCATCTTTCTCCCGACCACTCTCCCCCTTTGCTCGCACTTCCTCCGTGTCTTGGATTGTTCTTCTCACGTTACGGTGACTCACAGATCGCTCATCTCTGGGTCTGACAGCTGTACGTGTGGACATGTTTAAGTCTCTCTATGCAAATGACATGTTTTCTGCTGCTTCAGTGTCTATATGCAATAAAAGTTTGGTAAGTTTTACCCACATAGCCAACACAGAGAGGGACTGGCAGTTCAGAAAAACACTTCGAACACAAAGGTGTTGACATTGACATACGGAGGTATCTTATATTTAAGAGGCACTTTAGTTACTGTTATAGGTAATAATACATTATAAACATAATATATACAGGTCTGTTTTATTCTGATGTACAGTAAAAATACTTCAAGGGCTACAAGGCCTAAGGATGTTAATTCAAAAAATGTAGAGCCATCTGCTCAGTTTTATTTACTGCAAAGTAATCTAAGGAAAGAAAGCAGTCAGCTTCACACTGTCCACACAATTAGAGTTTTCTACACCAAACCAGTGTTGTCCTCACTGCAGTGCATTTAAATAAGACACTACAAAGGGACAAAGGGGGAAAAAAGCATTTCCTCCACAGGAAGCAATAGATTATCACATAATTATTTAGATAAAAGCCAAATACAGGGCGTAACAGTATTTGAAACTCCTGTTTTTCCATTCGTATGAGCTGTCGGATAGCAGCGCTCTACGGTGTTATCTGATGTCATCACATTAAACACAATAACAAGCACTCGGAGTAAACAGGAAACAGGAAGTTGCTCTGCGATGGATTAACAGACGGAGAGGAAAACTTACACTTTGTTAAGTGGATGTTTGCGGTGACAGATGGGGGGACGTTATGTTTGAAAGAATGGGCAGCAGCACTCGTATTTCAGCTACATTTTGAATTATAATACCTGCAGTCTTTCTGTCGAGTTGAGTTGATCATGGCAGAGTAACAGGCGACCAGTTTGTGGTGAGCTGCTGCCAGTTAACGTAGGTACACATGCATTAACAAAAGCACAAGTCTGTCACCAAGCTCTGCCAGCAAACTTGGCAGCAGGTGAAGTAAGACATCTGAAGAAAGCGAGGGAAAAGACTGCTGCACAAAAGCACTGATCTGTTGTTCGGTTTGTCTGCGCTAACTGACTCCACCTGTCAGCAGCCGCTCACCAGAAGCATGTACTGTATGGATGTTGTGGAGGGCGGTTTGTTCTACTCTTCCAAGGCTGCATCGTTATTCTTGGCTCCGTCGAATAGCTAGTCCATGGGGAATAAAACGGACACAGACATTCAGTGCACAGTTTTTTTTTTTCTCTTATACACAAAGCTGGAATTCCCCCGGATGTCACCCTTGCCCTGTTGGCATTGTAGCAGTTTAAATGACAGGAGAGTGGTCAAAACAAACTTCCACAATCCTCTTTCCCCTTTTCTCCCATTTGTGCCTGGTATCTCAGTCGGACTCTGCCTGTCTGTCCCTCCTCCTCGAGGTTGTGTATCCTCTTCATCCCCTCTCTCTGTCACTTCCTGTCTTTCTCTTCAGGTCTGTGTTAGCCCTATATATTAAATATTAATGGCAGTTGTGCTCTGAGCCATAATTGCCATCTCAGCCTCTGAATAATGGATGTAACTGTGCTGTTCACTACTACACCAAGGCTAACAGGCTAAAGAAAACAGCATCCAGCGGTGGTGAGGCCCATTGCAACCAAAATAACACTGGCATCTCGGCAAGGTTTAAAACATTATCCAACTAACATAAACAGTAATGATCAATTTATGATCAACAATACATCTTTTCTAATGTGTCTTTAAGTAGTGGCCATTATTTGAGGTGTTGAAAATGCAAAATATGTGGCTTCAGCAAGAATTGTTTTCAAAGTCGCTACGTAGATTGTTGTAGGTAAAGGGTAGTCCAGCTGATAATAGAGAAAGTAATGGCGGATATTAATACAGACTGTTAAAGGTTGTGGATATGTGTTTTGTGCATTGCTGTGATTCGTGACTGGTCATGATGTATTTTTAGTTGTTTATCAAATGTAGTGCCAAATAAATAATTACTGAGCGCAATATTTTTGGACAGTTTTAGAGAAGACATGCAGCGAGTATTAGTCACCAACAATGTGCATTTAAGGGCTTAAAATTAAAGAAATGTAGACTAGTGAAGGTTTTTGAATAACATATCTATAAATAGGTCTTATCAATTTGCTGTTAATTATTATTCTCAAATCAAAGGTGGGATACGTAAATTTGGTCATAGCTCCATTTTGTTGTGACACCTTTACCTCTGTGAATATTGAGTTTTCAAGAAGGGCAATGGGATGAAAGTATTTATTATAACCGAGATATCATTTATGTTGCATTAACTGTTGAGTCATTTTTGGACAAGCATAACTACTTTTCCTATCTGTGTTTATATCTTCTTATTGAATTATATTGTATTTTATCAAGTTTATATGCAGTTTACTGTGTTATTTAAGCTCTATCTTCTCATCTACATGTTGGTATTTAGTGGCTGACAGACACTAAAGCCTGTGTGACACTAGACACATTTTCACTATTACTTAATGGTAAAATATATTGAATTATGTGTCATGTATTTTGATGAATCAAAATATTACGACCCTTTTTTGCCAGCCCTTTCTTAAATCACACTCCTAAAAAGTTCAGTAAAAGAGTGATTTTTGTCTAAGAAAGAAAATGGCATGTATTTTAAAAAGCTCATAGTTAAAGACAAAAACTCACTTTTTACCAAGTAGTCTTTATGAATATATTTTTTATCGTAGTCACTCCTAATTATATTTCTCCTCCACTCTCTCCTTTTCTCCATCCCATTAATGTTACGCGTGAGTCGATGTGTATTCGGAGCATTAAGGACTGCTGTTAGGTCAGCGTTAAGTGTACTACTCACAATATAGCAAAGGTCAACGGCGCTGTTATCACTTGAACATGATCGGACGAAGAAGAGCGGGAGTGAGATAGCGAGAAGAAGAGGAGAGTGCACCCCTCCCCCGCCGCGCTCATTCTGACTTTTATAATTGCCCCGTTTAATTGGAGGCCTCTTAACGACCAGTGAGTGGACCAGCCAATCAATTCACACGAGGTGTCTGTGTGTAGCTGGAGGGCCTTTTCGTAGCGGAGTTGATTAGGCCAGATGGGGTCAAGTGAAGGGGGAAGACCAGCGCATACATACTGCATTAAAATGTAGAATAGATTCTGTTAGCAATCAATGAAGGAAAACGCTCTCGCAGGATTTACACGGACGAGGGAAAAGCAGCAGGAAATATGGTAAATAATGAGTAATATCAACAGATCATAAGCCGGATAAGTGACAGATCAGGAGAGGAGCCTGTGGTTGGTCAGCGAGCTCTGTTGTCTGTGAAGGCTTATTTAGAGATGTAAAGGTGTCTTTCTTTAAAGGCCTTTGGAAGAATATCAAGAGAAATATTATTAGTTGTTTTTAATATGGCTTAAGAGATCTGTGATTAGGGGAAAGACATAAGAAGTTGGTTTAATTAATTACAAGAAAACACCATTGCTTACTCTAATTGAACTGACCAATTGTCTTATTCTTTGAACTGGTGGATATTTAAGAGAAAATGTCCAGAAATGTTTGTCTTGTTGCTCCATTGATAAAATGTTCTAATACGCTCTGTGTTTGTCGACCGAGGCTCAGTGTTGCGTTAGCTCAAGACTCCAACTAGTGGTACAAAGTGATATTTTTTCCTATTAAAACAACAAATCTTCAATCAAGACATTTATTACTAACTCCAACTATTATTGATTCATTGCTGTCATTGTGTCTGGGTTGTTCTAAAATCATGTCATGAAACAGTAATTTTTAAATTCAGTTTATTTTTTGCAATTAAGCAGACACTTTTATCCAAAGCGTCTTACATTAAGCTTCCATTCACCAGTGGAGTCATGGTGGGTTAAGTGACTTGTCCAAGGACACAATGACAGCATGAACTGCGAGTAGAGTGGGATCCTAAACGCCAACCTTCTGGATGAGGGACAACCGCTCTGCCACTGAGCCACTGTGCCTTTTTTACACTTTTAACAGACCATTATTTTCAGTTTGCTTTACTTTCATTGTCTTCATTTGCAGCAGAATATGCCCCAGAGCTTGACACTGAAACAAGCTAAATGATAGTATCCTTAAAAGGCCAAATCCTGAATATTGGTCCTATATCATAATGTTTGGTACTTTCAGTGCATAATGTACATTATGTATTCAACCATGTGACCAAGAGAAACATCAGTAGGTTTCTGTTGAGTGCTGAAAACTGTCGAAGCCATTAAAACGATTAATACACACACTATGTTGTTTTAAATATTCAGTGCTACTCAGGTTCATGATTATAAATGCAAGCGTTGTGGTCATACACGCTACGGTGGTATTATGTGAGGATCTGAGAACATCTTCCAGTGCTTTTAGTCTTTTCATGGCAGATGAGCAGGAGAGTGTGTGTAAGATCCTCCAGCAGCTCTTTAACAGAGATCCAGCACCGGGTCAGCCCAAGTGCTCATGTTAACGCAGTGCTAGTGTTGTGAGAAGGACTAGACAGTGAGAGGTCAGCGGGGGTCACCGTGGCTGTCCTCCGCTGTGATAGGCTGTCACCCAAGGGTCAGGGGTCACCGTAATTAGGCATGCAGACTCCCAGCGCCGGTGTATAAACGAAGCCTGAGCTCGTTAACGCAGAGTTTTACACTCGGACCTGCCACTGGGCTCTGCTGCACCGTCTCACACACACGCGCACACACACTCACACATGCACATACTCACACACGCACACACACACGTGTATAGGGACTGCATGTTTGTGCACACGAGCAGCTATGTTCTGTTTGCTCCAGTCTTGGGCTGTCTTCCTAAACAGTAGAGCAGTCACAAAGGAATCAGTAAAAAGTTTATTTTCAGTAATTTATGAAAACAATGTAATGCCAAAAGTGTGCTTCACAAGTAAATTTATAACCAGCCTAATTATGTTGATGGACATTACACAAAAATACAGCACATGTCAAGAAACAGTTGACCTTTCATCTTAATAGCCATTTATTGCTGCAAAATAGAGCAATAGATTTAAACTATGTCATGAATAAAATGCCTCCCAAAATGAAAATGCAGTAACTAAATACACATGTTATTAAGTGGGTTTTTACTTAATTATACAGTATATTTAATAAAATGTCAGATGTGTCCACTCTGCTTTAGCATCTTTGTTACTGCATTTTGTCAAAGAGCCTATTCCTAGTTTTACGGCACGTTGATTTTACTTTTGGAGACCCTAAGATACTGTGGCCCTTTACCAGAAGCAGTATTTGAAAGAGCCTTTCATAAAGTGTCTTGACTTTCTTTGAGCTTTTGTAGTATGTCAATGAAAAGCAGCTATGGACAACAAACCTACTGAGCTCAAAGACATCACACTTAAATACAGCACTGTACACGCTACTAGTTTTTACCTGCTCCACTATTGTTTCAACCTTGTGAGCCTGTTCTTCTAGGTTTTTACTTCTAAAAGGACAAAATACCTACAATTAATTCATCATTTGTATTAAAATTAAAAGGGACTGGAAACACCCAACACTCATTTTTTGGAATATTGAGCTCTTTTATCAAAATTATATTCGTTGCTGTACTTTTTTCATGCACTCATCCAAGTAGCTCCAGTAGCTGTAAGTTATAGTCACCCAAACTGAACAGCAGCAGTCCATCATGTGACACTGTGCCACTGGTTTTATTGAATAAACTTTAAAAAGCACACATGTGGCTCTGTGGCGTGTTGTGAGCCGATGCCAGGCCGACCAGCTGGCTCACACCAAAACACAACCTGGATGTGTTTGTTGGCTGTCGGCCGCCATCTGTGTGTTTATTGTGTTGGATTTTTTGTGTAATATAGAGTCGTGACATATGGTCCTGGTTCCAACACTGTGTCACGGAGGTGTTTAGACTGCTTTGTGTCCTTTATCAGAAGAAATAAATCCACCCCAGCACCAACACTGTGAGCAGGACTTTACCGTTTATGTTTTGGATTTTGGACTACGCTGACATTCAGAACTTTTAAATAACAGCACCATTAAAAGTTGAGTTATTTTTTTTCAGACCTTGTCAATTGTAAAGAAACATACACAAACTATCAGCTGCTTTAAAAAGAAATACACAAAATATGACCTTAATTACTTCTATCCCCCATTTCAATTTAGAATCTACTGATGAGATCAAAAGTCTGTATTTAACTCCCACATTTTGTAACAAATAAGTTGAATTTGTTTCATCAAAAAACAAATAAATCACAGCTATAATTAATCAGCAAAGTATGTCCATACAATTTATATAACTGTTTAAATTATATTAAAGGCAGTGTGTAGTTGTTGGCAGCACTCCTCCTTTTTTACCTGTGAGCACCTACGGTAGCCCTGGAGGGACATGCTGTTGTCTATAAAAAAAAAACCTTTTCTGCAGGATTGTGCGATTAAAAAAAAAAAAAAACAGGAATGCAATATCAGCTCTGGTTGTCTGCTTCTGCTCGGTTCTATGGAGCTACATTTATATTCTTATAAACCTAATTTTGACTTACCTTTTCCATCATTGCACCTTTAAATGTAGTCTAGAAAAAATGTTTAATAAATCATTATATCGATTTTATCATGAACCTTCCTGTTTATTAACTGTTGCTTTTTAAGAAAGAAATACTGTGATACTGGTTTGAGGTTATTTGCTTTGTCTAGTAACTGTGGATTAAACTTTTGAATTTGCACATCTAAAATTGTTCTTACCCCAAATTTAAATTTTTTTTTATCTGTTTTTTTGCAGATTCTTCCTCAAGTTTTTTCTCAAGTGCAACCAGAACTGTCTAAAGAATGCAGGAAACCCACGGGACATGAGAAGATTTCAGGTACAACCTTTTCATTTCCCTGTCCTTGTGTTTTTGAGCAGCTTTTTCAGTCATTTTCCTGTGAGTTTTGTGCACAATAGCAGACAAACACAACTTTACAGCCAAACGGGAAAGTGTCAGTGTTGTTAGTGTGTGTGTAAATAAGCTATCAGTGGCTTGTCGGGAAACATGATATCCTGACCTGAGCAGTCAAGACATAAACACACACACAGACTTTAACAAAGAGCATAAAAAGAAAAAGGGAACACACAACAAAGACAGAAGGAATAAATAAAGAATGGGTTGTCGAGGTTGTGAATGAGATTTAGGGCAGTGCAATCTTTATTATTTCCTTATCTCCACAAGCCAACACAATCAGGAAGACAGCACTTGAGTTAGAGTGGACGCTGTGGACACCCAGGAGATACCGATGCTGATTTATTACCCCACCACGTGTGCGTTTGTGTGTGTGTATGTAGCCCTACTGCTGCATGTGTGTGTGTGCAGATAAATTAATGTGTGATAGGACGAGGAGTAAGAGAGTCGTACAGTGGCGAGTGTGACAGTATCTGTGCCTCTAATTGTGCAGCTCTATTGTAGTGGAACCAGAGAAGACAGCTCTGTTTCCCTGGGAGATAATTAAGGGCCGGACCCATCAGGAACTATTGAACAGAGGAGGATAGACACGGCACATACACACACAGCGGGGACTTAATGTGTGCAGAGTGTGTTGGTAATAGCAGTGATAACGGCTTACATTTAAGGAGTTTTTCACACTTTTGTGGTTTTTACTCGTCACGCAATGATCTCCAGACCCCAAAGTCTTTAATGCCTCATTTTCTTTTCCCCTTTTCTCTCTTTATCTGGCTCATTTATGAAAAAATATTATTCTAAAAGTCGTCTTGTTCACAGCACATTAAAACAGTTACACATGTCTTGTTTTCTTTTATACTGTTGCTGCTGGTTTCTTCAGTTTAATATAAACTTCATGGACTGTGATCTGTTTTTTGATTTGTTCAGAAAGGGACAGGAGTTATAATTGAAGGCTCTTCCTGGTTTTGTTTTAATCATTCAATTTGTCAAAGTGTGATCATGGTCTGTAGAAGAAAACCAGACTAATGACCCATGTCAATGTGACTGACCAAGTCTGACATCTCAAAGTGAGCTGTTGTGAATAATAATACATTGTATAGTTAAATACAGCTCATGTTTTGAAAGTGTTCACATCAGTCATTTGTCTCTTACACAGAGTTACAATCTCTCGTGTTCATATTGCTGTAGAAAAAGTCTGTAGAAGCTAATTCTCACTGACACAATAACTTTCTTTCCTATCTGCAGTAATTTTATACTGGTACAAGGACAATAGTGTGGTTTAACGGCCTAATTACGGACAGTTGCAAACACACCCTAGTGTACTGACGCTTGAACAGAAGTGAGTGCTTGTTCTTGGAACAAACACTCACTTCTGTGCAAGCCTTGTAGAGCAAAGCACTGCTCCATGAAAGTAACAGACTGTGTCATTTGTCTGGAAAATGAAGGTTAAAATAAAATATATGACAAAATAAAATACGGCTATTGTTTTCCTTCAGGTGGTGGTATCAACTACGGTGAGCGTCGAGGGACATGTCCTCGCAGTCTCTGACAACATGTTTGTCCATAACAACTCCAAACATGGCCGCCGGGCCCGTAGGCTCGACCCTGTGGAGGGGACGCAGTCTTACCTCGAACATGGTACTATCTGTGTGTGTGAAAGTGTGTGTTAAAGTGCTAGTGTTAGCAGCATGGCCGCCAGATGGTTGATGGTTTAATCCTATCAGGTGATTTCTGCCCCTCCATCTGGCTAATCCCACCCACTCCACACACACGCCCAAAACAAGTGTGTGTCTAATAGCATTTGGCCTTTTTTTCAAAAACACACCCAGACCAGGTCCAGATGAAGCCTGGTAATCTGTCATCTAAACATCAACACACTTCAATAAGAGCTGCTTTTTAACAGATGAGCTCCTATTGTTGGTGTGACTGGGACTGGTTCATATGAGAGTATTCACAATATGCCCTGACAGTGTTAATATAAAGCAGTGTGTAGCGGTTAATACTACAAACTCAACCTTTTTCACAGAATTAGCTCATTAATTGAACCTAACACCTCTGAATCCCTCTTTTTAAATATTTACTGTGAAAAAATAGTGTAGACTTATAGACCATCATATTCTCTATGAAATGATTCAGCGAGGACAGGACAGAGACCTGGACTTAGGCCAAAATTGAGGGTGTTGCAAGAAAACAAATGGGGTGAAATAGATGCAAACCAGATTTCTCTACTTTTTGGGGCAACAATAACAATTGTCTAATGTCTATTTCACTGATGGGAAATTTAACTGCCCTGAAGGCCACACTGTTAAACAAGATTTGCTTCAAGGGCTAAATACATTCCATTATTACACTCAACATTTACTGTCTTTTATATATTGACCTGTTACTATTTATAAACTAGAAAATTATGAAAAAAATGTATTTATAATAAATCAGTACTAATAACTCCTGGTTTAGTTTTTAAGATGATTTATGTGGTTATTCCTGAATTTCAGGGTTAATAAAGTATCTCTTACTTTATTCAGGAGCAGCTCCCTGCATCAAAGCCATCAGTCCCAGTGAGGGCTGGACCACAGGGGGCGCTACAGTCATCATCATCGGGGACAACTTCTTTGATGGTCTTCAGGTCATCTTTGGAACCATGTTGGTTTGGAGCGAGGTTGGTTTTTGTCTGTCTCAGTGTTGTTTCAACCTCTCAACTGTGTTTATGTCCTTGGAGCGTTGGAAGTAATTCGATATGAAAACATACTTTCCTCATGGCCGGGCTCTTAGCTGTGTGTGAGCACTTATGTGTGATGTTTATCTAAAACCTCTTTCACATGCAACACACTCCTGACTCTCTCCTGGCTTTTTCCAAGGTCCTGTATGTGTTAACACAATCCTCAACATTTTTTTACCTCACCAACATTTTTTTTACCAAATTGTGTCCTGCTGCTTCCAGTTTGGGTCATGTTTGAGCAATGCCAGTGATTCTCCAAAGCAGCTTTGCCAAGAGGAAAACCTCGCACTTGCTTTTTTAAATATTCATTTGCACTTTATGGTTTTGCTTCACACACATCTAAATACTTGTTTTGTCAACATATAATCTAGTATAGAGTCAGTGTTATATTTTCACATGACTGTACAGTCTTTATGGCCCTCCAGTGACTTCTATTTTCTTTGTTTTTGTGTAAAACATAATAAAAATGACAAATTCATAGCAGGTATGTGTCATCATCTGAGGATGAAATTATCTATACAAAGAAACACTATGATAATTGTTTTATTGCGACTGTAGATAACTTATCTCTTTGTTAAACTTTGTCACTATGTCATAATTCAAGCTATGGATGTATTGTTAGCAAGTATTTGTCCCAAACAAAACCACATCTGAAAAATTCACAGAGAAACAGACAAAAGTAATTCAGCAGGAAGTGTGCAGTTTGAGAATTAAAGGCTAGTGGAAATACTATGTGGGTGATGTTGACACAAAACCATATAAAAGATAATAAAAACTCAAGTGAAAAACTTAGAGGTATGTTTTAAAAAACATTAGAGTGGACGCTCATGATGATTAAACAGTATTCACTGAAAGTTCACTGAGACTGAATTGTTAAAAAAAAAAAACTTCTGCATCCAACAATTTAAACTATAACAAAGCATTAGATAGAGAGTGTCCAAAAAGAACATGATTCTGTCCATGTATGGTTAGTTTGACAATTCTATGCCACCTGTCAGTAGGCTGCATAATAAAAAGTTCAGCCTTTATGCCTTTAACTTATATAATAATTTGGATTTTAAGCTGAGGATAAGCATCATGCCCCACTGTCGTAGCTTGTATGAGCACACACTCTTGATTCTCCTGAGATCCTCCAAAACACATGTGTCAAAGAGGCTTAAATGAGGTTCGCCCTCTAATGAGACCCCACCAGTGAGTCTCCACATCCCTCACCTACCACCTTCACTCTGGTGTAATACCAATCAGCCCGATCAGTGATAGCCATCGGCCAAATGCCCACACAGCGCTGTATCCTACTTTTCCCCAGCGCCACTTTTCTACTCAATGTTTATTTGTCTTCTGACTCCACTCACTGTGCGCCGAGCGTCTGTGGCTGCCGTCCAACAACAACACAGAGTTTGTGTGTGAGTGTGTGTGCGTGTACAAGCTGGCATACATGGGCTGTGTTAAGAGCTGAGGAGTTTGTTTACTGTGTTGAGAGCCACACTTACATACACTCACATGTACAGAGTCCCAGTTCAGTTCAGACTGACTCAGCTCTCCTGGCGTTTCTCGTATTGGCTTCTCATGGATCGGAGCCAGATGAATGTTTCATTTACACTCAACCTGATTATTGACTCTGAGGAGAGGAAAATGTTTGAAAATTACGTCTCTGGAAAGTGATTATATGTTTGCCAATTCCTCTAGGCTTCTTTCTCTCTACAGTTTATTGCAAATATAAGCCAAAGTGGTTTTAAAATTGCAACATTAAATATTTAGCGCCACATACGGATCAATAGATCAATCAATTCTCTGTTAACACTGGATCTATACATAGGCTCAGGGCAATTGGATTTTAGTTACAGTAGTACTTGATTTTTAGTGTCATGTCATGTCATTTAACCCATCCACATTCTGCTCAGAGACGTTATGTGTCCCCAAAGGGCAATTAGCTGAAGAGCAGTGAAAGACAAGATAAAGCACAAGACACTTGAGAATACAAGTTAGATACAAAAAAGTACCAAAGATAAAATGAACACTGAAGGCTGCACTGATGTTTAAAGAGATGTCTTCAATACGTCAAAAAGATCTGCTTGTTTATAAAAACCAATAAGTATATATATTTTTACATGTTTCAGGGAAATACATGTCTTCAAATGTACAGTAGGCACTAAAAGGAGCAGTACCTTCCTCAAAATGTTACATAAACAGCATTAGGTCCCGAGCCATAATCAGATTTGATTCAAAATGCATTAAATCTAAATGAAAATAAACTTTGCTCAGAGATGTCTTTCACCCCTTAAACAAGTGTAAATGCAACACAGAAAAAAAAACTAAATTAACTTTCTGCCGGAGATCCAACTGAGACGGTAAGGGAGAATGTACTGGACAGCGTAGAGTCGAACTGCTGCAAAGACCCAAGGAGCTTAATAAACTGTACGACTGTACGAGCCATAACACTGCAACCCATTCATCTTTTCTCATTTTTTTCTGTCCAAATTCAGCTGATTACACCACATGCCATCAGGGTCCAGACGCCTCCCAGACACATCCCTGGAGTTGTGGAGGTGACCCTGTCGTACAAGTCCAAACAGTTCTGCAAAGGCACACCTGGAAGGTTCATTTACACAGGTGAGTCCGAATATACAGCCAACACACGGTATGTGTCCATCACTGACAGTTGTTCAGCTGCATTTGTCTCGACCAAACACTTACATAAAAGTGATTCTATTAGTGCCACTTAAAAACACACTGTGTGCAATGCAGTTGTTGAATATGGAAATGAATAAGTGGCTTCCAATATTTGGCTTGGGAAAAACTGATTTGTATAAAAAGAAAAATGGTTACTGTTTGACCACAAAGTGAATAAAGGCTGTGATTGGCCAAATATTTGGTTTTCCTTTTTTTTTATTAAATTTTTTTTTTATTTTGCTGGTAAACTAATACCTACCAAAATCCACATTTTTTATACATTAAACCTAGATATTTTAAATCAGATTCATAAACAAGTTATCTTTTTGGGTGTAAACAAGTTAACTTCTTGGATGTAACTATTGTTTGTTCCTATAAATGGTTTTATAATATAGTTTTTATTTTTCAGTTTCATTATTTAAAGATGCTTCAAAAAGAACATGTTTTTAGGTTATGAACAGCACTGTACAAGGCAGATGGGATTGTTGCCACATGGAAATGAGAAAAACCACTGTCATATTGTGTTGAATTATTTGATACAACATTACAACATCATTTAGAAATGATGATATCTCTGGTCCAGTTTTGTCACTCACATTATGTTCAGAATCATGTTGTAATTCCAGTCTGAGAGTTAGTAAGTGTGCCTTCACGTTAAGCTTTCCGCTGAGTGTGGGACTGTTTGTGTGTGAATACCGTCTCTGAGCTGCAGTTCAGTCTCGGGCCAGACAGTGTCGAACTAATGACTGTAGATTAGTCAACATTAATGGCCCGCACTCGTTCGAATGTTGCCGTAATCAGAGGCTCGTTAAAGGGATCTACAATTAAACAGTCTGCTCTTTATGGCGCTCCATACTGAAACTATTAGTGAAATCATCCAGAACACCCAGTTTACCAACACACACACAGCAGCAGTGAGGCCTTGTTGTCTGTGAATGAGAGCCTCCCTGCAGCATGTGTGTGTTTGAACATACGTGAGCAAACGCAGGGAGGTGATGTGATGTCTGCTTCAGTATTGATCCGCTCAACATGGCTCCATCACTCCATAATTATGACGTCACTCTGAGAAAAGAGCCTTTGACACATTTACGAGTCCAGTCATTAAGTAAAGATAAAGACAATTTAAAGCTGATCAATAGAAATAATAAAACTTGCCTTGATATAAATCCTCTACAGTTATTCATTTTGAGGAGGTTTTGTCACTTGTTTCACCGACAAAGTAAGCCTCATCTTTTTTTTTTCTCCTCAAGACACAGTGACAAAAGTTTCATCAAAGAAAACAAAGTGTGATTTTGGAGTCTTTTTGGGCTCGTGCCAAAGTCTGTCTTCTACATATTTATATGAGCAAGCATCAACCTAAATGACATTGTTTTATTACAGTTGTTACACAAAAATACCAAATAATAATTACTGTAGCCACGTAACTTAGAGCAGAACTGATAGCACTGACAACATTATTGTTTCTCCTCAGCCACATGTTTGTTCTTACCCATAATGCAACAGTTACGGCTCTTTATTCTCTTGATATGTTGCAATCGCATTAGAGAAATTGCAGTAGGAAAAAACAAAATAACATTCATGTGGACTCTAAATTAACCAAATATTGATTTCTGTTGAATTGAACACAGTTTAAGACTTATTTTTAAATTTTTTATCTTTTCTATACATTTTTTATTAATAATAGTAGACCGTATAAAAACAGTAACCAGTAAATGGGACAAATACTTTAGATAAATTTCTTTTAACTTGAATATTCTGATTATCTTTAAAAAATATGTTCATTAACAATGTGTAGATTCACTTATTTGGATGAAAAATAGCTCCCTCTGTGGCAGTAATTACATTTTTATGTTTTTGATGACTTCAGATATCATAGTAAACAAATGAACAAATAATATTTTTGTGTTTTTTCAACACATTTGTCAGCGTTCGGTCATTTTTTTTCACACAATGGTAGTGGACTCATGGGCCTCCTTCAATGTTCTTGAGTCCAACCCTGGGGCTAGCTGCCTGGTAATTGGTTCGTCTGGTGTCTAACTGCTTCTGCTATTGGCTAGAATTGACCCCCGGTGACCCCACGATTGGCTGATCACTTCAACATGTGACCCAGGAAACTAGATCTGTTGCCACGGTTGCATGACCCCGCCTCAAGGTCGGCAGCTTTCTGGAAGTCTCTGGTAAAAGGCTGCGCCGATGAAAGCTGATTGGCCGCTGCGTTTTCTTCAATACTTTAGCTGCAGTTGCCTCTGGGTTTAAAGCCTGGGCAATTAAACATGCTCAAAGACTCACACACAAGCAAGAAAACACACACAAATGTAAACGCACGCAGGGACACACACTGGAATAGGGTCATGTCTCACACAACCTACCACACAGACGTTCAAACAGGGCCAGGAGTTGAAAGTCATAGTAAATCAGAGAGATATGAGAGAAGGGTGGTGCGTCGTCTGCGAAACAGATGGTCTCCCACACACATTATGTACACTATAGGCATTGTGCCGTATGGCTACCTCATCTGCCTGGTGGGAAAAATTACCATTCTCACCATAACACACTCCCATAAACTTACAATGGTACAAAGTGACAGTCGCTACACGCTCAGGTTCTCTCAGCTACAAACTGTCACAGACAAAAGTATAGACTTTATGATTTATCTTTGTAGTTGCAAAATACCTATAGCTGTAACCAACTGGAACCAGAACTATGTTATTTATTTAAACTATATAATTATTACTTGAGTCAATAATCATGGCTTGTGTCTATGCTAATATCATTTAAAATGCATAACTTGCACACTGTTTGCATTAAATTGCTGTAGGCCATGTTTTATTTATAAAACCTGGTGTTGTCACTGTTGTTTGCAACTAATGAGGTTACCTAGGTCTTTTTTTTTGTTAGTTTTTTTTTTACATTTACACTTTTAATATGGCACTCGCAAAGAAGCAGAAGTCATTTGGGCATAACGTCTGCTTCCCCAAAATGCTTTAACTAAAACAAAGTAGGACTTTACTATAGTTTCCTTGACAACCTGTTACTTTTAAAAAATATATGATATTGGTTTTATCCTTATTTGAAATATAAAAAAAAACTATTCTAGAGTGGGAGTTACAGCTGACCAATAAAAAAATAATTCAACCTCTAACATAACCCTTCTCAATGTTATTACAAAAAAAATCCTTATTTTGAAAACTGAGGAAAAATATAGAACAAATATAGTTAGTGAACCATGAGGGGAAAAAAAACAATTGTCGTAAAGAATAAATATTGTTTTGGGGTTAAATTGCGCCACCATGTATTTTTAAAATCATAAAGCATTAATGTAGATGTAACCACAGGATAAGTTGTTTTTACCTTTGTATTGAAAGCTGCTTGGAATAGAGAAATGACCGGGATGTATATGTGGGAAATATGTGCTCTTAAAACCGGATTGTAAAGTATTGATCAGAAGTGTAAGTGGATCTCACACACACACACTTTCATACATGCAGATACACACTTATGCATATGAACAAACACCAACGTCCCAGAGAGAGGCAGAGCTGCAGAGAAACAGATCCCATCTCATAAGGGGTAGAATGAAGCAATAATTCAGTGGTATTGAACTCGGAGCCGGCCTGAGATCGATCCCAACACACCTCCTCAGCTTCGGCTCATTTTACCTCATCCCTCTTTGTCTTTTAACCCTCTGCACTCCTCTTTTTACTGTAACTTTCCCCTTTGACTATTCACTGTTTGTACTTCCTGAACCACTTTTTTCAATACAACTTCAAAAACATCACTAGTTTTTAATAAATACTCAACACGAATCAGGCATTTTGAACAAAATAACAGCATTTCTCCAGTTTTAATCACCCTTTCTCTCCCTGTTTTTCCTCCCCCCTGCTGCTGTTCACATTTTTATTGTGAAACAGGAGTGGAGGGTCTGTCCTCATGAAACTTCTATGAGTATTGATCTGCTCTCGACTCAAGAGGAGAAGCAGGGAGGAGGAGGAGGAGTGATGGAGGAATAGATAGAGGAGAGGAATAGATGGGTGAATGAAGGTGACAGAAGGTGTAGTAAAAGAAAGGGGGGAGGGGGGGTAGCAGACCAGAGACGAGGGGGTCACGCTGAGAGGCTTTCATGGGCAGCAGGGTGGCAGAATAAGTCGAGATGAAACACATCCACGTGGCAGCAGTGGCCTTGTGCTGTTTACACTCAGCTTCAGAAGACATTCAGTTTATTTGACCTCTTTTATGGTCAACAGACTTTTGTGTGAGCTCTTAGAGGCCTGCGATAGAGCAGTTAAACAGACATTTACTATGGTTTAGTTTTAAATAAAAAGCACCTATACATTTCTTTACTATTTTTCTTTGTTTTATTAAGCTTCAAAGGTTCTTATACATTTTGTTTTAACTAGGCTTGTCCTGTACCTGTTACTCATATCAGTTACTCATATCAGACACTATATGAGTACTTTTCTTTCTGCAGTGTCAGTTTCTGTTCAGTATACTACTTTTTCTTTTCTGTACAAAGAATTGGTCTGATTTTCTGCGGTTTTCAGAGAGCACTACAAACAGGCTTTGAAATAAATGCCTCTGGACAGATCAGTGGTTATGAGTGGACCAAGTGGAAATGACTGCGAGGATCCAAGACTTCCTATTCTGTAAATGAAGATGATAAAAGTAACTGTAACTAATGCTCTATTAAAGTCTTAGGACAACTGTCCCCTTCAGAACAAGTCACTTGATACATTCATTCATTCATTCATTTTCTACCGCTTTGTCCCGTTAGGGGTCGCGGGTGACTGGAGCCTATCCCAGCAGCTTTGGGCCTGAGGCGGGGTACACCCTGGACAGTGGCCAGTTAGTCGCAGGGCTGACATTTAGAGACAGACAATCATTCACTCTCACTTTCATTCACTAGGGACACTTTTAGAGTTGCCAATTAACCTGTACATGCATGTGTTTGGACGGTGGGAGGAAGCCGGAGTACCCAGGGAGAACCCACGGTAACACGTGGAGGACATACAGACTCCTCACAGAAAGACCGGAGACGGCCGAGAATATTTGAGTCGGCCGGGTTTTGAACTCACGACCTTCTTGCTGTGAGGCAGGAGTGCTAACCACTCTGCCACGTGCACCCCTCACTTGATACAACATTTGTAAAATTATTATGGCTCTGAAATCTGAATATGGATTTAAAATATTTGTTAAAACATGGCACTGCACTCTACAACATACTCAACACCTAATCTAATGCTTTTGTTTCTGTTCCTAATGTGTTTCCTGCAGCTACAACCATGTTGGCATCTTCCTGTTTGGAGCTTTTAATTGGTCAAAAAAATGTATGTAACACTGCCAGAAATGTCAATACCTAAAATCAACTTCTCGGAGGACATTTTGGTCTGAAGCACTTTCTGGGGCTTAATCTTAGAGGCAATAGGAAATGTTTTTACAAAACTGAGAGGTGCGTTTTATGTTTGTGAGCAGTGTGACCCCAACTCTTATTGTGAACTGACCTCTACTGGGTTTTCGGATGTGTTTTTTTTTTTTTTTTTTTTACAGCTAAAACATTATCAATAGATGGTTTTCTGCTTCACTGGTGCTACTTCTGCTTCTACACGTGGACAGAAACTCTCAGAAACATATTGTTCTATTAATGTTAAAGAGTCGGTTGGAGGTATTAAAGTTGTGGAAACCACTATCACTCATCCTGTTGTGTGTGTTATTAGAGTCGGCACCAGTCTCAGGAGAGAGTATCTGACACTGGCAGTTAATTCTGACAGTTGATATCCCTCCGACTGTTAGGCAGCTGTTTTTCTGCTTGAGTTTCTCTCAACCATTACTGTAAATGTTTGTTTGACATGTTTGTTCAAATCAGATGTATTTGTATTTATTTTATAATATAACAGATATGTGGAAGTTTTTTAACTGTTACAAAAAGAAAGCTGGTCATGTTTGGTCTTTTTGCTGTTACCTGATGACACTGATTTATTATAGTTTCATATGCAGTAGCTGTAAAATCGAGAGCTAAACCCATACCACAGCAGCAGGACACGAAGCCTTGAGGAGTGACGTGTCATATAGGGAAGTATACCTTCATTTTCGTCTTGTATTTAACAAAGGAATAGTTTTGACACCTTATCTATCCTTAGGAACAAGCCATTTTTCCCCTAAAACCAGAAACAGCTGAGAATGGGAGTTTGTTTGCTACAGATCTATGTACATTAACACTTTTTAACTATGGTTTAAGCAACACTATGTAACCTTTTACCTGAAGATATGGAGCCGGAAAATCATTCAATTAATAGCCTTGAATTAATTTGGATGGTTTCTTGAGGTTCAACAGATAGCTTTTACACGAGACCATCTTGTGTCAGTTTACGGTGAGAAGTAACAGTCCCATGTGAGTTTGTGGCATCATTTCTGTCTTTTTCTTTTGCTTTTGTGGGAATACATACTGAAAAGTGACAGTGTTGCTTTTAAATTATAGAGCATTGTGTGATACAAATTTGGCCTACTATGCAAAATATCAGCTTGGCCGACTTTTCTGTTCACATATGCACTGAACATAACTGCTTCCTTTTACCTGATCTATAAATGCTACTAATGCAATCTTGGCAGTCAAATGGCTTATTTTCTTTCTTTCTTTATTGATCACATAAGCAGATGCACACTCACAGTATGCCTCATTGCTAGTTCTACTTTAAAGCTGACTCTTCTGCTTTCAGATTAAATTTATTATGCGCCTACATAAAATCATAAAAATCTGAAATTGTCCACAAATTAAAGTATGAATCTTCTTTGGAGAGGGCCGTGATTTGTTCTCGACAATTCAACATCTGGGATTTTCTACAACTCCTCGATTTATGAAGTTATGGTGCTAACAAATTGAGTGGTTTAGGACATAACCGAAACCAGAAACTTGGGCGTGATTTGATAATAAAACTCAAGAAGAAAACTGAGAAAAAAGCGCTCAGCTGCAAGTAATTTATCAGCGCATTTGGAAAGTACCAAGTATGACTCCAGCTGCAGATAACACACCCACAACACCTACTAGACTTACACATACATATGTGCAGGAACAGCCTTTCAACAACAGAGAGAGCACACTTTACACGTGTTTTAAATACACACACATGACTGACAGAGCTCTGAGTGCCATGTGATTGACATATTGATTGGTTAAAGCTGCATGAAGAAAGTAATTGCAACATTAAAGGCAGCGTTAAGTGTTCTTTAAAACCCTTTAGATCCCTTTGTAAATCATTCCTGACGAGTTATTATTGTACCGACGCTTTTGTCTCCTCCTATATATCCTCGAGGAGAAGAAATGACACTATTGCTGCAGTTAATTCAGCAGGTGCTTCCATCCCAGTGCATTTGCATGTAGCTTTAGTCTCTACACTATATAACGCACTGTAGCTGTTACTTTTTCTTGTCTGTGGAGATTCTCTGTCATAGGTCAGCATACTATAAAATGGTTAATTAAGAAGGCATTTGGACATATTTAAATGGACCAACTATCAACTACAGACACCTCATCCCTTTCCCACCACATTTTGACATTATTCAGGGCCAAAAATCTGAAGATAAGCTCATCATCTCTCATTATCTCACTAACACTGCTTTTCCAAATACACACATCTGACTGGCCACTGAACACCACATGGGGGAAAAAGTCACATTTTAATTGGTTCAGTGAGTTTAAGGAGTTGTTAAAGCAGTACCATAATGTCTGTATTAGTGCAGCACCCGAAACATTTAACAGTGCCAACCTGTGTTATTCCATCCGATTGTTTTTCCTTCTCAAGATTTCAAACAGCAATTGGACAAAATACTTCCCATTCTTTTTTAAAACATTCTTTCTTTGGACAGTTTTGCATTTTTGGTTCTAGAAACTTTTAAAGACAAATCAAATCATTTTTGTGGTTGGAACAGCGCAAAGGGTCAAACATTCATTGATTTTAGCTTTGTTTTCTTATGTGTGATGTTAAAGTCTCTAAAATACACAAATGAGAACCGCATGCCCTTTGTTGAGAGGCTACAATAGAGCAATATTAGGGCCTCAAATTTGTTATGTAAATATCATTTATTTTCTTGATTTTTGATACTGTTATGCTTTTCCTTATAACATGTCAAGCACTGTTTTTTGTTTTCTATTAGTTGTTTGTGTCTTGTCTGGAACAACAGAGACAGGGCAGTGCCTAAGGAAGGATCTAAGGCTGTCACATTAACCTAGGCACATATTTATACATTTTTGCCAGAAAGTAAAAGTACAGAAGTCGTAAGAACTATTAGCAGATTCACTTCATGAGAAACAGTACGATCACTTGTTGAAGCACACTATTTGTAGATAACACATGCTTAGAGCTTCTTTAGAAAGTAAATTTAGGGCTCATTTACTAAATATGCCTTTCTCTGAATATAACTCAATGAACTATTCTTTGAAACCAGATTTCTTTTTTTCGCTAATTATCTTTTCCCTGCTCTGTGTCTTGTGCAGCGTTAAATGAACCGACCATAGACTACGGCTTCCAGAGACTTCAAAAAGTTATCCCCCGGCACCCAGGGGACCCCGAGAGACTGCCAAAGGTACCACCTAATGCTCACAATTAAAACATTCACACAACCATTTAACTGGACACAAAGGAAGGAAGTGAGGCCAAGCTTTTTACTACAGTCAGGTTCTTTATGAAATAAAATAAAAGCGGACAGAAAGAAAATGGGCCGAGGGATTGGGGCTGGCTGGAAACATGCGGTCCAATAAGTCTGACTCTTATTGACTAACATTTAAAAAACAATGAGACAACTACTCCAACAATACCAGACATGTTAACGGTTATGAGTGCTGTTCCAGTGTCTTTATTTTACTTTTCTAAACATCCACCTGTAGTTTTTTTCAGAACAATGAACACCACAATGGGTTTACTTTATTAATTTAATTTTAAGCATAAGATTATACTGAGAACAGACGTCTGAGAACAGCGTCTGAGGTTAGGGTCTTTCTGGTGCCAGAGCAATAACATTGTGTTCCAGTAATTCTTCATGAACTCAACTGTTTTATTGATCATTAGCATCACCAGCTACACAAAGAAACCGTTTTTGCCCTGCCTGACTTTACTATTTAATGGTTCCATAAACTTGCTCATCTTCACAGGTCTTCATCATAAGTATATCTTGTTGAATTCACATTTAATTAGCTAATTACTGTTTTACAATAAACAATAACTTTATTTTTTTCAGTCAGTTATTCAAATATACTTTATTATCAGTATTCAAGAATGAAAGATGTGTGTGAGGAAATTATTTCCATCGAACATGTGCTCTTTGGAAAGGATCTGCCTTGTCTGCAAATATATTTACATTAATCTCACATTTTTACTCAAAGCAGACAATATTCTTTTTTGTATCATTAAGATACTTTTTTATCACTTGGAGGATTATGCAAATCAAACAAAAGACATTGAATAGAGTTGCACACAGACAATGTATAAAACCTCAGTCTACAGACTTAATGCTCTATTTAGATTTTTTTACTCCAAGTGACACTAAGAGAAACCCAAATCAACTTCCATTTCTAGAACAAAAAGATATTACATTTAGGTTTATTTTTTTTGTGTGTGTTTTCAATTCTCCTGTGGATTGTGCTTTGCCTCTGTGTGAACTCTTTGTATGTGCGCGAAGTTTAACCCCACTTATGTTCTCTGCTTTTGAATCCTCTCCCGATCACACACTCACATCTTATTATTTGTTTATCACATGAAGGAACAGGCTACATGTTTAAAAGGCTCAGCACATGTAAACAATTAGCACCAAAAGATGAGCAGCGCTTTGATACCAAACGCTGTCAAGCGCCCGTACAGGCAGCTTCTCAAAGTGCTTCATCTGTGAACAACCGGGGTCACAACCTTTCCGAGCAGCTGATGTTGGAGCCGATTCAGGATTGGCAGCCTGAGCTGTGACATCATTAAACACTGGGCGTTGGCTCTGAATCGATGACGTGATTGTAGCGTAATGTCGACACCCAGGCCCCTGCTGCATCTGTTAGCGATCATGTGAGAGGTGCATGATCGCCATGGGAACGCGTTCAAATAATCACATATACTCGAATATACTCGACACCTGTGTCGTTATCATTATCTGAGATTTTAACTGGGATTGTAGCACGTATGTGTCTTTTTCTCAGATACAATTACTGCTCCTCAATAGCGGTAGTTGTAGCAGTTTGCAGTCTAACACAGTTAACATGATCGTTTAAAAAAAAAAACACAATTCAATATTTTTTGCAGATCTAAATAACGCCAGTGATATAATATTGGTTTTAAAAATCAATTATTGATTTGGACTCATGCACTTTGTAATAAATCCTTTGTCTTTTGTTCAAAAGTGAGCGCTGCGTCATTGAATGTAGTAAATGGATAATCAATACACATCCTATAACCTCTATATAACTCTATAACCTTGGGCATTGTGATAAAATGTAGATTAATGTCCACTTTCTTGCTTTACAGCCACGTGTGGAGATATGTGGCCAACATAAACATTATTTTAAGGGTCATCTGGATGCCTACAGTATACCAGTATTCGATACTCGCAACAGAGCTTTTGTACTCGTACCTAATGGGGCTGTCGAGAGGCTCAAAGCTCTTTCAAAAAAGCCACTGATAAAGCATCTGAAACATACACATGGCTCTGAAATCTGTGTATAGTTCATAAACATTAAGTACTCATATCTGTATTCAGTATCTGTGTGTACTCATACTTATTCTGGAAAAAAGTAGTATCAAGAGATCCCTAAAATTTGTAGTAAAGGTTTTATTGAAAAAATGTTTATGTAGGTGAACTTTAGCTTTAAAACAATCAAAGCACACTCTTTTCCTCGCTCCATTACTGTTTCCTGAACTGAAATTAAGGAATGAGCAGGAGAAATCAATTCAACCCATTTCTGACGACCAACTTACCATAAATTCAATTAGTGGCACAGAAACATCGGTACAGGAAATACTTCTCGAAACCTAGTGTTTGATACAATAATTGATGTCAGTTGCACCTTCTGGTAAAGCCCGAGTGAGAGCACACAGTAATTGAATCATTTTCACACGAGCAAAGGCACTTACAGTCTGCGCTCAGATACACAACAGAGGAGCTCTGTACAGCTTGTTAGCACAGGGCTTGTGACGCCTTTTACTTTTTCTGCACATGGTAGAATAAATATAAAGGAAATAGTAGCGTTAACTCGTCTTGACATTTCCTGAGAAAGTCTTTGGTCGAACAGTTGATGATGGGAGCAGGTTAATTGGTGGAGTTAGAAAGTTGCCTAAACTCATGTTGCTCATGCTGCATTATTTAATGCCCGCTCTGTGAATAACAAGGCACTGTTCTTATCGGATTTTATTCTGGACAAAAAGTTGGACCTTCTGTTTTTAACTGAAACATGGCATAGAGAAAATGATGGACTACTGTTTAATCAGATCACTCCTGCTGGTTTTGGAATCTTTGATCTTCCGAGGTTATCTGGCAGAGGTGGAGGCATTATTGTGGTTTACAACTTGCAATACAAGTTAAGCCCTGTATCTGTTTCCCTGTTCTCATCATTTGAATGCCTAGTTCTGAGTATTTCTGCTCCTACATCTACCATCATTGCAACAGTCTATAAACCACCTAAAACATCACATGAAGCTTTCACATCAGAGTTTGCTGAGTTTCTGTCTATGTTGAGCTTGAAGTTCCACAGAATTCTTATTGTGGGGGATTTTAATATACATGTGGACCGAAGTGACTCTGCGGCTGCCAAGGAATTTTTATCGCTTCTTGACTGTCTGGACTTCTCACAGCTGGTAACAGGCCCAACTCATTGTAAAGGTCATACCCTGGATCTTGTGATATCAAATGGTTCATTTGTATCACAGTTATCATCTGTTGACATTGGATTGTCTGATCACTCAGCTGTTTTCTTTAATCTGGAGATGCATCTCTCAAGCGTGCCTACAAAACGAACTGCAACATTCCGGAAGTGGAAGTCTATTGATCACACAGTTTTTGCTAACTCTGTTGTATCCACTTTAAGTGACCAGCATTTAACATCTTTGGAGGAGAAAGTTTCACAGTTTAACAATGCACTTGTTACTAATCTTGACTCTTATGCTCCTCTGAGGTCACGACAGATTACCTCAGCCCGCACTGCTCCTTGGTATAATGATAATTTGCGCACTAGGAAGGCTGCATGTCGTAAAATGGAGCGTAAATGGCGTCTTACTGGCTTGAATGGTCACTATTTGGCTTGGAAGGACCTTCTGAGTGACTACAGAGCATCAATTAAGACTGAAAGATCTTCTTATTTTTCTCACACTATTGAAAACAATAAAGGAAACCCTAGACAATTGTTTCAAACTATAAACAGACTGCTTAAAGTTGATGCTGCCACCTCCTTGCCTGTTTCTCAACAGATATGTGATTCTTTTCTTAAATTTTTTAACTCTAAAATTGAAAGTGTTCGCAAACACATTTCTGTTGCATCTGCTCACTCTGCCTCACTTCTCTGTTCATCTGGGTTTACTGGTTCTCCTTTCACTACTTTCCCACATCTTGATACTGAGGGTCTCAAAAGGGAGGTATCAAGCATGAAACCTACCACTTGCTTGCTTGATCCTATTCCTCGAGCTTATTTAAATCCTGCTTCGATGTTTTGAGCCCTATTGTCCTCAGTATTATAAATGATTCATTGCAGGCGGAGAGGTTCCAGCAGCATTAAAGATTGCTGCTGTAACCCCAGTACCAAAAAGAAAATACCATTCTGGAGGATTTTAATAATTTTCGACCCATTTCCAACCTTCCGTTCATGGCAAAAATACTTGAGCGGGTTGTTGCCTTTCATTTACGTAACCATCTAGCAATTAATAACCTGTTTGATCCTCTTCAGTCAGGTTTTCGTAAATTCCATAGTACTGAAACGGCTTTGGTCAGAGTTACTAATGATCTGTTGATGGCTTCTGACTCTGGTGTGGCTTCCATTCTTATCCTTCTTGATTTAAAAGCAGCTTTTGATACGGTTGACCATAGTCTATTACTCGCCCGCCTTGAACAAGATTTTGGTGTGTCTGGGACAGCTTTGAAGTGGTTTAAATCCTATTTTACTGACCGTTCTCAGTTCATTTCCATGGGCGGTTTCAAGTCTGAGACTAGCTCTGTTCTCACTGGGGTTCCTCAGGGCTCAGTCTTGGGCCCTCTGCTTTTTAATATTTATCTGGCACCACTTGGACATTTGTTGAGATCGCTTGGCCTTCATTATCACTTTTATGCTGATGATACTCAGATTTATATACACTCAAAGCCTGGTGAACATCTTGATGTTGATTTTCTGTCTGGCTGTGTTTCTGAGATAAAGGAATGGATGAGTACAAATTCTTTGTGTCTGAATAGTGGCAAAACCGAAATTATGCTTATTGGTTCCCGTCAACAAATTTCAAAAGTTGGTTCCTTATCTTTGACCATTGATGGCTCTGTCTTGGATACTCAAGCTAAAGTGAGGAATCTTGGAGTTATTTTTGATAACAGGCTTTCATTTGATTCTTTTGTCCAGAGCACAGTTAAATCATCCTTTTTTCACCTCAGAAATATAGCTAGACTACGTCCTATGCTAAATTTCTCAGTAGCTGAAAAGCTGATGAACTCCTTTGTCATCTCTAGGATAGATTACTGTAACGCCCTTCTAGCCGGAGTCTCTAAAGCCACACTTAAAAAACTACAATACGTACAAAACTCGGCCGCCAGGATATTGACTGGGACCAGGGTTAGCGATCACATCACTCCAGTTTTGGAGTCCTTACACTGGCTCCCAGTCAGATTCAGAGTAGATTTTAAAATCATGATGCTGACATATAAAGCATTACATGGCTTGGCCCCTTATTATTTATCTGAATTGTTAACCTCCTATACCCCAACTCGGAGATTGCGTTCTGCACAATCCAACTTGTTGTCTGTTCCTCAAACACGCTTAAGATCTATGGGTGACAGGGCCTTTTCTTCATATGCTCCTGTCCTTTGGAATTCTCTGCCTCCTGATCTTAGGGAAGCACAGGGCTATGACATTTTTAAAGGTAGACTTAAGACTTATTTTTTTAAACTAGCATTTGATTGTTGATGTTATTTTATTGTTTTAATTTTTAAATTAGCTTTGATTGTTGATGTTATTTTATTGTTTGAGCTTTGTATTGCTTGTTTTGTACAGCGCTTTGAGAAGTTGCCTTTAAAGGCGCTTTATAAAATAAAGTTTATTATTATTATTATTATTAAACATTGTATTTCTTGCTTTATGTTGAGTGTGTGTCTGCTTTTTACCGGCCTGTGTTACTTTTAAAAACACTTAATATTGCATGACACATATAGGTAGCAATCTGTTCAGTTTGGTATTAGCACGTTATTGGGTTATAAGATGTAAACTTATATGTTTGTTAGCTGATATAATAGTAATTTGTGGGTAATAAACAGTAAACATAGATATTTAATGTACTTTCCAGTCACTTTTATGAAAAATCTGACATAACCAAACATTAAATGAGTAAACATTAAAGAGCCGAAGCTCGGAGGTACCATAGGTTTGTATTTCAAAATCATTACATTCATTATTATCAATTATTATTACCTTATTGTTATCGTTTTACTGTTACAATGCTATTCCTAAGCAGGAATATAAAGTGTCGTGGCCAACATTTACTTTGCAGCTCTTACTCGTAGCTGAGACTTAAACGAATGAGGACTCCACTTCCAGTAATTGCATCTATAAATAAACTTAGAAAATCAAAAATATTGATATGACTTCTGACCCCAAAAGCTTCATTAACGGCCATAACGCCATTAAAGAAATAGTATTTGCATCATATATTTGAACTGCTCCGGTTTATACTAAGCAACATTATGCCAGGATTTCCTGCTTCAAACGATTAGTAAAACTTTATTAATACACAAACACAACAATAACACTGACAGTGCTCGTCTCTCATTGTTGCTCGCTTAGGAGTTCTTCCCACACATTTTTACTGTTTGTATCCATTTCTGTGCATCTTTTGGTGCGTTCGGTGTGTGTGTGGGGTGTATTGGGTAATTCATCATTGTGGAGGCCAGCAGTCGATCGAACACTGAGACTTTATTACCGCTGCCCACCAACAGTTGCTGTGTGAATGTGTGTGTGTTTCTGCACTGTGTTTATTTGGATATAACATCAGAGTGTGCGTTTTTGTAATCATAGTTTGGTGATGAAATACGCTGGGTGTTTTTCCCGGTGACACACACATAATCCTTGCGTGTCATGTGAACCGACCGGCGCTTTTATTGGTTTCCATAAAGAGAGGGAAAAGGAGAGAAGAAGAGTCAGAGGGATGGATGGACGGTGAGGACAGACGGACGGGGCAGTCGAGTGGATGAGAGGATTACCAGTTGACAGCCGAGTCTATAATTGTTCAGTGAACATTTAGGAGATTTCGCTGCCCGCACACACGGCCAGTTTGTGTCCCAGGCCTGTCTTCAGCAGACATCCATATGTGCACATACTGTACAGCGAGTGTTAACAGTGTCATGAAGAGGGGACAGGGAAGTCAAACGACAAGCACAAAAAGGAATAAATTGTGTTTTTCTTTTAAATGAATCTAAAATATACTAAGAATAAAATAAAAATCCTTATTATTAGTGTTGCAGTGCTAGAGGGGTATGCAGCTACAATTTTGGCTGCTACATTCCCAGTGTTAGCAAACGCGCTAGCTAGTCTGTTAACATGAATATTGCAAGCCTCCAAACACAGACGTCACACTTTAAATCGTAGCTGTTGAATTTCACCATCCACTTGTTTAGCTGTCCCATACCTTGACATGCCATCTCCTTTTCCCTATTTCTTTTTGCTTTATCAATTTTCTCATGACAACTCTACATACCTGCTCACTCAGCGTGCTGATGACGCCCCCGCCAGCCACACCCACTTGCGATATTCCATTTATTCTATTTATAGAATCTAATGAGGGGCCTACTGTAGCTTGTTAGTCCTCTAAAATGTTATATAGTATTGAGGAAATACTAAAATGATTTAGAAACGCACAAAAGCAGCTAAGTAACATTTAGGAAATTCCACAAAAAAATATATATATATTTTCTTTTTTTTTTTTTATACCATCGCTTTGGCGCCTCTACGCGGCGCATATGGCACATACCCCCTTTTTGCGCCCCTGACAGAGATATGCACAAAAACCTTTTTATGTTGTTGTTTAATGGAAAATGTTCGCTCCATTCTCTAGTCAGCCATGTGCCCCATTTATGCTTCATGAGTGAAACAGCAAAAAGATGAGCCACAGTTTTCTTATGCTGCATTCTGTACTATTTACATTACACAAAAACAGGAATTTGTTATTTTAAATTTTTTGCAAACATGTCCAATACATCATACAATACACTCTTCAGAACGCAGAGCTGTCCCATTTACACTCGACACATCCCGATCTGTTGCTTTGTTACTACATACTCCCTTTTTAAAAAGTGAAATTAAGAACAACAGACAATTTAATAAAAAACAGACTTTTAAGTAAGTTTAAATTCTCGTTCTCTGCTGTTGCTGATCAGCTGTGTGGGCGAGGGCTGGATTATGAGAGACTGAAGTGCCTCTGCGTCCAGCCCACGGAAATCCAACACCTCTCCGGGGCAAAGTGGTGGAAGTTAACCCGAATAAAGGCCAATAGGATTTCTCTTTAAATATTCAAATGAAGAATGAAGTTTTTGTCTTAACACAAAACATGGACGACTTGTGAGAACATCTGCAGAACTCATTTTATATAATTATCAGATAATTATTAGTAGAAACTATAGATTGGATTACAGATTACACACATTCTAAAAACTACATCACATATATATTTTAGTAATCCCCATATCAAATAATACATAATATTCTCCAAATTTTAGATACATTATTGACATTTACTCAATTTAAGTTTTAACAACACTCCAATGTATTTCTACAAATATTCTCTCCACTGTGCTGCGTTTCTGAAACTTTACTGGCCCAAGGTTGGCTTGACTCTGTCATCTGTTCATTAAGTGAAGGCGTTTGTGTTGGAAAGCTTGAGCACCATGTGTCATCATTGTTCATTTCCTGTAGTGACTCACTTTGCTATGCATCACATTTTGGTGATGTCATGCATTGCAGCGAGGTCACATCACACACTGCAGCACCTGAATGACTAATCCCGAAGCACCGAGTGTCCCCCCAAAGCCTCTGTCTGTCACTTCACCTGGAAACCTGAAACCACATCACCTTCTTAACTGAGAGTTGCTGTGTGCAAGCATCCGTGTGCGATCAATCTGAGCTGCTATGACATCATCTCAGCGCTGAGGTGTGACCCTGCATGTACGGCATCCCTAATGGGACATTAGAAGCGGATCAAGCGGCTAATGTACCAGCATTAGGTAGGAATCAGTCATGTGTGTGTCATGTCTGCACAAGAGCATTATGACCCCACAGATCCTTGCCTCAGCGTTTCCTGAGGCTAATGCCTACAACATGTGTGTGTTTAATGCATGGTTATCGCATTAGGGCCCATCATAACTCACGCAGTAAAAGCACCCAGACATCGACTGTTATTCTTTCCCTCCATCTTTCCTCTCTGTGTCTCATTGGCTGTCAGCTGTCCATCTCCATATTTAACTCAAAAGGATTCAAAACTGAAGTTTAACCTACATTTTGTGATTGAATACATACATCAGGAAGTTCATCAAGCAAAAAAATGGACTTTGAAGCAAACTGCTGCATCTAAAAGCTTTGACCAGACTGGAACATAAAGCAGTATAAAAATAAGTGACTGACAGCTGCATGTCAAGTGTATATCCATAAATATTTGACAGGAGACAATGTAAGGTCACGTCACATGAGATTACAGCTCTAAAATAAGATTTGTGTTTATTAAAGGTATCAAAGCTATAGAAATTAATGTTATGTTTTTCTAAATGTCTTATCGTAAACTTAACTTGTCACTGAATTACCTCAAGTTTGTTCTCCCTTTGATAAACCCATCAAATATGAAATTATATTTAACTATAGTCACACACATCTAGAGCTTTAAAAGGTTCTTTTGATTTAAGCCTGCTCAGTTTAGATTTAAGAACTGGATCTGGTGTAATGTAAAAGTAGTCACATTAATCATGAATCACATTTAATGGATTCTGGTTAAATTCTGGATAAAAAGTAGCTTTGTAAACCACATTGTGAGCTGTCAGATTGGTTTGTTCTGCAAGTCTGATAACAATATTCAAATAAAGATCCACAAAAAAACTAGCATTGATCCAGATAGCAGCACTAAGTAGTACTGGAGCCTCTTCTAAAACTCCTGAAATAGAACTTAACTCACTCCAGTACAACTTTGTGCACTTCTTTTTACAAAATAGCACTATTTGTAAATATTTCACCATAAATGAAGATGATGATAACAGTAGACAAACTGTAATGTCTTCTGAAACATCAACATGGCTCCAGAGCTAGTGTCGAGTCCATATTTAATAGGTACTTGTATCAGTGAATTCTCTTGTTCAGGAAAATTATATGGGACATCCCTATAAAACTATCTACTCAGTATGTTGTGATTTGTAATGGTAGCCAGACCTCTTGGAGCCAACAATTCCCTATCAGCTCTTGATCCCTTGGTCCATTCATTTATACAGTCTGACATCAGAGGCTTCTTATTGAAAACTATAAGTGGTTATTCTTAATTCAGAGCACAATAGCCGTCTTACGTACTCTCTGAGATTTAATATTAATTGTTAGAAATGACAATATGGCAATTACAAAAGCACTTTTAATCCACTTCATATCAACAATTAGCAGCCGCTCGCCTTCTTTTTTTTTATCCTAGAAGAGTTGTAATCTGAAAACAATGGCTCCTTATTTACAGCTGCAAGGGATTAATTGTCAGGTGTGAGAGTCTGTGTCTGAATATGAAAAGATGTAAAGTATTAAGAGTGCATTGATTTGAGCAGGCTTTGAGTGATGTAGTCGCCGAAGCCTGCCGACCTGATCGTGATGATGTTACCAGCGGATCATCTTTCCTTCCCGTTTATCAGCTAGTGCTTTACTGGAAATGCTGAAACACTGGGATCAGGTTTCTGTGAGTGTGTGTGTGTGTGTGTGTGTATGTGCAGCTCTGCCTTGTCTAATAATGAGAGGTTAACAGAGAGCCAGGCCGACCATAATAATGTGTAAAAGATTGAATTTAGCACCATGGACAGGCGTACTAAAACTGCTGACTGGCGCTGCGACCTCTCATATTCTCTCTATTGGAGTGGCAATATGTTCCCTCACACGCAAACCCGCGGGAGGGCACACAAGCCGCCAAGCACAAGAGTGTGTCATACAGGGTAGGTTATTACCGCGAAGCGCCGAGTAATTTTCTCTGTGTCACCGGGCGGCCTCATGCTGCGGGAACGACAACACATTAACCGTTAAACAAGACACCTTAGACCCCGGGGTGAGCGCTGAGAGGCAGAGCAGTGGGCGGCAAAAAGCAGGAGAGGATGATGAAGAGACGCAGAATAAAGGAGGGAACGACCAGGATTAGTGGGAGGAGAGATAAGAGACAATTTCTGATGATGGAGGCCAGGCAGGAGCTGGGAGTGGTGCAGGCGAGGTGTAAATGGAGACAATATAGACTGAATGAAAACACTGTCCACAGCAAATGCACTCCTTCAGGTTATTTTCATTCATTACTATACATTTTGTAAGACCTTTTTAACAATAGCAATTTATACTTTTAGCTTTTTGACGCAATGACGCAGTAGAAGCAGCATTTAAAGCATAAGAAAATCTTCATTAGGTGTGTCTCGTTCAGTAAATAAACCATAATTATGCTTGTACAAAACAGTAGAAGTAAATGTATCAGAGTTGATCTTCCATTAAAACACTAAGACCAGAAGTCTTAATGCAATGTAGACGGTAAATATATTGGTTTTATTACATAAGGCTATAAAATAATGCCCTCGTTTTTCCAGCTGAGTTAGATCGCTGTTATGTTGTTTTATTCATAAAGCTGTTTCCAATCCACCTTTTGCACATCTCAAAAACTCCCACATCATCAGTGGATAATAACACACTAGACTATGTGCTGCACAGTCAATTCATACTGAACTTTCACGACTAAATATGCAGATTAATACATCAATGAACATACATAAGTCCTATATCGGAAATATGAACGTCTACAGCACTTCACATGTGATTAATTTAAACACCTGTCACTTTAAGATACCATTCAAACGCATAAAAGCACTCGACTTGACAGCTGATCGAGTCTCTTTAAAAGGTGTGAAAAGCAATTTGTTTATTGTGAACAGATGAAATGGATGGGGGAAGATGGGAGGTGCACATATTTAAGCGCTTTGATGCATATCCCTCTGTCTTTGCGAACATGTAATAGCTGTATAATAGTGATCTTAATCTAAAGTGTCTTCTGTCCCTAGAATCATTGAGCTACATTCCTCCTTTTTTGTGTGTTTTTTTTAGGAAGTGATCCTGAAAAGAGCAGCAGACCTTGTAGAAGCTCTCTATGGTTTACCCCACAACAACCAGGTATGACAACGTTTGAAATAGTGTATCACATCCAGCAATTCAAAAGTCTCGAAGGAAAAATGAATGAATTATCAGGGAAAACTGTAAAAGCTGAGTGTGACTGCAGGCCCGTGTTTTTTTTGTTGTTGTAGGAGATTATCCTGAAGCGAGCGGCGGACATCGCAGAGGCCCTGTACAGCGTCCCACGAGGTCACAGCCAGCTCTCTGGCTCGGGCCACACAGGCATGATGGGAGTCAACTCCTTCACCGGGCAGTTGTCTGTCAACGTCTCCGAGCCTACACAAGGCAATCAAGGTATGTCTATAGTTCCTTTTACGTCTGAAGTGTGCTTAGTGTGCTTGTTTTCTTAACACTAATATACTTTATAGTCCATTCTATCCATTTTCAACAACTTGTCAATGATTTGCAGTCATTAGAAATTATTAAAAAATCCCAAGTTTAATATTATGGTTCATGTCCAGGCTAACCTGACTTCCTGTTACCTGGTTGTCTGCTGCAGGTTTTGTGCGCAGCAGCAGTAGTGTGTCTCCACACGGTTACGTCCCGAGCTCCACGCCACAGCAGACCAGTTACACCTCTGTCACCAGCACCATGAACGGCTACGCTAACAACACCGGCATGACCAACCTGGGAGGGTCGCCCACGTTCCTCAACGGCTCCGCGGCCAACTCGCCTTATGCCAGTGAGTGAAGAAACACAAACAGTGGGTCCAATGATGCCGTGTTGGACAATATGTCTCCACACTACAGGGTTAGAAGGTCATAATTATACAAGAAACCAGAGAACTATTGATTAATGTATGTGTATAATGTTGTTATTCAAGGTGATGACTGCCGTAAGCAATAAACATAAACTTCAAATTAACCCCAAACCCAGTAGCATGGCCATCATTAGTTTTTGGCAGCACATTAAGGCATGGCCTGTGGAGCTGTGGAGATATGGCTAACATCAGTAACCACAGGAGCTAAAGACTGATGTAGTTAAATAAAGTCAATTTATTGAATTTGTGTTATCTTATTTCTCGCAAAAGATCATTTCACAAAACCTCCGTCGCGGTGTGATGTCAGTGTGAATCGGAAAAGCTTAGTTTTGTCTTTCTACATGTCTCTACAGTATCCAGAACAAAATCTCAAAAAACATACTTCCCTTGTATCACAGACACTGTATGGACACACAGAAAGATTAGAGATCTCCCCATTGGGCTTTAAAAAACAACTCCATTGTCAGTTTCCTACTTAATCCTTTAATGTGAGGGCCACATCTCTGCTTTTTGTGGCTTAATTGCACCTTTTTCACTTTAAACACAAGGACGAGAAGAAAGGGGGATAATTAAATGCACAGACGTTTGTTGAGTTTTTTTTATATTTCTTTTGACTACAAAAAAGTGACTCTTAGATTGAAAGGTGTCAATCAACAATACAGCCAGCTCCTGTACTTTTGTTTGTTCAGAAAAACGTTTGTATTAAGAGTATTCTGTTGCCCCTCACAGTCGTCCCGTCCAGTCCCACTATGGCGTCCTCCACCTCGCTCCCGTCCAACAGCTCGTCCTCTTCTGGTGTCTTCTCCTTTTCTCCGGCGAACATGGTGTCCGCCGCCGTCAAACAGAGGTCAGCCTTCGCTCCGGTGGTCCGGCCCTCATCCTCCCCACCGCCTTCCTGCACCAGCGCCAACGGCAACGGTCTCCAAGGTAACTAATCCCTACAACCACCAGCTAATAATAAAAAAATACAGACACCTGCTACATCAATGTTATGATACTAAACCCTTCGAGCATAGTTTTTCTGCCTTCAGTCCTTTCTACAAACACATAATAATAACAGACCCTTCGAGTCGCTCCATAAATATTTCTGAGAACAACTGGTTTCTCTTCTTTCTGCCTTCCCTTTATTTGTAACACATCTTTTTCCTTCTTTTTATGTCATCTCTCTCCTTTATGCCTTCCTCAAACAGATCAAACATTTGTGGACTCTAGCAAGTACTCAACAGCCAGCTCTCTACAAGGACTGGCCTTCACCTGAAGTACGTCACTCAGATACTTCCTAATCCCTGACTAACTCTACTTCCACGATCTTTGCATGTTTTTGTGAAAGATGCTTTAGCTCGTTTCCTGTTTGCATGTAAAACTCAGAATGCAACCTTCACGTTTTTCAAGGTTCAGACAAGTCACACAAACATAGCTTTACCTTGTGTAAACTACAGTTAAGGGTTAAATATTGTACTAACGTCAATCATTCTTAACTTGGAGAAGCTTTTTTCTTTTTTTTTTTTTTCAGTTTTTATGGATTGTCTCAAATGAATAGATCAGGAATTTACTGGATTAGCCACAACGAGCGGAGTAGTGAGATCCAGTCCCAACTGAACACAGGAACTTGAACAAAATGATTATGTTAGGATTTGGCATGTTGTCGTTACGTTTTGCAAACAGGAAGTGCACGTGAGTCAATATAATGTCCCTGAAAGACACTTAAAGGCAACATATGTGTCAGTTTGAAGGGGAAAGGGAGCATGTGCGGGGGTGTGGGAACTCAAAAGCTCAGCCTCAAAGCTCGCAGCTGAAACAAACTTACCCCATACACTCTTTCCCTGCTGTCGCACACTGGCAGTGATCGCACTCTGGCATCTTACCAGGGAGCAATCAGCGCCGACAGCTGCTCGACTCTCCTGACAGTTTATACCTGGAGCTCAATTTAGGAGACCCACAGCTAAAATAATAGTTTGGTCCTTTTGCACTTTTCCTTCCCATTTTCACTTCCCATGAAATTGAAAACAGTTTATTTAATCCATTTTTTTTCTCCAATCTGCTCTTTTGGGCCGAGTCCTCTGGGCTTCATTGTTGACACCCTTCCCTCGGGTTTAAACACAGCACACGTCATGATTCAGTCTGTCCCAGAGACATACAGTAAAATATGCCAACTGTTCCCATGCATGTTCAGATGTTTGTTTGAGAGCTCTAAAAGCCAACTCAAACGATGTGACGTTTGATTTCTCTGATTTATACACGCATTGATGTTTTAAATGTCGCACAGCTGCACAGATGGGAAAACATACTGATGTATTTACATGGGATTTTTTATGGCTCTGGAAATATTTGGCAGTGTTTTCTAATTTCTTTTCTGTTTTTCCATCCAACAGCAATCCCAGGAATGATCGTCCCGCCCATGTAAAGGTGTGACGGGACGGGTGTGTGTGTGTGTGTGTGTTAAAGACTGCTTGAACGCTCACACCGAAGATGGTTGAGGAACACTGCGAAAAACAGGCTCCGGTCCGGGACAGAATGTGTCCCAAATCGAAGGAACAAACCCAACTCAGGCCCTTTCTAAGATTTAAAACAACTGAACGAGAAAACCCATGAACAAAACCTGTTGTTTAGACTTTGTACACGTTTTATAGGAGAATGCAATACATGCAAACTCTCCACGGACTTGAGGAAGTGTATTTATTTTGGATGGAATCCACTTCCTGTCTCGAGGGAATCCTTTTTGTGCAACATTTAATGTGCGATAATCATCCTCTTTAAGTGTAACCGATGTGAGGGATTTTATTTATGACGTTGATGAAGGAAGATAATGTGAAGAAAGCCTCCTGGTGATGAAGATGAGGAAGATGATGATGAAGATGGCAATGATTTTGAGTAAAAAACATGGGTCAAATCCTGTCGACACAGACAAGCCAAAACCAGACGCACACTTTAACTGCGCTTTGCCAAATTATACAGTTTTCATATGAAGTCCGTCGGCTGAAAGATGCATAGGCTTAATCACAGATGCTGCAGTTAATGGGATTATATGTAGTTTAGAATTTTACAAAATAGTTCAATTTATCAACACAACACACTGGGCTTTTTCATATTATGCCAAAGCGTCAACAGAATTCTGAATTATTTCACAAAGCATTTACAGTTTACAGAAAAGGCCTGTCCTTTCAAACCAATGCCAAGATGTCCACATAAGCCTTATGTTATGAACCTCCCATATGTGTTGGACTGAGGGCGACTGGGCAGACTGTAGCTGTAGCTCATGACTTTTCTGAACACACATTTAGATCTTCACACAACATCACATCCATATTTTGGATTATTTTAAAGTAAAAAAAAAAAAAAAACATACATGTAATCTCTTTTATTGTGTCCTAATGTATCCCTTTATCTTAAGCATCTGTTACCACCCAAACATTGTGTGCATGTGCAACAGAAACCCACAGCGCTGTAGCATGGCCAGGCATCCTATATATTTTCTATACAAAGTTTCCAGAGGGCAGTACAAGAAGCATTGCATAAAACCTGCCTAATCCTTGATATACATTAACAATGTGCTCAAACTACATTTCTAGAGTGGAAATTGCTATGAAGGAACTTTTGACCATCTACTAGTTTGTGACAAAACAGTGTGTTCTTCCTCGGCGCCAACGTCTGTTTCAGGATTTGACCCAGCCACTCTGCCATAACCCCATACGTCCGCCCTGTTCCTCTGGTCACACACGGCCTCTCAGAGAGGGACACATGTCTTAAAGACTGCTGCCATTTGCAATCTTGTCTTAACTGAACTAAACCCTTGTTTGTGTTTTTTTTTGTTTTGTGTTTGCTGTGATGTTTTTGAACTGTGACAAGATGGTCATTCAGATTGTGTTTCCTTTTACCCACTGACTTGGTTTGATTGGAAACTTAACTCTTCAAGTGTGTGTCTTAAAAGCTGCACCGCAAAGAATGTCATATAAAATCTAGTCTTAACCTTACAATCTTGAAATGAAGTAAATTTAAGCAAGTCTGCCTTAATACTAACATTTTAAACAACTCTACGCAACCATTGACCGTGTTTTCTTCTTTATGAGAAACTATTCTAATGATTGTAAATGATTTTTGACATTTGCTGCAGTTCTCAGTTCTGCGTCTTAAACATAGACATAGAAAAATAGTGGATCATAAAGGCTTCTTCTTACACCCAGACCTCTTATAAAGTTTGACTAAAGCTATTGGCACCAGTGTGTAATAATATGGCTGACATCAGAGTCTACTGATCCATTCTTCTTCTGCTGTGTCTGGTCTTAATGCCGAGTGCAGCTGTTGGTTTGTTGTGAGGTCACTGCTCACTGTGTGTCAAGTGTGATTGAACAGTCTTAATCCCATTATAACCGTGTTTATTTTGCCAAAGTCACTATATATATATTTTTTTGTTTTTGCCTAAACCAGTCTTATGCCACATCTTTTGCCACATGCCATACACTGTACAACCATTGCATTTCAGACGTCTTTGTCACTGTGAAGGTAAATTGTCATATGAACAAGAAACCTAGACAGACAAGCCTCTTCTGTCTAAAGTTGTGGATTTGAAAGATAAAAAATAAACGTATTTCCCAAATGTTCAGACAA
>JALDNG010000054.1:1717500-1737185 GCA_024349245.1 Neodontobutis hainanensis
ACGAAAACACGTTTGCCTCGTGATAGTTTCAGCACTACAGACCGGGACAGCGACACTGTGTCTCTAGACATGGCGCTGTCCGCGGTGCTGAAGCGGGCCTTTGTCACGACGATGACGGCAGAGGCACTAAACACTAACTGTACATTAACTTCACCACGTACTATTTTCTGACATTTTTGTCACTCAAGTGATTGTACAGCAGCGTACTTTTAGGCCCACTGTACACCTAAAGATTTTAAAATTGACGCAGACATTTAAACGTCACATCCGTTGATTGCACGTACGACCTAGTTTTCTATACCTCAATTTACGTCGTGGACTCCGCAGATAGATGTCCGTCAGCTGATTCGCGCCGTTTCTGAGCTCGACGCCAGTCACGTGCTAGACTCGACGGCTGAAGGCTGCCCGCGTGACGTCACCCCGTTAACAAACCAATAGCGTCTCGTCCTGTTTCGGAGCCTGGCTTATCAGAGCGCGTGGGCAGTGTCTTGGTCTGTCTCGGTTTCTATGGCACCGGGGAAACCTGCTCCGGAGCGTGGGCAGAGGATGAGTGAGGCACACACCAGAGACCACATATGAGGGGTTTGAACGTGTCTTACGTGCCTCCTAAGTGTCCTGCAAGTTATAGCAGTGCCAGAAATAACGAAATGGACAAAGAAAAGATGTCCCCAACAGTGTTTAATGACAATTACTAACAGTAGCCTAAATGTGCTCATGCTGTCAAGATAGTTAAGTTCGTTATTCAAATGAGCTATCGCTATCAACCACAGGCGGTCAGATTATAGAACAGTGAGATACAAAGATGGTGAATATATATAACTGTCAAGGTTCAGTAGTTGAACTATAACTATGCTATACATAACTATATGTTTCGAATGAGCAATGTTCAGGGCCACTAATAATGGTGTGCCATTCGAATTGCAATTAATTTTGAGCCCTCAAAGATCTAAACGTTTTACATTAAAAATATTTATATAGACTACCAACAATGATATCTAAACTAACCTTGTTTGAAAAAAAACTTATTTGTCCATTATTTTTATTTTACAATACACTGTAGCCTTATGTGATGTTATATTAAGTTGATATAGTAATTAATAAAGATTCTTTCCAACAAAACTCACATTCATTGCAGCCTTTGATTTATCAGGATCTATAAAACATATGGCACCTGCTCTAATTGTAGCCTATTATCAAAGCGAACGAGAAAACAACTTGTGAATGAA
Organism: Neodontobutis hainanensis; assembly: GCA_024349245.1. Taxonomy (NCBI): domain Eukaryota; kingdom Metazoa; phylum Chordata; class Actinopteri; order Gobiiformes; family Odontobutidae; genus Neodontobutis; species Neodontobutis hainanensis. The sequence continues at coordinate 1,718,727 of JALDNG010000054.1, forward strand.
CAAGAAGTTTCATTGACGGCTCCACCCACTCTTCTTGCCTCGTGCTGCCCGCGTGCACGAGCCTCTCACGCGCGCCTTCCTCCCGTCACACCCCCCGCAAAAAACCCATCCATCTATCCATCCATCCACAATCACTACTGCAGCGGCGTGCGCGTGCGTGTGTGTGTGCGTGCTCGTGCGTTATGTGTGTGAGTTTGGGTGTGTGCGGTGGGTTACAGTAGGTGACTGGCTGTGCATCATCTGCAAAGTGCGCAAGGAGTGACGCAAGGATTGACTTCACCAGCCAGTGACGTCACGGGCGCGCACACGCGGACACGCACACAACTGAAAGAAAAAGTTAAAGCAAAACGCCGACCGGAAGTGCGTGAGGGGTGTGGGGGGTATCATTTGGGGGCAGTATGCCACCGGAAGTAAGTGCTTATAATAATGTCATCACTATCACCGGAAACCTCTCGGTGCCACACGCCCCCAGGGGGTTTGTGAGGAGCCCACTCATACACACACACAGTCACAGTACACACACATTTCAGGCACGTGCGTGTGTTCGTGCCTCAGAGTACACTGCACAGTGACATTTGCGCATTTTACTTGAAGGTACAGTCAGTTGGGCACAGTTTGCTTCACAAGTTCAATTAAATCGGACAAGATACAAAGAATATTCAGTTATCGTCACATATTTACTGGACTTTCACGGGGTCGTCAGTTTTAGCTCAATGTCAACTTGAAATATTAAGCACTATTTAATTATTTTTGAGGCTGCAGTCTGCCCACATGGGAATCAACATGACTCACACTGCAGCAACTTCCAACCGAAGATTTGAGTCGTGTCAGTCACAAAGCGACGAGGATGCATTGCATTCACATTACAGACATTCACTCGGTTAAAACAGTGGCCCCCCATCTCTGTCAAAATTAAGCCAAACTATAAGATGTGAGAGGGACTTACCTTTGCAAAGTTCCCAGGTCAGTGTCTCCTCTCTGTAGATAACGCCTTCCCTTTGACTCAACTTGATGAAGGGCTGTGAGGCGGGAATGTGTGCCACGCTGTCTTCTTCTCGTTCCTCTTCTCCAAAGTCTCATACAGACCGGGCTCTCCCATCAACCCAAGGCTTTTTATAGAGATCCCGTAGTAACTCGTAGAGGGATCAGTGAAGGAGGGAGGGAGGCAGAAGGGAGGTGGAAGAGGAGGGGAGGTAGAGGCTCATTCAAAGATTCACCTACACATGTACGTGAGTATCTCACGTCACTAAACGGCGCGCAGCTATTTATAAAAGGGGCAGGAAAAGTATAGCCTGAATCATTGTGCAGCTCCTTAAAAAGCACGATGAAAATAGCATGTTTGTTCTATATGCGCCCATTACACCCGAATAAAATGCTATTAAAATCTAAATGGTAAAATATCCCTGTAATGAAGTGTTTGAGAGCAGCCGTGCCGCATTTCTGCTATGTAATTTAACCATAACAGACAATTTATTACAGCATCACGTGTTCAAGTATGTGATTTATAGAAATCATTTTCAGTCTTTCGGGAAAGGGATATTATAAACACGTGTAACAGATGAAGAAGAATACGCGAATATTCACTCTCTTTACTGCATAAATATGGTTATATGATATTTATTTATTTGTGTGTTCTGTCTGAAATGTCGACTAAATGGCCAAATCGTGATGTTAAGTCGATGAATCACTCCAGCTGTTTAGAATGGACGAGCATGCTTGACGCTGCGCACTGCTTTTAATGCCATCTTTGTAATTAAGACACGATTCAAAAATCCAACCCAGATCTGATTTCTCTTGGGAAAAAAATAAAAAAAAATAAAAAAGGGGAGTCGTGCCTTTTCACATCAGTATTTGGGGGAGACCCTCGTGCGTAAAGAAGTGTGTCAGACAGACGTAAGCGAGCGCATTAAGAGACTTGTTCATTAGACACACAGTGGTCAACTCTGGCATATGCATTTATTAGATCTTTTTTCTGAGATGATGAAGATGAGTTTGAAGATGAGTTGAAGATATTACAAAAAAGTTTCACTTAACATTCAATCACTCGAGTTGATGTGATAAATTTAACTTTACACAAAAGTGACCTTTTGTCAGGTGTGGCCTGCCAAATAGTGCACCCACACCTTTACCAGCTCATTTTCAATATTTCCAACAGTTCTTAGTCTAAATTTGTTGTGGATGTTAGCAGTTGTTTGTAAAGCTTTTAAGAATAATTCATCATTTTGCCTGAAACTTAACTTCTGGTTCATAAAATATTTACTTTATATCTTCTAAATATCATTTCTTGGGTCATACTTTGCACTAAATGACGCAGTCTGAGTAGCTGCATTGACCTCATCCACAAGTTATAAGTCATCATTCAGAGCCCACCAAGTCTGCTGGGATTTCAGGGCAGAGCAGTGAGCAGCAGTGGAGCGATTTGATTCATGCCTTATAAGTACAAGGAGAATCATACATCTGCTTTTTGCCTCAGAGCTACTGTATATCCAACCAAAGGCAATGCACTGACGTCTCGGGTGACAGTTGGAAATTTTCTCATATGCTTCACATGAATATGCAAGCAGGGAAAAGATGAGAGATTGAACTGCTGAATAAACCCTCAGTTTTAATCCTGTCTCCCATTGTCCTTCATGCCTTCAAAATATTACTCTGCCATTCAAATATCATGCTCTTTTTCTTATTCTGGCATGATAGTAGGTTATAGTTTTCTAATAGTCTTCTCTAAAGCCACAAGTTGTCCTCCTACACCACTTCTTTAATCATAAAAACAAGTTCAAATATCTCCACAGACTGCCATGCCAGTTGTTGGCCCTGTTTCTATCTTCACATCTGTATTCCAAACAGAAAATGCAGTCAGATACAAGAGAATGAAAAAAAAAAAACCTCCCTCCCTAACACTCTCCTCAAGCCGCCTACCTTGCTTTACCACCTCCCATTCTCCCATTCTGACTCATACTGAAATCCCTGCTTGCACCTCCCCGCACAAATTTGTGTTTTCTCTCCCTTTGATTGCCAACGAACTGGGCAAGACTGGAATGAACAAATCAAAACGATAGAGGGATGAGCGCAGGGATGGAGACAAGAAAGAGAAAGATGCAGGAGGAGGAGGAGGAAAGCCTGAGCTGCCAAACGTACGTGTAATGAGGATGCTGTCAAAGCAGTGCTGGGGAGTAGGAGTGGGCGTTTATTAGTGAAACCCCTCTCGCCCCCACATGTAGCTGCTTGTGCAGTGTCTTCCTGCCTACAAAATGTGTGAGAATGCAAACCCGCACCGCAGTAACTCCACATCCACCCACGCCGTAACTAAGACAGTCATTGTGAACCCAACTCCAGAAGTTTGTATGCTGAAATGAACAGAATTGGGAGGGGTGGGGTTACCTGTGATGCTGTGACGAGTTTGTCCCCAAGATTTCACTACCAACCCTTGTGGTAAAAGGATGCCGACGTGCTGCCCTTTGCCGCAAAGTAATTCGTCATTGCTTTTCAAATTATTTTTTTACATGCAGTCACCCGTAATGACTCACACTAACTTTACCACATCAAGCCAAAGTCATATGCTCAATGTTTTTAATGTGCAACGCCAGACGAATGCTTGTGTGTGAGTCAAGATGTTTGTTTGTGTGTTGGAAGGAGTGAGTGCATCTGTTTGTATGATTAAGGCGACTGGTATAAATTTAGTGCAGATTGACAGGAACCACATGCCAAACCTCATGCTTTCACAACATGATCTATACACAGCAAAAAGATGTCTAAACATGTCTAGTCTATGAGATAAAGAAGCAGCAACAATGCACTAAGCTCCGGTTCGGAAGTGGACTGTTGTGTTGGTTTACATAAGGCAAGCTTGTTAATCATAAATCACAGTATATGGAATTAACTGTTTCTAATGCAGCAACGATGTGAGAAGCCAGTTCTGTTTTCCAACTCTGAATAATAAAGTACAAAAAATCATCTAAATCGATAAGTGACACCTTTTGAAGATTTGGATTTTGTGCCAGAAAGAGACTGTCTTCAACAAGGACCAACACCACATCCCCAAGACTACCCTCAGAGACAGTGACCCAGCCAACAATTCAATTCCAATCACTTTATTATTTCTCCAAGTGGAAATTCAGTTGCTATGTCTCTTCAGATTAGTTGATTCTAGACTGATTGATTGTACAGTAGGGAAGAAAGAGTTCTTGTCGTGCTCAGTCCTGCAGCTCACTGATCTCAGTTGTCCACTGGCTGCCTCAAAAGTCCAATGCAGGGGATGGTCCATGTGTAGTTCAGTATAGCATCTGTCCTCTTGTGTGTCCGTTGCTCCACAAGCAGAGTCTCCAAACTAATACCTATAGTTGAAGCAGCCCTCGCTATAAGTTTCTTTTTTTTTAAGGTGCCTACAATCTCTTTTTCTGAGACCGGCCCCCACAAACCTGCAGCGTAAAAAAAAAACAGTTAGCCATTACCACCCAATAAAACATCTGCAGCAGTTTATGACCTTTCTTAAAATATATAGCCTGCATTGGCCTTTCCTATAAATCTGTATTTATGGACCAGTCTAGCTTGTTGTCCAGATGCACTTTCAGTGTTTATAGGTGGACACTATTTTAATGTCCTCTCCACTGATGGTCACAGCTTGAATTGGGGGTATATCGCACCTAAAGTCAATGACCATCTCCTCTGTTTTAGAGGTGTTCAGAATGAGAGTTTACTTGGCTCCATTTGTAACAGCTCTCTATTGCAGTGTTTTTGAATGAGGCAGGAATTCAAAGACTCCCAAGTCTTCACTAAGAAAAGCCGGTCTTGGAGAACCTAACCCTGATGCATCCAGGTGAGAGTATACTCTATGGAGCAGTTAGATACATTAAGGCATACAATAATATCTAATAATAAACTTTAGCACATAATGCAAGGCGGGACAAAATGGAGGCAGGTCAAGGTCATTTCTGATTCAGAGTTATACTCAATTGTAAGATCACATGCTTTAGATGAGACATATTTTGAACCTCCAGTGCAATTTTGTAATATAGAAGATTGTTTTGTCATTTCTGGTTACCTTTATTCAATGTCTGTTCAACTTGAACAGAAAGTTAGTAGGCAGCCATTATAGAATTAACATCTTAAATAAACGTTTAGACTTTAGAGCCTCAAATTCACAGTCAAAGTATTTTTTTTCTCCACTGCTTTAATCACTGTTGGTTTAAAATACAATTCTCAAATCACTCCATGTTCCAACACATATTGTCTTATTGCTCATTCCTCCCCCTGTTTCTTTTAGTAAATTATGCATTAAAACCACTGTTGGGTATTCTCTAAACATTGTGCCAGAAAATGTGTGCAAAACAAGGCTTTGGCCTCACTTCTACACTGCTTGTGATGTATTTTTTATCTTTTCAATTGTTGACTCATTTTTCAACCTGGGCATTTTCATTCTGTTCCCCCTCCGAAGCACAATGTCCCAGCCCTGTCTCCACTGTTTTCTGCTGAATGTAGTCCCCCATCTGTCCTCCTCTTCCTTCAAGTCACATCTTAAAGTCATCGCCTCCCACCTCCAAGTGGCCCGTTGGGGGAAGAGTGAAAATGAGATGGGGGGGCTGGAGAGATGGCATTGTGATTGGGCTGGAGAAACCCCCCTGTCGTCAGACTTTCACCTGCTTCCCCCGCGTTACTCATCTGTATTCACAGTCCCTCCTCCTGCATCATGAAGTTCCCCCCTCCTGTCCTTCTCTGTCTCTCATCATCCTGCATTGCTTCACCTGCATCGCGGTGCACCACTGACAATCAAAAAACTCTCCCCACTCACACACACATCAGGGAGACACACGCCCACCACTTCCGGCAACCCCCTCCTTTTCCTCACTTTCCTACTGCAGACACGAAACCTTTACAACTCCTGCTGGTGTGTGCTCACTCTACACTTGCACTTACTGTAGCCTCTGCTCAAGTGTTCTATTCAAAAAGACATAATATTTTACAGTTTTACAAAGAGTCACACTTATTAAATTCATCCACATGTCACATATGTAACAGTTCTCATTATGTCCCTCAAGCCCCACTGATTACTATTATAGTGATTATAGTTTAGGGCAGATCAATACAATTAGACACTTTACATTCAAACCAATTCACAAATTATAAATGCAATTATCACTGAATTGTTACTAAAAGGAAGTCTGCAATGTGACCTATTAGACCACCTCTTCATGACATATAAACAATACTATACTAGTGAACTGGATGATGTAGGGAAGGAGAAAAAAGAGACACTGGGCCTTTAATGTGGTGTTGCTAGGGAGATTAAGGTGTTTACTCTAGCATTGACCACACAAATAGATGAATCTGTGAACCCACACATAGAGGCTTCTATGGACAAAAGTCTCTTGGTATGTACTAATGTCATTGTTGTGTTTCCTCATTTTTTGTCAGTCAAAAAGGCAATAAAAGTCTCATAAATATAGATCAAATTAACTTAAATATATGGTATAAAAATCTAATTCACATGTGTCAAAGTTTGTTGTGCCAATTTGAAGAGCTGGTCATGCAGCTGGACAGTAACACTATGAAAATGTTAATAGGACATTGTGACATCTAGTGGTAATTGTACAAAACTGCTCACTGTATGTACTGTATGAAGGATATCTGCTTCTTTATGTAATGTGGACCTTCCCCCAAGCTTTGAATGTGGGTCAAGCAAGTTATATGCACTACACCTTTAAAATGACATAAAACCTTTCAAAATAGTATAACATATAAATATTGCATGACTAATAGGAATTGATGTAAATGCAATTCTAATGTAATCACGTTATTTTAACCATACTTTAGTTTTAGTTGCTTATTAAAACAGCACATGTGTTAACTATGCACATAAACACATATCATAAAATAAAATCTAAATATAGGCTATATCAAAGTTTACACAAGAAACCGCACTTTGTCCATAATACACAACTAAAATGTTTCACTATGTTTATGTTTAACCTGCCTTTTTAAAAAAAAAAGCATTAGAAAGAGTTCATTAGATGGCAATTATATTATCTGTATACTACATTACCCAAGTACCCGATTTAACGATTCGATAAGTTCAAAAGCATTTTGGTCTAGTAGGACCACCGTACTTGTTGTGTTTGTTTTAGTGAAAGTAAAAATGGCGAACGACCTGGACAGAGTGCGAATCTCTGCTGCGGAACTCCGAGCTGAGGCGTCGAATTCTGACAATATTGGCAACAATCAGAAAGGTGAGAAGAAATAACAGCCACCTCTAAAGAATAAATTAATGGTAATTAAGGCAAATTAAAACATACCAGAATTTTAAGCGAACAGAAAGTTGCCCACAGAGTTTCCAAGTTTGTATCGTGCTAATGTTGTTAGCACGTTAGCTTTCTGTCTGTTCATACTCCCGCTTTCTCAGACCAACACCACCACATTAAAACCGCTTTTATTATTAATCTTATGTTATAATTGTTTAGATTTTTTAAATGTAAACTTTATTTTAACAGCCTTAATTAAATAAAACAAAATAAAAAAAAAAAAATCAAAAATAATCTCGCCCCGACTGATAACAGATTCAAAATAATTTACCGTTAGGAAGCTAACTGCTTTAAACCGTTTTCCAATTTGATATTAAACACCCAACGTTTGTCAGTAGCTTAAGTCTGTGAAGTTGGCTAGGGAATCTTAAGTCCAAAAACCCACATTTAACTATGAGGAATTGGGACATTTTTGTGGTCTTTTTAATAAAGGAAAAACGCTAAACTATTATATAACACTGCTTTTGGTTAATGGTTAATGGTAAATGGTAAATGGCATGCATTTATATAGCGCTTTCCTGCACCCTTCTCGGGCACCCAAAGCGCTTTACATGGTGCTTCCACTCATCCCATTCACACACATCCACTCCTGGGGCAGACAGAGAGGGGGGCTGCCACACAAACGGCGCTCAACCTTCTCCTACCACCACCAAACACACTTCTACAGTCACACACATTCATACACCAGTGCTACGGACACTGGGAGCAAGGTGGGTTAAGTGTCTTGCCCAAGGACAAAACGACAGTATGAACTGTGGAGAGAGCGGGAACCGAACCTACTACCTTCCGGTTGAAGGACAGCCGCTCTACCACTGAGCCACTGCCGCCGCTTAAGATAAAATATTAACCATTAATACTCTGATCTGCAAAAAAAAAAAAAAAACTGTCAAAAACAACTAACAATCAAACCAGAGATTTGAATGTTCAGATGGATTTGATGACATCTATTAACAACAACAATTATTGATATATTGTGCTTCCCTACTAATTTGTAAGTATAAAATCACTCCAAATTTGCAATTATTGAGATAGGCTAATGAGCTATTGTATTTTCAATAGGACATGATGATGCTGAACCAGAGGAACAGCAAGATCTGAAATTGCGCAAGCAGCATAAGAAACACGAAGGAAAGCGTCCTGATTTGCAGCGCTACCAACCATCAGGAGGACGACGCCATCGTGACAGTGAAGAAGGAGATGCCACTGTTTCCGGTCAAAGTGAAGACTCTGTTAGAGTAGAATCAAACGAAAACACTCAGCATAAAAAGATTGTATCTGAAAAAATGGCAGACAGAAATCACTGCACAGATGGAAGGACGGTTTCCAACAAAAGGATTGAGGGCAGAGTGAGAGGTGATGGTAGTAACATTCAGAACTGTAAAAAAACGACACCACTTGCTAAAACAGTGGAGAATCAGGAAAAGGACTGTGTTGAAGAGGGCGGACAGGAACAATATCAGGAACCTGCTGGAGCTGCGAAGACACCTAGAAAAGCTCGAAAACCAGACCGAGAATTTTATCAACCTGGAAGTCGTCGAAAGGACTGCGGAGCTAGTAGAGAGCAAGAAAACATGGCAAATAAGAAGCTTGAATTGCAGCCTCAGTCAAGTACATCAGAAAAAGAGGGGACTAAAAATAGTTCCACAAAGAAGCAAGCTGGGAAAGAGACAAATGAAATAAAGCTTTTACAGTCTGAGGTGCCAATTGAAAAACTCACAAAAAAAGTGAAAAACCTTACTGTGAAGGAAAATAGCAAAGCAGGCGATAAAGGCCGAGATTCTGAGGAGAGTGGCTCTAAAAAAGCAGAAAAAACGGATAAATCAAAGAAAGTGAAACATGTTGAAAAAACAGATGAGGAAGAAAAGAAGAAAGGACACCGCAAGAAAAAGAATATTGACAAAGGAGAGAGGGACAGGGAAAAGAAAGAAGCAGGCAAAACAGGAGAGGCACAAGAAAACATAGCAAAAGAAAATCGAAGGAAAGGAGACCGTATCAACAATAATAGGCCTCAATACAACACAGAATATGTTAAAACTGAGTCAACTGAAATCCGGTCAGAAGAAAGAGTTGATAAAAATAAAGCTACATTGACCTCAAAACGCTACTCTAAATCTGACATACGGCGAAGAAATCGAACATACAGCAGTAGCTCAGCCAGCAGTGTGACTAGTCTGGACTGTACTGGGTTAGAGGCGGAGCGTAAGAGATGGCCCAAGGCTAACAATAAAGAAGGCTTAAGGAAAGAAGGCAGAAGGAGTCATTTTCAAAGCTGGACCACAAATGGAGAATCTGAAACTGAGTCACTTGAAGGAAGTGAGATGAGTGACATAGCAGAAGACAGAAGGAAGAAAAATCGAAGCGGGGAAAAAGTTTTGAGTGCAGAGAGACGAAGAGAGGACAGAAACAGACCAAATAGAAGCAAAGAAGGAAATAGGGGCATCCTTAGGGTACCTGTAGAAAAGCAAACTTCTACGTCTTCACAAAGTGGGGATACACAACATTGCAAACATGCCACTACTCCCCGTGGCAGAGGTGGGGGTATTCTGGTTCTCCCGTCTCGCACGGACATCTCTCACTCTCCTGGGGTTGGCCAGAGGCTTCTTTTTGGGGGGATTCGTGGAGGAGCAACCTCAAGGAGCAGAGGAGGCAGGGGAGGAGGACTAAGACGACTCTGGGATCCAAATAACCCAGATCAAAAACCAGCTTTCACCAATATTCAGCAGCATTCATCTCATCAACAGCCAGCATGTTTTCAGTCTGGGGCTGGCTACGGGCAACTTCACTTTCTGGACACGGATGATGAGGTGGCAGGTAGTCCGCCAGTAACACAGGGGGAGCACTTTCGATCCCAGCAGGCAGCGGCCATGGCCTACTATAAGTTTCAGACCTCTGATAATCCCTACTGCTACCCCATTTCTACCAGCAACCCACATAACCCCACCAGTCCCAGCAACCAGCGCTATGCTTATCCCTATAATATGGGCCCATATCAAATGGCTTCTCTAAGTAACATGTACCCAGGTCCTGTCGTAGGACAGTTTGGGCCATATAAGGGAGCAGGGTACGCACAGCCAGGTACAGGAGGCAGTATGACATTTGAAGAGGTTGAACAACAGGCGAGAGGGGAGCTGGGGAGGGTTCTGCGGGCTGCTGATGGTCACGAGCTTCAACTCGGTAATCTGCTGTCCCGGGACAGACTAAGTACAGATGGACTGGATCGGATGGGTCACCTCAGGTAAGCATTTGTGAAAGGTAGTGTTAGAGTAAATGTACATTAATAGCAGTACAATATTGAATGTTTTAGAAGCATGTGCTGTTTATCATTTTGTGCTTTACCTGCAGTAAATTACTTGTTTAAAGAATAGTAATATTGATTAAAATAATTCTAAAACATTTTGTGTTCCAGGGCGGAGCTTTTGTCTCTGTACGAGCAGGTTATTCTGACAGATATTGAGTTCTCAGACTCTCAAAATGTGGATCAGGCTTTGTGGAAGAACGTCTTTTATCAAGTCATAGAACGCTTCCGCCAACTCCTGAAGGACCCCAACTATGAGAGTAGCCCCTGCATCAAAAATATGCTGCTCACGTTGTTGGATGAGGTACGACTTTCATGCACAAGTTATTCACAAGTTATCTTCAGAGTATTCTTATTATACTTTTATTGTTTTTCAGGGAGCTCTGTTTTTTGACACACTTCTTCAGAAGCTGCAGACGGTTTATCAGTTTAAGCTCGAGGATTATATGGATGGTGTGGCTATAAGAGCTCGACCACTGCGGAAAGTGGTAAAGGTTAAGTCCTAATATAAAGACTATTCTATTAAATGTACAATTAGAACATTCAAGAATCTGTTTAAAGCTCATAACTTACAAAGTCACAGGAAACTAGGTCATATGTCGAAAAAAAAAACACTCACTTTTTTTAAAACCTCTGTTGTACTTGTGTGTTTCTCAGGTGAAATATGCACTCATCAGTGCTCAGCGCTGCATGATTTGTCAAGGAGATATAGCACGATACAGAGAGCAGGCCAGTGACACCGCAAACTATGGCAAGGCACGCAGGTGAGCTCCCACTAAGCTCCCACTAAGCTCATCTGAATATCTGAACAGTATCAAGATTATTTCACACTTTTTAGGTTTCACAAATATTAAAAAAAAAATCTATATTCTTTCCAACCTTACTGAGTTAATATTAATTTATTACTTTTGTCAAATTGAGATAATTTACTACTAGCATATCTTGCAGCTGGTATCTGAAAGCTCAACAGATTGCCCCTAAGAATGGCCGGCCGTATAACCAGCTAGCTCTGCTGGCAGTCTATACAGTAAGGGATTAATTCTGCAGAAATTGAGATGAATGTTACCTACTGTCTGTTTCTCATTCCTTTTACACATCTCATTTCAGAAACGGAAGTTGGATGCTGTGTATTATTACATGCGGAGCTTGGCAGCCTCCAATCCCATTCTGACTGCAAAGGAGAGCCTCATGAGTCTGTTTGAGGAAGCTAAGCGTAAGGTGTGATACCCATTTATTTTACTTTGTCTTATTCTTATCTTATTTGTACACTAAAAGCCTTTTATTGTAGGAACCTGTTGTAATTGTGATCATCAACCACTTGACATCCTTTGTGGTTGTCATTTCTTGAGCAGGCAGAACAGCTGGAGAGGAAGAGGAAGCAGGAACAGGACGGTGGCTCCAGAGGCCCAGCAGTGAGAGGGCGAGGACGGACAGAAGACAGAGCGCGGGTGGAGATATGGGTTCGTCCCAGTGGACAAGCATCAACTCCATCTCACAGAGGGGGCAGTGAGTCCAGCAGAGACTCTGAACAGGACGGAGAGCTTGGTAGTCTCAGTGCGAGTGATGTAAGATTGTTTGTTGTTTTAATTTTTATATTAGTCTTGTGCTATTCTACATTTGTGTGTTTGTTTCTCTTAAGATGAGCAGTATATTTTAATGGCATTATTGATTTAGCTTAGGCCACACTCCTATATTTATTTGTCTTTATCAGGAGATTTTAAATGCTCTTGTCACGTGTTTTTTACTATGTTGTTTAGAGCCAAACTGAATTGTTGCTTGATGATAATTCATGTTTTGTCCTTCCTGTCTTTCTACAGCTGAATAAAAGATTCATTCTGAGTTTCCTGCACGCACATGGAAAGCTCTTCACCAAAGTGGGGTGAGTGATGTTTTCTCTTTTAAAGCTGCTGTGACTCAATCTGTTTGAATGAAGAGGTTTCATAGTGCACTTTTTTTTTTCTACAATTTGTTTATCTACAGCATGGAGTCCTTCCCTGGAGTGGCAAGTCGTGTCCTGCAGGAGTTCAGGGCGCTGCTTCAGCATGGCCCCTCCCTGTTGGGCAGTACTCACATGCTGCAGATAATTACCATCAATATGTTTACCATTTACAATGCCCACAGCCGAGGTATTAAATTAATATGGGCTGCAATGCTTTGACCCAAACATGAGTTACATTATTTTCAAGTCCCGCAACACAACTGTATTCTCTCTACACTGTTTAGCTTCTTGTATTATATATTGATCTTATTTGCCAAAGAATTGTGAACTGAGCTTATAGATTGACAATATGAAGAAATGTTTGACAAACTGTTGAAAACTCATAATCATTCATTTCAGCAGCTACTAATCTTTAAACTCAGGGGATGAGTGGTACTGGTAGTGAAAAGAGTCCTACAAGCTTTAAGTAAAACCACCACAACAAATTAGGATTTTCATCACAATCATGACTGAAAAATGACTAGTTGTGAAAATATCCTGTTGCAACTTTACTAAAACCTTTTGGAAAAATACTACAACCAAACCTGACAATGGGAATCTAAAATGTTGAGTAAACACAAAGAAATGCAGTGTTTCATTAATTTACTACTTCATTTATTTTTGCTCATAGGTGAAGAAGGAGAAGCACGCTCTGTTTTACAAGAACAGAGCACTGCCCTTGGTCTCGGTATATTTGGTTTGCTGGTGCAACGCTGTACTGAGCTACTCAGAGAGACGCGTTCAGGTAAAAGTTATGTGACCATCGGTCATTAACAGAAATACTGCACATGGGCTTATTGGACATCTCTCACGCTCAGGACTATTGTCCACCACAGATGGAGGAGAAGAACAGGAGGCTATGGTGAGGGTCTCTGCCTTCACATCGGACCTGAGTGAGCTACTGCCGAGCATCAAGGTCTGGTCTGACTGGATGTTGGGACACCCAGACCAGTGGAATCCCCCACCATGCAGCATAGAGTCAGTATATTTCCTTTTGTTTTATTGCCCTTTTAAAGGAATCTATTCACACATATTCATATTCTCTTTTATGATTAAGGTCCAGCCCTGATGTGTGGCAGTGCCTGGCTGACCTGTGTAATGTGCTGGCCTGTGTGGACCATGAGGAGGTCCCACTGTACAAAGTAGATACAGATGAGGTTGAGGGAGATGAGGAGTTGACACTACTGCAACTGAAAGAGGACAGGCTGCTTGCTGGCTTTGTGCCACTGCTAGCAGCACCACAGGAGCCATGTTACTCAGACAGACACACTGATATGGTGAGAGCTTCATGTTATTAACAAATTGCTACATATATTAACTTGTGTAGAGTTATGCTAATACAGCTTGAGAGATTGTTGGATGTTGTAGCACTACCAATGCATTTCCTGTGCTCTGTTCTTATCATTTATTCTTCTGTTTAGGCAATAGCTGCTGATTGTAAGAGAGTGACAGTGCTCAAGTACTTTCTGGAAGCCTTGTGTGGACAGGAAGAGCCTCTGTTGGCCTTCAAAGGAGGCCAGTATGTTTCTGTGGCAAATTGTCCTCTTAACATAAAGGATATAACAAGCCAGCAAGTATCTCCAACAGAGAAAGAGGTAATGCATCCCTCCCATCCAATTGTAATCTGTCTTTGAGCTGCAAGAAGACAAATGCTAATAATGTTTTTCTCTGATATATTTGCAGGCTGATGATGTTATTGTGGAAGAAGAGTCTTCTGTCTCTGCGTCAGAAGGAGATGAAGATATTGAGGAGGAAGGTGACGGTGAGAATGACATTAGGCAGCTGAGGGCACGACGCCACGTTCTGGCCAACAAACTGGCCCAGCAGCAGAAGCGGAGGGATAAAATACAGGTTAAAAACCTTGTTCTCTGTATGAGGGATAACAAATAAATTAGCAATATTTATCCTATATCCAAATATCCAAAGTTTTTTTTTTATTGTGTGTCCAGGCTGTGCTGCAAACCAGGGGACAGTTGGAGCTGGAAGTGCAGCCTTTCTTTTTAATTCCAGACACCAATGCTTTCATTGATCACTTAGATGGGCTAAAGAAACTCCTCCAATGTGGCACTTACATTATAGTTGTGCCTCTCATAGGTGAGAGCAAACCAATAAAATACCAAATAATGTTGAACTGCATATTTCTGTTCTGAACACTTGTGCTGCTGTTACGATAACAATTCCCCACGCAGGTCGGATTTAGTTGTAAACAGGAACACTCTGTTTATCCATGCTTATATTTTGTGTTTTCCCCCTCAGTCATTACAGAGCTTGATGGTTTGGCCAAAGGCCAGGACAATTTCGGCAGGGCGGGATTAGGTGGACGCAGCACTGGGATTTGGACAAACTCTAATGTCAGCGCCGCTCACATAAAGGCTGTGCAGGAGAAGGCCAAATTAGCAGTATCTTTCCTAGAAAAAGGGTTTGAGGCCCGGGAGCCCTGCCTCAGAGCCCTAACAAGCCGAGGAAATCAGCTTGAGTCAATTGCCTTTCGCAGTGAAGACACATCTGGACAACAGGTGGGCAAATGTCAACTCAAACTAATTAATAGTCTTTGTATGTCACAAAAGTGTCAGCGCTTCAGTTTTTTTTTCTCCCCAGGGCACCAATGATGATGTAATTTTGTCATGCTGTCTTCATTATTGCAATGACAAAGCAAAAGATTTCATGCCCGGTCAGAGAAGTAAGTTCTATTGTTTAGCAGTTTTATTCCTTTACTTGTTGATTAGTTTTCCTTGTGGTGTTGATTTGGTTGTGCCTCCTTCCACAGATGGAACAGTGAGGTTGCGAAGAGAAGTTGTACTTCTTACAGATGACCGTAACCTGTGTGTAAAAGCTTTAACACGCAATGTCCCAGTGAGAGACATCCCAGCTTTTCTCAGTTGGGCAAAAGTGGGCTGAACCCGGCCAAACTAAATATGAGGAGCCTAACTGCTAAAGTCTGCTTGCTTCTCAGTCAGATGGGAAGACACACTTAAGCGGGGAAAACAGGGAAATTAGAGAAGAGGGAAGAAATTGGAAGTCAACAAACCACTTCTTAAGTAAAAGTAGAGAGAACAGGTGGCTTTGGTGAGCTTTTGTGTGTGTATGTGTGTCAAGATCAGTAAGCTTCCCCAGAAAAAGACCTAATAAGTCTTGGAAAGTCTAGACTGGTGGAAAGAGGTAAGCATGGAGAGCAATGATCTGCAAATGTCCAGTCTAGCCATGAGTGTCTGCATAGCTAGTGTGTACGGACTGGAGAAGAGCAGAATTTAAAAGCTGAGACTCAGTGAAATGAGCCACAGAGAGGGACAGTGTTATGGTGAAGACACGCACTGAAACCCAGTTCTCTTTAAAGGCTCAGTCAGTCAGCAGAGCTCAGTGAACTGAAGAGACCCAGCTGGAGGATCCTGGGGAACAATAACAAACTAAATCTAGTGAGGTACACAAAAGTGTATGTCCCGTTAAACCAGGAAGTACTTGGATAAATAATTATTTATCTTCCTCCAGTCTGACATAACGTCTAATTACTAAGAATATTATTATTATTTTTTTTTTTTTTTTTAACTGCAAAAAGCAACAACTAAAAACAATAATTTCTTTTGATTTTTTTTGAGAAAAAAGATTAGATTTCCCTCCTGGCAGTAATTCTACATTCTTAGTGTCTTTGATTATACATTGTATATTTTACTTTTGCATCCACAAAGTTGTGGCCTGTAATATGAATCCTGTTTGTTTTCACACAAAGGGAATATGATTTTGGTAGTAGTAATATTTTCACAATTTATTTGATAGTTTCTAAATATAAAAAATAAAAAGTGCCTATTATTTAAATAAGTCTGGTTTTAGTGTTTTTGACCCTCTACAGTGTTTTTTTTTTACTTATACATAATTAGTGGCACAACTCCATTTTACAGGTGTCTTTGTATATTCTGCATCACTTTTCAGAGGATTCATGGCTGTGAATTCTGATTCTGTAAAATTAAACAAAATTTGCAGATCTGTTGCATTTTACATGATCAAAAACCTGAAACAGTTGATCACAAGCTAAAAATACTGAACATAAAGTTAGACTTCTGCTGTATTCATTTAAACCAGCAGGCCATCTTTTTGTTGATTTGCAGTTCAGATTTCCTTTTATCTTGTTCTTATTGTAAGTGTGTGGTGCTGCAGTGTTTTAACTGTTTTGGTGTGGGTGGGAGCAAATGAACAAATGTTAGCTGTACACTGATTTTTATTGTGGGTTATTAAATTTTTTGAATGCCGAGGTATGCTTTTGACTCATTCATTTATTAAGGAATACTTAATTTACATCTTGACCATTAAAAAGTCTGTACTTATTTTGTATCTTTAGATCTCCAATGTATGAAAAAACAGTTTAATATAAAATGTATATAAAATACAATTACACTCAACTTTCAAATCAGTACAGAATTATGCCACTGCATTGCTAAACTCTTCCACGTGTGCCCTCCTGTGGTAGTGGAAGCTGTAGGACTTAAAAGTGATTATTTCCAAATTATGTTGCTCAGAGTGGACATTGACAACTATATATATATATATATATATATATATATATATTAAGCTAATGCTTGTAAAATTGTTGATGGCATGTATAATGTCAAATGACCTTGGTTTAGTCTTAAAATATTGTATGGGAATGATGCTATTAAAAATATACATGCTAGATAAAACCCAAACAAGTTATTAAATGCTTTGACTAACCACAGACAAAACAGCTGCTTGGGGACTTTGGGATGGGGTTATTGATATGTGACAAATAACTAATATGTCTAGTAATTTGTTAAATGCAAACAAATGGCTTCTAAAATGTGTTGTCACATTGTCACTATTTTGACATTGTAGTGGAAAAGTAGTGTTCAGTCTATTATCGTGTCAAGGTATCTTATATTAAACTAATGTGAGCATAAAGTGTTTACATATACATGTGTACAGTCTGTGTGCTGGGAGACATGAAGTCCTCCAGTACATCTCTCCATATCTTTGCCTCCAGTGTACTTCTGTGCCTGGATACAGACCACACAGACAGGACCTGATTCTCATCATCATGACAACAAGGCTGCCAGGGAACCAATCAGAGGCCTCGCAGCCTAATTCTTGGAGCTGATTGGTCCAGACCTGCAGCCTGTTATGGAATGCTCATCTTTAACCTCACTGCTGCCAAAGCCAAGCACATCTCATATTATATTCTCAGCACAGATTATAGCTGCTTTTATAATCCCGTAATACGTGTTGTTTGATTATATCATTATTACAAATCTGATTTTTTTCTAATCTGTCTAAATTAACCCATAACCCTTCATAGACCATAGACATAGTTTTTCTAACACACAGCATGGGTCTTCAGGTATAAAACTGATATTTGACACTGTCAATAAAATGTTTAAAATTACAATTATTAACACCAAGAGTGACAATTACCAAACTGAGCCATTTTTGTTTTTATTTTATTATTCGGGAATATGGATTATAAGGGGTTATAAACTTTCATGCTATTATAAGAAAGAAAAAAACAACTGGAGTGTACACTGGACTCTAGATTGTGTTTTGTGACGGTTTGTATAAAATATGTAATTTATAATTTGGCTAAATGCTGACACATCTTACCAGACAATAGCCAGCTATTTATAGGAAAGGCCTGACAAGGACTAAAACTGTTAATCAGGTTAAGAGCTCAGTGACAGTACATTAGAACATACAAATATAGAGTTTTGTTCACTTCATAATAAATATTCACCTGCTAAGAGAAATCTTTTGCCCAATCCTCCGCGGGGCTCACAGAAGTGCTTGCGGTGCCTGAGCGCACAGCAGCAGACAGCTCTGAGATTGGGGAGGGGGCAACAACAACATTACCTTGTGGGGTGCAGCTGTGGACAGCACTGGGCGCTACAAATCTG
>JALDNG010000055.1:0-147500 GCA_024349245.1 Neodontobutis hainanensis
GTCTGCTTGTGGATCCTATAAGCAAAGCACAAGGGGAGAGGTTGCACAGCACAGCTTCAATAGGTTCTTTGGCTAAGCCATAGGGGATCCATAGCACCAGCAACCTGACTGGCAGGCAGATGGGTAAAGATGAAATGATACAATAACAGATACAAATCTGTCAACACTCAAAAAGGCACCGGTCAATAATCCATGCTTTTACTGGAGCACCTGAACGCACTCTCAGAGCTGGAGTGTGAGAAACAGACAAAGAAGCAGACAGAAGAATAATAGAGATCAACAGTAGAAAACACAGAGGGAGATACTGAAGGAGAAACAAGACAAGAGAAACTGGATATTTTCAGATATCCAGATATATTCAGCAAAAATACACATGTTCCTTTGGACTAAATGAGATTTATGTCCTTCTTAGCTTTAACTATCACAAGTCTGTGCCAAAACCTAAAAATAAAGATGAATGCAAAAACCTCAACTTCTTAAACAGCTCAAATAGTTATGTTCACGGATAGTTCAGATTGCCAAATAGTCAATATTTCTATAAAAAAGGTCAGAGTGCATGTGTCACATTACCATGACGACAGTTCACTGACCAACCACTGGGTCATGACACAGAACCACTCACATCAACCTGAACTCAATAACGGTCAGTCAAAACGCCCTTTAACACATCGATCTGCATGCGCTCCTGCTGATATATTTACCAAACTGACAAATACACGTGTCAGCTCATCGATGAATCAAAAAAGATGTGCATATGAATAATAAATCTATGGCAGCTGTACATTTTTAATTGATTCCTCGCAAGTACAAACAGCATGGAGATTGTGAGGCCTGGCGCGCCCCTCGGGGAAGCGGTTTGATTTCCTTTTATCCACTAATGTATTTATTACTATCGAAGCTGAAACGAAACAGGGAGGGGAAAGGGATGTGATGAATATTTGACAAGCAGAGTTTGTGATGTGCAATATGTCAGTGAAGTTCAGTTTTATGCTGTGGAGTACTTTTACTTGTGTTTTCAGAGGCTGTCTCAACCTCAGCCTTGTCCCAAAATCACTTTTTCAACATTACAGGTCACTTAAAGGAGACATTAAATACACACAAGCTGACTTCAAACAAATATTATTATTCCACATAATAATAATAATAATAATAATAATACTGTCAAAAGAAAATAAAAAATAAATGTCCTGGATGACTGAGAACCTTCACAGACATGTCACAATTATAGATGCTTGTCCAGTCTAAAATTTACACTAAAAATTTTTTTTTTCTCAGTATAAATGATACATAGCCTATATGCTATGCTGAAAATACCACAAACACACAATTTCTAGCATTTGTAATTTTATATTCCAATAACAATGATGCAAAATAAGTCTGGGACTTGGATTAGTTTGCTTTTTAACATTAATTTAAAAGGAAATTGCCACACAATACCATTAATAAACAAATGAACTGGAGCAGTAGAAGCAGTCCTGATACAACCCAAACTGGGTTGTCTACGCCTGTGGTTGTCTACGCCTTTCCTTATTTACATTTACAAATACAGAAGGTCACTAGGGTTAAAGCATTTCCAGCACAACTGTATGAGCAGCTTCCTTTACAGTCAGGTTATCTTGTATTAATCACGGTCTAATAAACTGATACAGATCCACCCACTGTGTGTTTATCAGTTTCATTTATATGCAGTTAATTTCCTCCATATTGCTGAGCAGATGGTCCTCTCACTTAAGTCATTTCCTTCTGGGATTCAGAGTTAATTCCAGTCAACTCAATATGTCTGTCCTCACGCGGTGGCACTTTGGTCTGTAATAACACTGCAGCAACTGTGTTCTCCGATTGGAACCACATAGATT
Organism: Neodontobutis hainanensis; assembly: GCA_024349245.1. Classification (NCBI taxonomy): domain Eukaryota; kingdom Metazoa; phylum Chordata; class Actinopteri; order Gobiiformes; family Odontobutidae; genus Neodontobutis; species Neodontobutis hainanensis. The sequence goes on from JALDNG010000055.1 coordinate 1,857, forward strand.
AGTAAAAATGGATTATACAATTATTTCAAAATTGCATGAAGTTTAAGTTGTAGACAAAATAACTCTATCCATACAACATAACTGTAAATGCTCAGTCGGTATCAGAAGAAAAGCAGGAAGTGTTTTAATTGTCTCAACAAACAGTAAGGTTTATCTGTTTTTACTATTTTACCAATATGTGTTGTTGACCTTTAGGGAGACTGAGGTAAGACCAAGTCTAGTCTCACACCAGAGACTAACCCCAGTGTGCTTACACAAGGATAGGTTATCAGTGATTTAAAATAAAGAAGATATTTGTAGTCTGGTGTCCTTGTAAACTGGTAAACTCATTTAGAAAACCCCTAATTATGCTTAGTCCGCTGAAGAGAATACTCAATTAGATAAAGAGCACATAAAGATCTAATAACACTAACAGTAGGCTTCACTTACAGGAGTGTACAGTGTGTGTAATGTACAAAAATAAGAGAAATAAGTGAATGTCAGTGCACCAGACTCATGCTGCTGATGAAATCTCAGTTTATATAGAGTAAATATGATCCAGTGATGTGGGTTTAATCCTGTATTTGGCCTAAACCAGACCCCCTTCCCCCCCAAAAAAAAATATTTACGTGAGCTGGAACTCATTATGTATGGGCTGTAAATAATAAAGGTTTATTTTAAAGTATATCAGCAATTGTAGGCCTTCCATTAATATACGGTACTATAAACAAGGTTAACATATAAAAAAACAGTCACAAATTGTCAAGCATTAACGTTATGATCAGATTCCAATAAAGAAACGAAAAGAAGGAAAATAATCCGTTTTTATAACAATTGCAGGGAGAAGCCATTTCTCAGCCCAATACTAGTCACGGTGTCCCAGCTGGATAGCTCAGCTAGTAAGGACAGGACTTTTCACATAAGGGACCCAGGTACGAATCCCCCTTGAGATGATATGCACTAACCAGTGTGGATTAGTTGTTTTCCAAATAATTTTTATTTATTGTACATGTAATGCTGCCTTATATATTCCAGTCTTCAGCTCAATAACCTCGGTTTTGCAGATTAAGTTAGCCTTAAATTAAACCCCATTTGGCTGCTATATTCCTAGTGTTAGCAAACGCGCTAGCTAGTCTGTTAACATGAATATTGCAAGCCTCCAAACACAGACGTCACACTTTAAATCCTACCTGTTGAATTTTACCATCCACTTGTTTAGCTGCTGACCCATACCTTGAAACGCCATCTCCTTTTTTCCTCGTTCTTTTTTTTGCTTTATCCATCTTCTCTTGACAACAGTACGTACCTGCTCACCTCGCTCATGGCACCCCGCAAGCCACACCCACCCACAATATTCCATTTATTGTATTTGTGGAATCTAATGAGGGGCCTACTGTAACTTGTTAGTCCTCTAAAATGTTATATAGTATTGAGGAAATACTGAAAAGATGTAGAAACGCACAAAAGCAGCTAAGCTACATTTAGGAAATACCACAAAAAATAAAAAAAATAAAAAAATAAAAGGTATTTTTTTATTTAATTAAATTTTTTATACCATTGCTTTGGCGCCCCCAAGGTGCTGCGTGCCATATGCCGCATACCCCCTTTTTACGCCCCTGGTAAAAGAAAAGTGAAATCTGTGTTGATTTAGGCTTTGGATAAACTCGAGCCACCTATCATACTGCATTTTCTTTTCTTTTGTGAGCTGTTAGCTGAGAGTTGCACTACTGTGTAAACCAACCATGTAAACCGCTGTATCACATCCTCTTTGGAACCGAAACAAGGGCCGCTGGCTTTAGATGCTTATTTATTCTGGATAGTTAGATGCCACATGTACCAATTAAGTAAAATATCCATGTTAAATCCTACATCTTGTTGTTACTCCCACCATTGAGAAAATGATTACCTCAATCAGGAAAGAGGACAACATACGACCGAAGGAAGAGGTTCTGGTCTTGACTGATAAGAACAGATGATCAATAATATTTCATTTTAACTGTCGTTTGAGTTTGCTCAGTAATGTTATCATCGTTTCCAGGCAAGAGAGGAAAATGCCATCAAAGGGTGACATTTCCTCCTGCACACGTCCTTGGACGGTCGCAGAGTTTAGATGGATAGACAAAGTCATTGTGAAAGACTTTTTGAACATTTCCACATCGATGTTGAACCGACGGTCAGAGCATTAATGGATTTTCTGCCACTGGCGTTCGGCAAAACTGTGAAGTGTGAAACTGTGATATAAGTTGCTTTAAGGGCAGTGTATGGTTTTTGACTGTATAAAACAACCTTGTAGTGTTTTAGTTAAGACAATACAATGAGACCAAGTCATGGCCAAGATCATAGTGCACAGAGATCAAGTAAACTAACCTATTGCTAAGCCCCGCTCCTTAAACACCATGAGTCAGTCGTATTCTGCATAGCACATAAGATACAGCTTTGTCACTGATAGCTTCTATAATATAGACAGAAGTTAATCAAATTTAAAAATCTGTTTATCGGACAGAACAAAAAGAGGCGGGGTTTAGTTATAATTTGTTAAGCAGTTTTACACAAAGTCTTCTCAGGATGCCCTTTGTTACTCTACTGTCCTGCACCAGTGCTTCATTTTAGAAAGCAACCCTACACTGCCTGCCTCTCAAAGATCTATATTAAAGTGCCAAAGATTTGTATATTTATTAGGCAACACTTTTTATTCAACTGTAGACATAGTACTGGGATATCTCTCTCAACTCTTTCTGAACTGCAATTGAAGGTTTAAAAAAATAAAGTCCACATCTTTTTAAAAGAGGAAAAATATAAAGGAACTTCCACAGCTTGTTGGGTTTCCAAACTTGTATTGAACGTGTACTTGTGAGGGCTCTGTCTACATGCACAGCATGTTAGCAGCACTCGGTATTGTTGGCGAGGCCTCTTACGAGACACACAAGTCTCGCCTTCAGATTGTTCAACAGATGTGAGACTGACTGACTTCCAGCTCCTTTAATGTGGCGCTGCTCTTTCACAGTCCGTGTCTCTCTACCTGAGCTGGCTGGCAGTGCAGGCTGGTGATGGTTAGATCTTATTTGCGAAGCTTGGCGTAAACAAGATGGTCGCGGCGAGCCAAGTCAACATTCAAAGAAGAGGAGACTGAGCTGCAGCGCTGGGAGACAGACCCCAGACTTTGTGTAAGCCGTTGTAATCTGTGACACTGAGATGGAATCAGGGCAGAAGTGAGACGGAGGCCTCAACAATACTTGGGGAAAGTTAAATCTAATCTTGGCAGCAAGTGAAACGTTGTTAGGTAAACAGTTGGTGCCTCAGGAGGGAGCTCTCGCAGGGGCGTCAGGCAGCAGAAGTTCAAAGGCAATACAGGGGTCATGGGATGGAACAGGCGGGAGGCTGGATGGGATTTTTGTTGGGATAGGGCTCCTGTTGTCCCCAGCTGTCCTGTCCATGAACCCCCTCAACCAAAGGGCAACCCTAGGTCAGAAGGCCACCAACAAGAAAGGAAAGGGAGACGAGGGGATTTACAAACAGGCCACAAACCCAACAAGTCTGAGTATATGACAACACAAAGTCCCCCCTCCCTCTTCACACACTCACATAGGGACAGCTTGACCAGACGTCCCTTTGGCCTCTGATATATTTATATGCTTGGAGCAGTCTCTGTTCAGAGAGGGAGACCCGCAAGATGCACCTGAGCAAATATTAACATCCTCCACGCGGAGCCTTTGATGTGTGGAGGCCAGAGCCTGGGGTCGGCACCCCTCATCGGGCGGGACTCGCAGCGCTCAGTCTGGAGCGTCAATAGAAGAGTGGGAAGATGCTGAAAGAGCAGACAGGTCAGACTCTTAGCCAAACATGAAACTGACCAACTTCAGGGTCAGAAAATCTGCACCAAAATTACGAGATGTTGTAGCTGCAAATTAAAAGCTCAGATGTTTCTTTTCTGGAGTTTCACAAATAGATATTAAGCACAACATCAGACGACTGCTTTTGTATAGTTAATAAAATATAATCAAATCCAAAAAACACAATTTGTGTTATTTTGGAAATAGATGTAAATCTCCATTTAACCAATTGAAGGGATCATTTTACTTCCTGTTCCTGTAACAGTGATTGGAACTGAAAAACTGAAAAACACACTCATATTTCCTTTTGAGTTACTTGCATGAAGGTTTGGGGCGTGAATTAAACTGTAAAGTCCCCATGCAACCTTTTTCCACTGGTTTGGTTCATTGGCTGCAGGGCATCATAACTGCTCACTTAAAAAAAAGATTAGGAGGAATTCCACACTTGCCACAAGATATTCACAAAAATGACAACTCTTCATGCACCACATTAAATCATTTCCCAGAAGACAAAGAACATGAAGTCACTCATGTCAAGTTGCAATGGCTCAGTTTGCAGTAATAGCACCAGCTTCTGTTGTTAAAAAAAAAAAAAAAAAAAAAAACATTAGTATACAGTATTATGTAAGTATATCACTGATGCTACTATTGTCAAACTTAACAGAGAAACACACTGTATAGGACTGTGCCGAAGAAAAATATAAACGTAAAGGAGTCTTCAGTATAATAAGTGTTAACAAATATTGAAATGACATATATGAAGCTACTAGCAGGCAGCAAGCCCCTACTGAGGGTACCATGACTGTTAATTGCCCCAGTACTCATCCAACTCAACAATATTTCAAATTTAACAAAGTAAAACAGTGTTCATATTCAAGCCTGCCAGTCAATATGAAGTTTCTTATGTACTATATGAGATAACTTGTCATTTTAAAGTCAAACTAAATCTCAGGTAAATTTAGAATAGACTTTAAAAAACCTTACTCTCATGACAGTTGCCAGGTAACACTTCTTTAAATGACTGTAGATGTTACAAAGGCCACAGTTAGCACAGGGGATTCTCTCCCAACACTCCCTGAACGGCTGTTGAAAGTTCATAAAACTCAACTGCGCACAAGAAAAAAAAAATCCACAACTTATTTGAAAAAGGAAAAAAAAAAAGATTAACTTCCAGAGACTTAAGTGTCTTCAGTGTTAAATCCCTTTTCAAATGTCGGGAAGAGACTTGAGGGAAAAAAATATATATAAAGTCATCCAAGAACCAGCCTAAGTGGTTTATCTGCTTTCATCTTGCCATCGCTGTATGAGGACTAATCCTGCCTTGTGTCTTCAGTGTGGAGCTGAGGCCCTCTGAACTACATTAAATAGAATAGATTAGTTTCTCCCAAAAGTCATGAGGTGACATTTGAGAATCTGCCTTGTTTTTTGGGTGCCATAGATAGAGGATGGCACGAGTCAGTATCTGCTCAGCTTTGTCTTTGAGTGTGCGGCTGACATCTGAACTCGCACCAGAGCAGAAGAAGATTTGCTGGATTGCTGACGATGAGGGGCTATTGATTGTCTTTTGGTAACCACGTCTGTTTGAAGTGTGAAAATGTCTTAGCGTGAAGCTCTTGTGAGTGAGATATGTATTTGAGGATAGCTTTGGAAACTGATAAAACCCACAACAACTCAGCGACAATTGTTCTTTAGGCGTTTGGGACAGTTTGCTCCAGGAAACAAAGTGTGGGCTTGTAACAAATTAAATGGTACCTATACTATCTTTGATGTTCCTCATTTCATTTGTTCCTACTAATTTGGACAAAAACAATCAGATAAGACCAAGACCATCATGTGTGTTCACATCAAAAGTGATGGATGACAATGTTTCCTTTATGTTTCTTCTTCTACTCCTCACATAGACTTCTGAGAGCAGTGGTGATTAGATCATCTCCAACTCTCTGAACAATGAGCTATTGTGAGGAGCAGCAGCCATAAATTGGACTTGTCAAAGCGATCTAGTTAAGGCCGGATCAAAGCGTTGACTGACTACTACTACCTCTCAGTTCAAGAGGAAGACATGTATGTGCACAGGTCCTCAAGTCCTCAGAGAACAAAAAAACAGCTGAGTTGAAAGGTTTATCCAAGGACAGCCCTGACGTAGAGGGTAATTCAAGTTCAGAGACTGGTTGCATGTAAGTATGTACAACTATTCCAAATATGCTGAAAGCCAACACGAGGAGCCCAAAAGAAGCAGATTTCACACAGAGGGCAGAGAAACCGAGTTTGAGCTGTTAAATAATGTTACAGGGCCAGGCAGAAAATATACAGTATGCAGCTAATTCGTTTTTTCCTTTTGAACAATGTGAAAATGGCCATGTGTTAAATTGAATTGAAAGGAAATAGGTGTGTGCGAAGCCTAATGCTGCAGCTCACACCCGAGAGGAGCTGAACAATGGCTGTGATGAGCCTAAAGACTGGTAATTATTACTAGAGAAGTTCTGCATCATAAGGATTTGCTTAGTTGTGTGATTGTTTGTGACATTGTTTAACATGTCTGATTGATTTGGAGGAGGTATTTATTAGCATGTCAAGGTTAGGGTTTAATCATAAATCATCATCTTGCTACAAATCTAATGTAGAAAAAAAGAAAGACTGGACTTTTTTATTTAATTTATGCAAAACACTATAGTTTGAGATGATTACCTGACTTTGGACAAGCAGACAGAAATATAGACACACGGACATAGAAAATTTTGCAAAGGACTGTCTTGCTATGTGTCTCATCCCCTGCTACATTAAAGTAAAAATACACATAAATGTGAACTGATTAAGTACGTCAGTGTGCTTTAAATAAGTTTACACCACTCAGTTTTAATTTTTCAACACACACTGTGTCTTTGCCTCAGTTCATGAAAGGAGAATGAAAACGTGTGCTTTTCCCTCTACAGAGTGAAAATAAACTGATTTCAAAGACAAATGTTCAGTATTTCTGCCAAATAGTGTTGGACTTGGACTGGCATCAACTATGAGCAGTAAACACAAGTAATTATACTGCATGATTGTGCATACAATCCTTATGTCTGGAACAGTACGAGCTTTTAGAGGTGTTTCTATTGTTAAAGGGAAAGCATCACATACCACTTTGGTTAACCCTTCAACTATGGTATCAACATAATGTTTGTACGGTTATTAAAAGATGAAATCTCTGTTGTTTGGACGACATATAATCCGGGCATAAATCAAAGTTAAAAGAGTGTTGTTCTTGATAAACTGTGTTTAAAGCTGCATTTATCAGCACCAGCTGTTTCATGTTTTAGATTGTCAGTGTCTTATGGCTCCTACTTCCTAATTTTAAAACATTGCATTGACTTTTTACTGTGCATCACACAAGTAGAAGCTCTAAAACAGAATAATAACAACAATAAAGAGTATATCATCTGGATGTAGTAGAGTACATCTTTTTAGACTTTAGCATAACCATAGCTACAGCAGGGCAGGGGCCAGCCTGCTGTTCTGTTCTGTTTTGTGTAAACAGGGCTCTATCTGTCAGCACAAACGCATTTGGAAGAACGTCAGATGAGGTCCAGAGCTGAAGTGCAGGCCTTCTTATTTAATAATTAATCAAGGTGCAGTTCAAGGCAGAGCATCTGATGAAAGCGCCGTCTGTCAGGAAAAATTAAGCCCTTCTATCACTCCATTATTGTTGTTAGTTCAGGCTGATCTACCTTTCATTCCTCAGCCCCCCTTCTCCCTATCCTTCCATCCTTCCCGCCTCAATCTCTCCTCTTCTTATCACAAAGTTAAAGTTGTCAATGTGTCAATTAAAGCGAGCCGCGGCACGTTGTTTCATTGCACAGGACGTTTGATGTCTTGATATGGAAAAGTGCTTTGAAATCTGTTTATATTGCCTTTTCTTGCGCTCCTTTTTTCCTCGGCGTCTGGTATGCTGTGGGGGCCTCTTATCTTTTGTGACTGTAAATTAAAGCGCAGTGAGCGAAATGCAACAAAGGTACGCGAGGGTGCCGATGATGTCACACGTGGATGACGATGACTTGAAAGTGCACAACGCTCCTCAAGGGCATGTCGACAAGGTGCTTTAATCAAGAGTCCAACAACCATCTCACTCGCAACACTGCTTCAAAAGTGTTACTCCAGTGGCCCATTGCTGCTAATTTTAGACATTAGACTGCATTATTTACATTTACACAAACTTGAAAGTACATTGTAAACAGCTAACGACTGTACTTTGTTAGCGGACGAGACAAATAATCTGGTATTTCACTTCCTCCATTTGTTAAGACCCAGTTTCAACTCAAAAATTAAGCATTTTAATAAGATGTCATAATTCATTACTTAGGCCCAGGCTGCCTATTCACAGATATTTTTAGAAACTGATATTTTCTCCCCCTTCTTTTCAAGGGCATTCAAATAGGTCTAGCTCCATCACAGCTCCACTACAGACACTCAAAACAAGTTACTCCTTTAGTTTAGGAGACAATAAATGACATTCTTGCACAAAAGAATGTCTCATTCTCATTAATCAGATTTTAATGTTTATGGGCAGGGAATATGGGAGAACTTTTGTTTAGCGTTACATCACGATAGAAAATGGAAAAAAAAAACAGCAAACACAGTCTCACAGCTTCTGTTTATGTTGTTGCCATGGATACACACATGCTCATTTACACAAAACGAGAACTGCGATCTGAAAAGGTCTGTTTTAAAAAGCTTTCTTTTTAGCTCTGCCTACATTCAAAGACAACTCAAATGTATTATCCATTTTTTATTCTTATTCTTAATCTTGTCTGTGCACTTTAAATTTGTCTTTTATTTCTGTAAAGCACTTTGAGTTACCCTTGTATGAATTCTGCTATGGAAATAAAATTGCTTTCCCTTGTCTGTCTACATGTTTCTAACTATCCTGAATTATTCTACAGTATAAATGTAATGGGTTATTTTTCAAGGCAGACTTGTTTTATCACTTTGTACCAGTAGAGGGAGTCATGAGCTACTGCACTGCTCAGTCTGCATAAGCCTCCAAAAACGACTTTCCAAATAGAGTTAACTTACGGAGACACAGTCTTCATAGTTGAAGAGTAACAAGAGTTTTGAGTAAAATGCCACAACTTATCTAAAGCTAGAGTCTTTGTAGCTTGTGATGACAACTGTCAGCAACGTAAGCATAACCACATAATAACTCTAAAGCTTTAAAAATCGCTTTCACTAAAGGCTACATCTTTGAATCCAGGTTTGAATCCAGGTGAGGTGGTGAGCTGTAAATCACCTGAGCAATAACTTTAATGTAATGATGGTTGATAGCGTTTTGGAGATTTTCTTTTATTGTGTTGGTGTTAAAGGTGAAGACAGCAGTTGTTGAATAGAAAGTTGCCGTTAAAGACTGACACCTTCTTTCAGCACTGTCACATCGAGTCTTGGTGCTGATAGTTAAAAGCTCTAATCAAATAAGTCTTTTATTGTTGGGTGAATAAACCCTGCATTGTGCTTGCCTAGATGTTAAACTCTGAGTGTGTACAGGTCCTGGATGTGTATATACGCTCACTGTTCACTGCATGTGTCTATCACGTCCATATGTCCAGACAGTACATACCTCACTACCAACTCAAAGGGTTCTCATGGTTATGTTCGGCTCCAGAAACATAAAACACATGTTGAAATTACAGGAACAAGATGTGGGCTGACTTAGCTCCTACTTCGCTCCTAGAATATCACAGAAGAAACTATAAAATGTTGTATTTTCTTGCTGCAAGATAATAACAATGGCCTCCAGTGCAAACCCCTAATATGTACAGGCAGGTTTTAGATATTGTAGACTGTGTATGAGACACAGTAAAGAAAATCTAAAAACTGACTATGTGCTTTTTGGTTTTGACTTCACCTAACACCTGTAACTGTAGAAACCTGTCTGCTTTAATTCTTATGAACCAACAGTTAGACAGACAGTGGCTCACCTTTTTGTGGTGTCAGTGGTTTGACCAAAAATGGGACACAAGGCCAGTAAAAGGCTTATTGGTGAGAGAAAATTCCCACTAATACCGCAGAACAAAGCATAAAAGGGGCTGGTGAGTAACACTATTTTGAACAGACAATGTGGGCTTCACTGAGCCATTGCCTTTTATGTGCCCTCATGATGTTTTATGGGAACTTGCAAAGCTGCCCCTATTTCTCAAAGTCATCAAAGACGATTAGATTAGTGGCCAAAGACATTCAGTGCATACCTATGATCTGTGCGCTATATCCAAGATTTATAAGCAGTGGTTTCCTCACCACTACCTTTTAAAGTTGATGGGAAAAAGTGATAGTATCTGTTTATAGGGTCAAAATAAAGTGTTTCTAAGACCTAGTTTCCATGCCGTCAAATAAATCAGACAAGTCAAGGTATGGCTGTATGTAGGCAGGAAATAAACATGTTTTTATTCCAAAGTTATTAATGTATAGTCAGGTTGCAACTCTCAGATAACTTTCATCTGAAAAACCACACCATATTATCTCTGTGTTTGCATCAGGCTTTAACGAAATACAATTATACCAGGTGAAATGGTAAGATTTTCAATATGGAAATTCCCAAATGGCTTTATTATGGACTGCCTTAAGGGAATTTACATTTCAATGGCGTATAATGTGGTTTGTATACAGGCACTCACATAAATTATACATCTCTTATAAAGAAAGAAGCAGCAGTGGAATTTAATTATTACTTAAAACACATGTCTGAGCAATATGGTAATCATATACAGGCTACACAAATCTATACCATCTGCTCAAATGTCGATATTTAACCAATCAAACCTAATATAATAAAATGTAATATTAACATATTTCCACATATGCTTACACCATGTTTTTATTTATGTTTCTTTAAATGTCCCAAAAAGTTACAAATGCATTTTGATAACTTTATTTATAAATGACTTATTTAATTGAAAAAAAACATTCATCTAGAATTTATACTATATCTTTATCGATTAGTGTTTTTAATTCCAAGATTAATTGATAATTAAATTAATGAAAATTATTATTCCACATACTAATGTGTTAAGACCTAACATTAAATTACATTTACATTTACATTTACATTTACATTTAGTCATTTAGCAGACGCTTTTATCCAAAGCGACTTACAAGTGAGGAAAACAATGGAAGCAATTTCAACAACACAAGGTAACAAAAAGCATAAGTGCACAAAAAACTAGTCAGTTAAAAACCTAGCACAGCATACAAAGCTAAGGATAGGAAAGATTTTTTTTTTTTTTTTTTTTTTTAAAGAAGGAATTGATAGAAAGGAAGTTAAGAATTTAGTGTTTGTCAGTCAGGTGTTGACAAAGAGATATGTTTTCAAGCGTTTTTAAATATGTCTACAGAATCTGCTGATCTTGTAGCAGCAGGTAGATCATTCCACCAATGTGGAACAGATCCAGAGAAAGTACGTGAGAGGGATTTTTTTCCTTTTTGGGATGGTGCAACCAGACGTTGTTCATTAGCAGATCGCAGGGATCTGGTAGGAACATAGGTCTATATCAGTGAGTGAAGATATGAGGGGGCGGAGCCAGTGGTGGTCTTGTAGGCCAAGAGCATAGCTTTGAACTTAATACGTGCCTCAACCGGGAGCCAATGTAACCTAATGAGGAGAGGAGTTACATGCGCTCTCTTCGGTTCTTTAAAGACCACTCTTGCTGCTGCATTCTGGATGCATTCTGCATTCTTACAAAAAAAAAAAGCAAAAAAAATAAACATTTGTAATTATTAATAAACAATATAATTAACTGGCAACATCCTTTTGCGTTTTCTTTTCCCTACAGTCCTTGTGTTGTCTGTGCAGCTGCTTTGTGTCTGAGTTGTGAATGTGAAGGTGTGCCTATGGAGCAGGCAGACCGGCCAGGCCTGAGCCTCCGGGCCTTTTGTTAAGGAGAGGGGACAGTAATTAGGACGGACTTCGTCTGGGGCCAATGGCCTAATTCAGTGGTGCTGTTAACAGCCTCACTAAAGATCAAATGCTGTGCAAACAGATCAAAGGAGGCAGCGGCCAGGTTTGAAAAGGGAAGCTCCAGCCCAAATTAATTAAGTCTTTTATTGTCCTCAGTCAGGTGGTTGAGAGGAGACAGGTATGTGAACAGACTGAAGGCAACACCTGGTCAATGTCCAGGGGTGTAGTGTCAATTAAGCTGTAACTGAAGAGTGCGTGTTCTGAGTGTGTGTGCACCCTTTCTCCTGAATGTGGACACCTGCAGCAGCCCCTGCCTCTTTGACTCCCACACTTCAAAGCATAATTCATTATCTTTACCACCTGGGTCTTAGGTTTGTATTTTTGCACATTTGGTTACAACCAGTTATAAGCAACTGCTCAGATCTGGAGACATAAAATGCTGCTACATCAAAGGTTTTTTTGCATTTTATGTGGCCCGGTGGTCAAACCAGTTTTCTGATTGTTTTTGGCTCATTACTCTGTCCAGTTTTTTTATTCTGTTGATCAATGTAACATCTTAAACAAAAATAACACATTTTAGTTTTTCATTCATTTTCTCACAAAGTAGCTTAAACTTTTACAATAAAAACTCAACATGACCATAAAACCTGAGCTCTCGATGATTTCCTCTGACGTCACTCTCGATCGGTTCTCACAGATGACGTCAGTGATTATTTGGCTCCAGCCTGAGAGATATCGCACAAGGCTACCACGTGGCCTCGTTCCTGATGAGTGGAGTCCACCGTTACTGAGCCAGGGCCTCATTTTGAGCTAATCTGTTTGGCCGTGGACAACAGTAATGACGTCATTGGTAATTTGGCTCCTTGTGTGAAGTATGGTGGGAGAATCTGGATTTTATCTCAGAATTTGTCTTTTAAGTCCCCATTTTTTTACCACAAACCTCTCCCTCTGTTTCTTCAAAATTCCCAGAGATTCTCATTTGGGATTTCTCAAATTTTGTTATCACCACAAAAATTCCAGCCTTGTGTCTTTTCCACTCTGTCCCCCTTGCTCAAAAAACGTGTTTCTTAAATGTTTCTGAGAAAAGGGATCCCTGTGTGTAGTAACTAATGGCTGCTGTGCATTATACAGCTTTATAACGATTAAGCACAGTGCTAAGTGGAATCAGAGGGCTGTTGGGAGGTAATTACATCCCAGCCTTGCAAACACATTTCCTTGGGATACAGCCAGATATAGTTTTCCTCTTTGAACTAACTTAACCCCTGGCTTTAACCCGAGGGAGGATAAACACTATGTGATCCCTGCTAATGTTAGGGCATTCGCATTTATATTTTAATATCCACAAAGATTTATTGAGATTTCCAATTCAAATGTTTTCCCTCTAAAATCGGATGCCAAGACCAACATAAAGCACAATGTTCAGACCCTGCACAGAGAATGAGATCCAAACTGAGCCATAATTTACATTATTATAATTAACATTAACAAAAATCTGTGTGAACACTGAAAACACTTTTATGAAGGTCTATCTGTAAATAACGTTTTTGACTCACAACTCTCACTGCTGCTCTACATACAATAAGCAATAGCCTAAAAGCCACCACAACAACAATTAAAAAATGTTGTCAAAGGACTGGCTTCTAGGGATTGTAAGACAATAGACCCTTCCACAAGTGATGTCATTGAAAGGTGCGCACAGATGTTGTCTATTAATTTTAACGAGTTAGCAAACAAAAACTTCCAAATATCAAGTAAATAGACGCTAAACTGATTCAATGCAACACACTCACGCACTATCTCTGGATCTGTTCCACATTGGTGGAATATTCTACCTGCTGCTACAAGATCAGCAGATTCTGTAGCCATCTTTAAAAAACGCTTGAAAACACATCTTTTCCGTCAACACCTGACTGACAAACACTGAATTCTACTTCCTTTCTATCGATTCCTTTTCAAAAAAAAAAATAAAAAAAAAAATCTTATCCTTGGTTTTGATTACTGTGCTAGGATTTTAACTGACTAGTTTTTGGTGCACTTATGCTTTTTGTTACCTTGTGTTGTTGAAATTGCTTCCATTTTTCCTCACTAAGTCGCTTTGTCTAAAAGCGTCTGCTAAATGGCTAAATGTAAATGTAAGTCAAAAGAAATACATTTTAGCTGAATGTTCAATAAATATAGGAGGCTTTGACCAATCACATGTTTGCATTGGTCACACCGTTGTTGGTTGCCAAGAATAGAGAGAAAAAGGCTATTCCAGCACTGGATACGTCTGCTTACTCAGCAAATCAAAAAAGAAAAACATAAATTGAGAAAAGTAAAATACACATAAATATTGGCAAAGTATTCACGTAACATGTAACAAGGCAGATATAACTGTGGAGTCTGACACTTCATGTAATGCATTTTTAAATCTGTACAGTAGACAGTGGCTCTATCCAGTCACAAGTCTGTCACAAGTCCACTCTTCTCCCACTGTCTCTTCAAATACCCCCCAGATAACCCCCTGATCTTATTCCCCTTCACATCCCGACTAGGCCCTCCTTCGTGGGCGGGAGCCAATGTAAAACTCATCTGACATCAACCGCTTTCAGTCACTAACCTCAGCTGTTGAATGATGAACTATAAAGACGACAGTGGCTCATCTTTGTGTGACTGTTATCCCCTGGAGTCAGCTGGGTGGAGATAAGTGGGAGGAGAGCACTGACAGAAGGTGTGTATCTGGTGCCACCTCCAATAAGTGTGTATGAATATGACTGGGGCTGAAAGATTTCTTGGCACTAATACTCAGGAGTAAGAGACTGCTATCTGCTTTGACTGCTCTTATAATCACTTAGTGCGTGTGCACATACTCAGTCTTTACGCTGCACTCGGACGCGGACAAACAGATTGAGTTGAATAAATTACACTATTCATTAACAGCTGCCCAGACTGGGAAGCCGATAAATGATGAGATAGAACAAGCCGTGTGCACAGGGCCCGAAATAATTAGCAACTAATTAAGCATTCCTGAGTTGAATGGGAACGACATCGAGGCTGTGGTTGGTTGGTGTGGTTCGGGGCTGTTCGAGGCTGTAGCTGCCCAGATCCTGCAGTCGGCATCATACACTTTATGAGGAGCAAGATAATCATAGCTCCGTAGCTCTGTGAACGACATCAAAGTCAAGTCAGAAGCAGGCAGGGTGCATATCAAGTGAACTGTGCAGAAAATGAGCAACTAGCACTGTAAAAAGTGTATCCAGGCCGTAAAGTGCTCTTGTGGATTTGGGAAGGTAAAATTACTACTTGCATACAAGACAGTCTACGAACGTTTAAAAATGGGATGCTTGTTGAGTTACGTTGACGTTGACTCAACATCAAATACATGATGGCAGAAAGTTCTACTGGGAAAATAGCTATTCCAGCACTGGTTTTGTTTGCTTAAACAGAGAAACAATGCAAAAAAAAAAAAAACAGAAATAGAGAAAAAGGAAGCAAAGTAAAGCTAACATAAATATTGGTACTGCATTCACACATCATTCACAAGACTGTACAATTGCTGGATTGTATTGGAGCCAGAAGTTTAGGCTAAGCACTATGAACACTTTTAGATAATATATGTTTAAGATTCTAGGTCAAATATTGTTAGTGATTGTTTTTGAAAGTGGCATTTTGTGGGCCTAAAAATCTATACTTTGATAAATGGTGTGTCTAGTTAATTATTACTCACCATGTAAACTCCAACAATGTGAAATCAGTGTCCAAACATCCCAAACTATAAAATATTAACAATTTTACTCAATAATCTTAGCCAAATTCACAATAACAATGGCAAGTGCACCTGACACACTGCAGCATTTCTTGTCACAGAATATATCTGTGCGAACAACTTTTCAGTTCAGAAAAACACAGTTGCTCATAGTTTTATGATAACAAGCCAGTTTTAAAATGGAACCGTGTGAAAGTAGCGGTTATTCTTGTTAAACTAGCTTGTACAGCAAAAGAGGGAGTTGCACTCCAGTGAGTGATGCCATTTGTTTTCCTACTTTTTCAGCCTTATTTTGTAAAAACTCTCCTCTTCTCCTTCTGCTTCTGTTTAAGGTCCATGCAAATGAGAGAAGCCACATTGATTTACCCTCCAGTTTCACGTTACTATGGCAACAACATAAAAACTACAAAGTGCTTAAAGCGCACCACTTTTATCCCTGTGTCCCTCTGATCATCACAGGAAATTAGCATACCGGGAAACAGGAGAGCTCACAGAGGAAAGTAATTGTGCATTTGGAAGGCCGCGCTGGCTGCCTGGACAAAAAAATGGGGTTTTGTTTGGGGGAAGTTGGCCAGTGAGTGGGAAAAACAGACTAAATAAAAAGAAAGCAATAGTAAAAAGGAGGGGGAAAAAAAATCATGAAATGTTTTCTTATGATACGTATGTTGGCCTCGTGTCCTGCAGATGTAATTGCAATTAAAAGTGATCAGAATTTGACACAGTAAAAACATTTTGTGATTTTAATTATACATACATAAAAGAAGAGAAGAGCATCCTGCTCCACCTTTGCCATGACAAGGTGTGGTCTATGATTTTTATTACTAAAACCTAGTATAAACTAGAAGATAGCAACGTGCATAACCATTATCTTTACAATACAGTGTAGACATGTTAACATCGTGCCTGAAATAAAGTATTGGACACTTTCTTGGTCTCCACAATGGCCCAACAGTCTCTCGTCATGGGCCCATGGTGAATGAATGGTCTCTAATGTGTCTCTAAATGTGATTATCTGATGTTTTTCCAGGATGTACCTTACCTCCAGACACCTGCAAACAGTAGCAATACAAAATGGACACTATTATAAAAGCAAAAGTGCATAATTACTTACAGCAAGTTTAAAAAAAGTAACCACACCATGCAACTTTCTGTTAAATTGCATTGGTCTGGTGGAAAGTTGGTCAATGAGTGGGGAAAACACAATAAAACAAGAGAAGGATGCTCTTGTTTTATTGTCATCCTGTCAGCATACATAATCTTGTACATAAAAACACACCAGGCACATATACACTTTCCAGAGTTGTCCGTACACCATGAAAACAAACAAGTATTGATGTTCTCTTTCTCATTTTACCATCAGAGCAGCAAGAGAGCAAAGCACAGCGTTTCGTACTGCCAATGTAAATGAGTCAACGTGAGCTTCAGCCCAAAGCCTGTGATGTTGACTGGCTGTGTAAAGGCTGTATTTGTGTTGCGTGAAGAGGCAGATAGAAGCAGGATAGAGGGTGGACACCAGGGCCAGGGAACCAAAGGAGATTTGAAGGCCAACATCAAACGGTGCATCAGCTCATTAATGCATACAGGGGTGACCCGGAGCCAACGCTGAGCAACACAAACACATCAAAAACAACTTCCAAAGCCCCAGTCTTGACCGTCATCACACCAAGCCATAGGAAGCCTGAGAAATACGCCCACCATGAGCCTTAGATTTGAATAGTTGCCTTGTTTATAGTGAGCGGATGGATGCTGTAGATTAATCTTGTGAAGCATGGCACGGGCCAAACAAAATTAGCTCCACACCTGCGCTGGTGTGTAATAGGAGCTACTTTTCTGAAAAGAAAAGAGACAAAAAAATTACCTTTCCTCACAATGCTATCTCAGCCATTACATTGGTCAGATATCAATATTGTTTTCCAATTTTGCCTGCTGCACGAGGTGGTTAGCAGCAGATGAAAAACGTTACGCTTCAAACTCTCACTCACTGAATGTGTCTGCCTGAAGGCTACCCAGCATGCAATTCTGAAACAAAGAGGCCTCTTTTTGATTTCTACACAGCGTGACCTTTTTTGATTGGGTGAGATTGGTTGGCATGGAAATCAATACTGCGTTGTGTATTTGATGCAGCCTTATCTCTTCTTCACACTGTCTGCAGGTAGAGGCTCGGGAGGCTGGTGTTTGTGTGCGTCTCCGTGTGGACACTCACACACTCTCGCAGCGTGGGCCACATAACAATAGTTCCTCTTCATGAAGTAAATTACTTTTGTGTGCCAAACAAAAAGAGTGGAAAACAGTTTGAAATGAGTCTGAGAAGCTGAAGAAACTGTCTCATGATGGTTCATATGCTGTGGTCTTTTGTGATTTATCTTTTATGATGTACATGTGTGTGTAAAATATATAAATTATTGTGTGACCCTTGGTTTTTCAGTTGCTTATGACAGCCTAATACAAATAGGTGCAGTAACAATAAAGGTAGTGGGAGCGTTTCTTTTTCGAATCAGAGCAGACCTTTTTGTGTTTGAGGCTACAAGCATGTGATTGTGATTGCTGTCACTTACAATTGTTGATAACAAAGCCTCCACCAGATCATGAGGTCTTTTTTATTCACAGACCAGTTTTTTCACAATATGTGAGGAAATGAAACAGTTGCCGTTATTAAAAAAGTTGCATGTATTTTTTTTGTTGTGTATAGCAGTAACCATATTTTATTTGTGTATATATTTATTTGATATTGACAGTGCAGTGACTTTGGACAGACCAGATGCATTGCGCTAGTGTTTAATCACGAGCAACTTCTCAACACTAGTCCATAAGAGGCTTTTTAGAAAGAAAACCGTTATAAATCTACTTGAAAAGCTGTGATTTAAGTCTTTCAAACTAAATGTTACTTTCAAAATAGCAGCCTTTTAATATAATAAATTTATTTTATACATGTGCACGCGGGTGCACGTGGCAGAGTGGTTAGCACTCCTGCCTTACAGCAAGAAGGTTGTGAGTTCAAAACCCGGCCGGCTCAAACATTCTCGGCCGACTCTGGTCTTTCTGTGAGGATGTCCTCCACGTGTTACCGTGGGTTCTCTCCGGGTACTCCGGCTTCCTCCCACCGTCCAAAGACATGCATGTACAGGTTAATCGGCAACTCTAAAGTGTAGAGAGTAAATGGTTGTCTGTCAATGTCTGTCTCTATATGTCAGCCCTGCGACCAACTGCCCACTGTCCAGGGTGTAACCCGCCTCAGGCCCAAAGCTGCTGGGATAGCTCCAGTCACCCGCGACCCCTAATGGAACAAAGCAGTAGAAAATGAATGAATGAACATGTATTATTCAACCTTTTTGCTGAACATTGGTGTCCTGTGTTTAAATATATCTTCATTGTGTTCTCATCTTTATTCTTTGTGTGTGACAACATCACAAATAGAATCCTTGCTATATATACCAATAAGATAAACCTCTTTATGCTCAGTCAATCTCCGCTCAGTTTAAATCTGAAATCAGCTTAGTCCCTGTTGCTGAGCTGAGCGGCGTGTAGCAGTGAGGCCAGTCCAAAGAGGAAGAGAAAATCAATTTAACTAAAATAAAACATACGCCACAATTTCTTTAAGATGGAATTTGCAGTGTTCAGAGTTGCTTTCAGGTGCATTTGAATTGAGATTGACATATGTTTCACGGATAACATTGTGTTTTTCCATCCTCTGGGAGATCTTCTAAAAATCATTTCATCTAAAGCAATCTACAGTCCTTAAGAAGAGTCTTCAAAGACATTTCATGAATAGAGTCGAGGCTGGTGCTCATTGTAGCGGTTCAAAGCTCAACAGTAATTTTCAGACAATAATTCGCCAGTACAATATAGATCAATTTGGGATAGAAGGCATGCTTTTTAAAAGGATTCATGCAAAGTGGTGTTAAGATAATCTACCAAAAACATCTTACTGCATAACAAATAGATGTTTTGGCATGTTTTTTGGTGAGATCCTGCATGGATTGAGCCTACGGGGCTACTTTAACAGCCTCAACAGTCTTTTTGTGCATATCAATAGCCACAGCAGCCAGCTGTTTCTCACTGTGCACCTCCAAAAGCGCATCTGAAACCATTTAAATCAAAAGCAGTCACAGTTTCCACAGTGCATTATAGGCATTCCAGCATGGCCTTTCACTCCATGCTGCGTAGCCTCACTCGGCAGGGGAGCGCAGTATAAAGTGGGCACACAGCAACAGAAATATGCAGCCCACTGTGTGTTCCCCTCAGGAGCACTAAAGCTGGGAGAGGCAGACAGAGAGGCAGAGAAACAGCCCAACAACCTCTGAGTTTCTTTGCTTTGGCTTCTCGGGTTAAAACCTTTTCCTCCACTCAGATAAGAGGCTTTCTTCTCTGAATGCTTTGTCTCCTGGCCAGATCAGGGAAAAGGCAGAAGAAAGAGCAGAGCTGTCTGACTGGCACACCCCCGTGGTGGCTGGTCGAACATAACGACGCAGAAAAGGAGAACAATGGTCGATTCCAGCTTATGGAGTAAAAGCTACATTTATAACACAATGTACAGGCCATTTAAGCACATTTGTAAAGACATTTGAAGCTCCACTGAAGAATAAGGTTTGTTGCTTACACTGGAAAACTGCCTCTCACTTCCATTGTGCTTGTCTTTCTACTGAATCCACGAAAACCTCTGCAACAAACTCATGAAACACAGTTACACAGTGACCTTTGGTTTGTTACAAGCTTAGGCCATGCTCTGATGTTTTATTGCGAGATGTAGCTGCCAGCAAGTTGATAGTTAAAATTGTTGTATACATTAAAAGCCCATATAGTTCACCTCAACAAAGTCCAATCCCTAATTGTGTCACTATTCAGCATTTCTGCAAACGCTGACCAAATTTTATCTTGCTGTTTTATCAATCAAATTTTCAAGAGTTGTTTTTATGAGCAGAAGTAATATTGGAGAAAGTTGTCGGAATGATGTGGTAACGTTTAGAAAAAGCAATGCAATGAAAGCTTCAAAATTATTAAAATAAATAAATATGCATGAACCATTTGATTTGCAAAATTGTCAGAAAGACTTTTAATTTGAGTCATTTCTGCATGATCATCTGACATTAAACTGTGCCTGTAGGAGGTACACTCTCTTGTATCATCCCCAGCCTGTCAATTTTATTAACATGTCTATAAATGACACATTGTGAATGCACTGAGCTCATTTTGCAGAGCCATGAAAATCTGTCATTTGCACACTTTACAGAAAAAAGAAAGTTTCTTTGTTCCTTTAATGTGTTGAAAGTTAATTTGTCAGTGCAAAGCAATTTGGCTGACTGTAGAATTTAAAGCGAGAAAAATTGTCAGTGAGATAAGTGATCACAGTCAGTTCAGTGTTTTTAATGTTTTAACCCAGCATTAACCTAAACATTTAACTGATGCAAAGTCATAGCTTTGGGGCAAAATCAATACATGGCTGTTTTATATGCTGGCTGTATACCTCAGGGGCGAAGACATGAAAGACACAGTGTGTGATAAATGAGACAGCCGTTGACACTAAATGAGAAAGGCCAACAACTGTATTACCTCTTGTAAACCTTTTGGCCAAGTTTAGTCCAGCAGATGACTCCAGTTGTTGCCCCAGGGCAAAGGCATCCCGTCCTCGCTCGGTGGTCTGCCCTCATCTCATCTTTCATAGAACACAAGAGGCAGGAAGTATCCACAGGGATCAACAGATGCAGCAGAAAGCCACAAAATGGCTTCCTCCTTAGCGAGCCATGTGGCTTTGCAATCGTAAACCTCTGAGCCTCAAAACAACAAGCACAACACAACAAAGTGGGTAGTTACAAGCTATGGGTTAAATTAGTGAGATTTCAATGGAAATCAGTAGGCCCTATGTCCATTTTTTCTATTTTCAGATATAAAGCAAATATGAGTTCTGAAGGTTAGTAGAAAGACACACATCACATGATGAGGTGAATGTGTCTCTGCAGAGGCCCCTTATCACATGAACTGGAGGAATAATCTGACTGTTACTAATAATATAGAAGCATAATCTTTAAATGCACTGTTTTACACATGATTGTAATCGCTATAAGACTCATTATAAAACTGTAGGCTTCACAGGAGGCATCTGTCGTAGCGTAGCAATAAAAATAGAGGCATATAAACGTAAAACAACGTAATCCATGCGTTATGTGTGTTTCTAAACCTGAGCGATATCTGTTTTCCACTGTTTACTTCCTCTATTTGCTCTTCTTTGTGTGTTTAATCAGCCGTGACTTCGAACTATCAGCACACTACAAATGAACCAGGTTCAATCTGGTTCTGACATAGGCAACTTCTGTTTAAAATTTGCTTTAAAGGTTGACGTTGTCACATGGCTCCAAGCACAGAGAAACTCCACATCATCCACAATGTCTGATACAGAAGCCTGTTACTGGAAACAAACTCTGAGTTTTCTGGCTCCAGAAAGTGGTTTGGGTTTGAGCCGGTTTTATCGCCATGGTAACTTACTTTACCCAGCTACCCTGCTCCAGAGCAGGTTTTATTCTGGTTTAGAATAAAAACCAAAGTAGACCAATCAGATGTGAACGTCACATGGGACTCCCTCTGCTTCTATTTTCTCTTTTAATTCAGAGAACATACTTTACCAAACTCTGCACAAAAACAATGTAGATTGTAAATACACTTTCAGTATTTAAATGTTATTTCCTGCCACAATATTGTTTATATTTAAAAATATTCATCCTTTTAATATCTTTACACTTTATGCAATTTGTCAAGGCCATGATTTCAAAGTTCAATCATTAGTGTGAGACAATTTTAAAACGTACACATTTATACAACAGCTTTTTTTTCCTCTTTCCTGTTTTATGCTGTGACCTTGTTGCTTCCTGTTTCTCAGAAAAACCCTAACCCTAACCTTAACCCCTTTTCCTTCCAGGTTGTTTGCTATTGGCTGTTTGCCGCACAGACACACCCAGTTATCATTGATTAAGAGTTTAAACCTGGGTTAAGAGAGCAAGTTGAATGACCCAAAGTCACCCTGTTTGGATTTGTTTGGTTTGATCAACTCTTACTCTGCAACTCTCAGTTTGCACTTAAGCATAGCATACGTATAAAAAAAAATGATTAATTCTGTGAATATGGTAGGAGTCGGGATGTTAAGGTTTATTATAGGTCTTTCCAAAAATGCCCTGTTTTTCTGAGCGGTACAAGATAGGAGCTACTATCGAGATTCAAGCAGATGAAATCAACTGGAGTTGTAGCTCCAAACTGCTGCAACAAATAAGGCTTCAAGTTTAGGTTTATTTCAAGCAAACATCTGATGAATGTGAGTGTGAGTGGTTGTCTATGACTTTATGTCTCAAATATAAGCCCTGTGATTAATGCCAAATGAGCTGAGACAGACTCCACTTCCCTGCAACCATCTATTTGTTGAGATTACATTAGACAAATTTTACTCCTACTTAGTAACAGTGCTTTGACTTTAGAACAGATTTTGTCTACACACCTCTAAAGTTCTTGTGGTTTGGATAGTTAAGAAAAAAAGTTTGATTGCTTTTTCAGAGAAACTTTTTTTTTTTGCAAAGCACCACAAACTAAGACATTTTGGAATGAGGAGATTGGTGAGCGAGAAACCTGCTGAATGCCTGAGTAAATAAATAAAGTAAATAAATCAGTGGATAATGTGAAGCAATTGTAAGGGTGTGCATAATCGGGGATTTGGAGGCGGCTCACTCCGCTGCTCATCTTGTGACTACAAACCCACGCTAGAGCACCCACCAACACCCTCCGTCCCCTCTTCCCCTCGCCGTCTCCAGCCAGCGATAATCTGTTCCAGTATACTTGCCATGAAATGAGCAATGCATGCCTTGTAATGCAGTGGACAGGCAAAGCTTAACAGATAACATAAGCCCCTATTCTCTGCCCCCCTCTTCGTCCTCCCACCATTACCAGCGCTCGCCCCCTTCCACTGTTAAATCAAGGCCCTTCAGCTGTAAACAAGAGAAAGAAGATTTGGTTCATTACAAGGGAAGTTGTTTTCCCCCCGCCGCTCTTCATCTGATGCGCGCTAACATCTGTGGCGAGCTGTCTCGTCGCTTTGTGCTTGCGTCATATTTCATGTTGACGCGGGTGACCTTTGCTGTCAGCTGTACAATATGAGGCGGCGGTGGCAGTTTTTGTTCTTCTGTTTATAGTTGTGATTGTCATTTGGCTAATGTATGCATGGGTATGTACACATGAGCCTTGATGCAGGAGCCTTATAGATGTGACAGTCTCCAGGGTTGAAAGAAAGATGTTGTTTTTAAAAGCACCAAAAATGTGCTTTTTTTAGTAACATCCGCCTGTATCTGCCTTTTAGTCGACTCTTCTTATTGGTTTTATCCTTGCATTGGTTTGAATGTGATGCCGTCAGGATGAGATAACCACAGAAAGAAAGAAACACCAACACATTTTCTCAGCATTCAGTTTAACACTATGGAAAAACACAAGCAATTAACAGGATTCCTGGTGCAAATAAAGAAGCCACTGTATAAATTCAAAAGCATATGTCATATCTCTGCACTTACGTATATATACCAACTAAATTAAATTTTGACCGTTGACACTGATCAGCTCAAATTGTAAAATCTTCTGATTTCTATCCTTTTAAAAGAACAACAATCATCAATGGTGTTCTGCAACCCGTCGCCAGACAGATATCAATAAGAGGACATCACTTCTTAGCATCAATATTTAGTCCGGAGATGTATTTAGAGATGTTGATAGTGTACCATCTTCTCATTTTACTAACAGTCGTGCCAAATATGCCAAAAAGTGTTTCCTCACTGGCCTTAATATGAAATTCACATAAAAGTGTCACAAAACAGCAGTGTAACATTGGCAAATGCATTAGAGAGCAATGAATAAAAGTGAGCATGCTCTATGAGACATAGCAAGAAACCTCAAACCAGAAACTTGTTTAGTGTGCAGTATCTGCCCTTGAGCAACTTTTTTCTTCTAACATAACATCATAAATAGCATGTAACCTGTGTGACAACAAGGAAAAAGGACATATGTTTTTTTACAAATTCCACAAAATGCTTTTTACTGATGAAAGTGAGCACCCTCCACAGAAAAATAATCCCAACCCTGAAGCTATTTATTTGTAATCTCTGTAAAAGTAGATCAAAACCTGGAGCATATTCATCTCTGTGAGCTACAATTATACTCGACTGTTGATGGAGACCTCCCTGGCAGTGTGTTTGACAGCAAACAGCAAACAGCCTCAACTGTGATCGATAGACTCATGGGCCCTGTCTTCCCAAGTGCCTTGTGGTTTCAGAGGTTCGGAAAATCCGCCACGAAGCTGGGCCCTCCCATCTTGTCTGAACCAAACATTGTCCGGGTGGCTCCCGCTCCCATGCTCTTCACTGGCTGGAATGCCGGCACGCTGAGGATAACAGGGTTTTTCTATGATCCGACCGGGACCTCTCTAATTTGGGCATCCACTCCTGCCACTTCCCCTGACCAGAAACCATTTAAATTGGTGGCCACGTCGGAGCTGGCATTCCCCTTTTCCTCTCTTTTTTAATGGTTTGTTCACTTCTGTGGCTCCTTTTTTGGTTTCTCATTTATTCCAGTCTGTCTTCTTTCACCTCTGTCTCAGCTCAGAAGTTTTTTGTTATTGTTGTTGTTGTTTTTTTTTTGCTCTTAATTATTGCCCATCACATTAAAACTGTGGGCTTTAAATGCACACACAAAAAAAACCTCAGCTCCACCATCAATGGCCCTCCACATAAGCTACACACATATCAGTGACAGACGGAGCAGAACAGCACGACTCTCCAGCTGCGGAGTGTTGGAGCAGGTTGTTCCTGCCAGCGCGCTTACAGAGTGACAGACCACCCACCTGCTCTGGCTCTTCCTATTGATGTCAGTTTGTCGTCAGTGGGAGGGCAGCTAATGGGATTTCGCTATCAGCACCTCAGTGTAGCCGCCGTGTCAGCTCTCCCTCCTCCGTAGCGCTACGCACAGTCAGGCAAGGTAACACTGCTCGCTTTTGGATTGCTCAAGACAAACTGTGAAAGGCACAAGACGTTAGCTGACACATAATGCACCTTTCAAAAAACACTGTAACACAGAGACAAACAAGCTTTGACAGTAAACAGGAGTGGACCTAGTTAGCTGTGGCTTACTCGGAGTCCTATGCTGAAGTATAGGTCCGCTATGTTTTCTATTCAAAACACGTAAAGGAATACTAATAAGTCTGTACTTTCTTAGTTGTATGGTCTGTATTGTGTTTTTCTTTTAATTAGTAAATTTTATATTATCTTTTTCAATTGGATTTTCACAGTAACCATGAATATCCCCACAGTAAAAGCACAAGAACAAATGGTGGAAAGTATCCGTGCAGAGCTGTCACACTCATCTGGAGTCCACACACAATGCAGCCAGACATTGTTTGAATGGCGACTAATCAGTTCAAGGTGTAACAAAGAATGTAGGAGTGGAGAGTCTGGAAAATGAGGGCCTCATTACTGCATCTCATCAGTATTTCTTCACCTGGCACTGTCACAACAGCACTGCACGTTTAAATCTCCGTCTCACCCTTTCTCTTTCTGCACAGCTCGCTTCATGCCTTTCATTTCTCAGCCTTCGATGGCGCTCTCTTCTCTGTCTTTCAAAGTTTACAACTATTGTCTGAAAGTTCACACTTTTAGTTTGGTGGCAGCGCTGCACATTTTTCTCCCTTTTTGCTCCTTTCTTCCTTGTGTGCTGCTCCACATCAGAGATCCAGAGAGAGGCCTTTTGTGTCTTTGCCCCAAAGGCAGTCAACTTGCAAGGCAGATTAATAATTACAGAGTACACAACATCGGGGAAAACAATTTCAACATCTTTGATGTCAAACATAAGAGAACCCAAAATTACACAGAAAAAAGGATGATGAGGAAAGGTCTTGAAAGATGGTCGTTCTTTGTGTCTCTCTGTTGGCAGTATTTCCTGTTATTGTTGCCTTATACTGGCTCACATTGCATTCAAACCATTAAGGGGACTTAAAAGAAGAGGGCGTCCACCCCTAGAGGGCCGTATTTGAAAAGTGGCAAGGCAGCTATGTCAAAGATGAGAGCAAGCTATATATAATGTTTCTCATGTGTTTGTCCATTTGTTTACATGTTGGTGCAATCCTGGGCTCTTGTTTGTTTTGTGTAGGATTAAGATGAATAGAAACCAGGCCAGATAAAGGAGGACAGAGCTGTCATGGCCTGAGTTATGGCCATAAGCTGTAAATGAGAGGCTGAGGGTGTGTTGCTTTGCTTCTCGATGAAACTCGCTCTAAAGGAAAAAGTCAGGGCTCATTGGAATGAGAATTTACTGTCCTGTCTTGTAGTTTACAAAAGCAATATGTTTTTGTCTTGTAAAACACTGAGGGAGTGTCCTCAGGAAGCGGGCAAACACTATTTGAAACATGACCAAAAGATAACTATCCTTCTTTTAATAATAATATTTAAAGAAAATCACCAATCGCACAGAGCACAACAGATTTTCAGACATTTCCTGAGAGACGCTAGAAAGCCTTTTGATAAAAGCCAGTCTTAATTTGGGTTTCAAGTTGTGTTTTCTTTTTAAATTAGTTATTTCACACCCACTCTCTTCTTTCCAGCTTAGCATTTTAAATGATTTCCAAAAACCAAAACAAACCTTACAATTTTTTTTAGCTTTATTAAGCTAATTCTGTATATTTCAGTATTTTAGATTCATCATTAGAGGGATTTGCTTTCTCTTCTGTTGAAATGACCCAAGAGGTTCTTGGGCATTTATAAAAAACATGCTATAAACTGATTTTTGACCACTCTGTCCCATATCCAAACTGTAGTTTAAAGATGAACAAATTTACTGTGTATGTATCTCCATGCACTGCAACAAGTTCTAAGACTTTGTGATCCATAAACCAAACCAAATCCATTGGAGAAATTGCACTCCTCTGCTGCACTCTCTCTATAGACACCCATCAGCTGTGAGCCTGACAGTTATCAGTAAAGAAAGACTGTGACGTTCCTTGACACAATATGCTTGGTTGTGCTACTGTGACAACAAAAACAGTGACAGCCAGTTTCCGGTTTGACAGATACAGAAAACACAATTCATTGAGAGAGAACGTGACAATGGTTGATGTGTGCCCTGTTTATTGTGTTGGTATCAAGAAAAAAAGGCAATATGGAGAAATGGGACCTCAAATCTTTGGGGATATTCTATATCCTTGCATCTTCCTTTACACATTTTGTGAGTGAAATTACTTTGAATAAATCTTCTAATGTCTCGGGTGTGGCTCACGAGTAAAAGAACAGTATTATAGAAATCATAGGAAGTCAGTGAACAATAAACTGAGAATTGTGGTGTATAATTGTATGCTGGGATGTACAGTGGCAGAATGGTCCTTCCTCATGCAGGAAGGTTGTAGGTTCAATTCCCATGGATTTTAAAGTGTCAAACTAAATGCAAGAGTAAAAAAATTATTTTAAAGACAATAAAAGACAACCATTCTCAACAACATTCACTGTGGGCCATTTAGATGCACAGAGAGGACGTGATGACACAAATTAAATTGCAGATGTTGTGGGGCTCTTTAGAAGCCAGTGTGAACGTAGCATTTCCCTTGACAGACATGTAGCTAACAAAGCAGGTATTAGTTAGTGAAAAGCCAAACTGAGAGAACATGTGGCAATTAAAACCTATTGGTGGTCTGTGATTCCCAGGGAAACTACTACACACTTAATGTTATTGTATTGTTTAATAGTTGTCTGCATAATTACATTCATCAAGCTTTTTCCACGTCTGTTGCTCTTCAACAGCCATTATTGGGTTTTGGCTTTATAATGTAAAACTCTAAAAATAGACTAAAAATGCTCTCATAGTATTTTATTAGACCACAAGTAATAGAGGGTCGTAACCTCCATGTTTAGGTCAGCACTTTGAGAGAGTTTTTCACTTCCCTTGTTAACGCTCGGAAACACTTAGACTGCCTTCGAGAAATTAACAGGCCACATTACCACATGGATATTGTAGTTTGTAAAAAAGGAAATATACAAATACACAGAGTCAAACTAACTTAGAATTAGAGCAAGAGGGTCCTTCACAGGGGCATGTTTTGAGAAACAGGTGTCAAATTAACCAATCAAAAAAGCTGACATGTCATCAGCAAGTTAATATATTCAACTTTTTTCTGAATCCAGCAAAAAAGTTCTTTTTCAGAACAAAAATTAATAGAGCTTCCAGTTGTTGTGGTTTTAAAGACATGTCCAGGCAATTTTTTTACTGTCCTGCGGGCGCCATTTTCTTTGTTTTGTAATAGCTCTGCAGCTACCCCCCACCCACCCCCACACCCCCACTGCTGTGATTGGTCCGGCTCTGCTTCAGCCGTGAGCAGGAACGGGCTTACGAAGCGTGCCCAATAAACTCACCCTCTTTCGCTCAGAAAGGAAGTGGGTATGGCTACACTAGTACTTTTGTTCAAATAAACTCAAAGTTAGCATCATTAGCAACAGCTGTTTACAGTTTTTGAGTCACTGTATTATGACCTAAAGTATACTTCAGTTCTATAATTTAAAACATTTCTTTACAAAGTAAAACCCAAATGAACAGAAGACAAAAAAACACATTAACAAACAAACACAACTCAGCCCAGTCAAGAAAACAAGAAAGAGATTTATTTATTTTTTTTTCCATTGTCCATCCACGACATTGCTTAGCACCAAGGCCACACCTCCAAGAACTTTACCTTTTTGGAACGCATTAGAGAGTTCAAGTACAGTGGTGAAAGTTCCAGGACAAGTTTGTGCCAGTTAGATTTAGTGGGGATTGTCACTAATCAAAGACAGGAAAATGTGCAGCATGTGATGATGATGTTGTATAATGTGCTAGAGCCCAAACCAACAATAATGTCTCTATGGCCCAAGAGCAAAGACACAATGTTTTTAAACACGTCTGCTTCAAATACAATCCTTTTTATGGACTTTTAATAGAGTAACCAAGGTTCAAACACCCACCCATCGTATGTAATCTTATATGGAACCACTCAAAAACATAATCAAATCCAAACTATACAAATGTCATTTATAATTTGTAAAAAAAAAAAGCTTTATTTGGAAAGAATGCATTTATAGACAGCTATGGCTTTTATGAGCCCAAACACAATATACAATGACATAACCCAAGTATTAAGTACTTTATTTTGATATGTCTTGGAATTGACTAAATTGTCTTGATAAACATTAAAGTAGAATCTGAATCCTTCATTCCTTCATTGGTGGGAAACAGTAAACAGAGTATAAGTGTCTTGTAATGGGTGGTGGTGACCTCCTCATTGAGTATTATCTCACGATGCCAAGGATAGTGCCTTAGAGGGGTAAACCAGTGGCCAAGTTTGTTAGAGGGTGTAGCAAACATGAAACAGATCATCAAGATAGAGGAACTTTCCACTTGTTAAGGTTAAAATAAACAACATAATGGGGTTAAATGAGGAAATGTGTCAGCAGGGTTAGTCACAGTCTGTAGCAGCAAACATCAAACTGACACAGCACTCCCAAATACATGGGGTGGGTTTTTCCTGTAATGGCTGACAAAGACATTTTACTGCAAAACCTCATAGAAACCGCACAGACTTATCTAGTGGAACAAAAAAAAAAATATAGCAACAATAGCTGGACAGTTGGTGTATTTTGTGAAGGCATTTGTTTTAGGTTTAGGTTTTACAAAGGTGTGGACAGCAGCGAAAACACAAAGAGCAGGTGTGTCCTGGACTTTGAGAACAGACCAGAGGCAGCAGGTGGAACAGGAAAATGGTGTTTGCATTTTTTCCATCCTTAGCCCCTTAAATCCCAGTTCCAGCACGCCCGGTTTCTGTTCCTAGAGAAGAAGAACTGACCACTGAGTAGAAGCACACCCCAGGTTTATGTTTGAAGACACATTCTTGCATAAATGTTAAGAGCACCAACTCTATTTTGTTTTAAAACCTTTAAAGTCAACTCACTAGCAGGCTTTTTTTTTTTTTTTTTTTTTGGGGTTGTTCTTAAAAAAACAACATGTCCGTGCCCTTAGCTGTTCACATGCTCTAAAATTGAGTGTTAAATATGGAATTGCCACCAAATGTAACTCAAACAAGGACAAAATCTATAAAACCCACCAACATTTAACAACATTTCAATGTGCCAAAGTAATACATTTCATTAAGGATTCACATTCAAGAGGTCCTGATCAAATGTTGTAAATACCATTTTAAATAACCTGTTGAGAAGTTGTGACAGTAGATTATGAACAACCTTATCCAACGCAAGGAATGAAGTGAAAATGTTAAGCATCAAAAGAGTGCTAAGTAGATGATGCTCCCTAATACAATGCGTGAAAATATTGCAGGATTTACAACACGTTTAAAACAGAGGCATTCATATTTAACTTTGTTTATCGGCTTTATAAGTGCAAAGAGTGAGCGGAAAAAAGGTCTGAAACAAACAACAGCGACGCAGCTGCATTCAATTTCCTGCAGCATGCTGTTTCTATCACAAGGTCTTTTCAGATGCACCAATTGAACTGAGGTTGGGAATGGCCGTGAATCTAAACCAGTCTTCCCATCATCACGTGGCTTAATGAGGGCTTCATGTGGGAATGTCAGTTCTCACCCACACCTTTTCCCTGTGGGCATTTTTTTCCCCTTTTTTTACAGTACAATATCAAACAACCTTGTAGTCCTACACAATCTTTTTTCACCAAAATTCTTACACTTACATTCTTACCTAAAGACTAAGATATATCTAAACCCCTTCCCGATTACGTGTGCAAAATGTTTGGGCTTAAAAAAAAATAAAAAATTGAGACACTGAATTTTCCACCCTTAAGTTTTCTGACATGATATCTTCCATCTGGTTGCAAAAAGCGATTGTTTTTGTAGGAACAGATGAAATTGCAAACATCCCAACATAATTATTTCAAAAAGCATCCTGTTTTGAATAAGATTGTTCTATAAAGGAAACTGCACGCTGGTAAACAACAACATACTCATCACATGGCCGTGTTTTTCTGATTAGGGGGCTTTTGTCTGACGCGCAGAACCTGTTTTTAATAGGATCATGCAATAAAATGCGTCATTCTCACTCAGGAGCCTTGATGATTGGCAACAAAGTGTTATTATGGTGCGTATTGAATGTCCCTCATTAGCCTGTGTCCTTATTAAGTGTCTCCTTGCTATCCCCTGGAGTCTGCTGGTGAGTCGTCCCATGTCACCGCCCCACACCAACACCACTGCTATCCCCCAGCCCCATCTCGGGCTCATTCTCTCTTCCCTGACGTGGCCTTTGAACTTCCTTCAGTCTCCCGTCCCACATCAAAGCTTTCATAGAGGCTTCCTTTTCTCGGCTCCTCAAGGTGAACGGACGGTTGCATGTCTGGGGGCCTGCGGTGAAGAAAACATGAGGAGGTTTTTTCTTGCAATTATGCTTCTGTTTTTTCTCGTTTTTACCAATGTATTGTAATGGTGATTTTATTGTTAACCCTCACAGCTGTAGATGTATCACAACAAAGTTTGAAACGCTATATGTATATCTTGTTTCTATATTGTTACTCATTTTAAGTCAAAAAGCCTTGATGAATACATTCTACAAGGAGGTCATTTTTAGTTAACTACAGCTAGTTTGTACACTGTTGCTGATGTGGGAAAAGAGGTAAGGCTTTGTGAGGAACATACGAGCTGAAATATGGCTAATATTAACTGTTTTAGGTGCCTTTTATTTACTTTTTTATAGGCTAGCATTCAACTATTTACAGATGTAAATGTGTTCCTTTTTCTAGCATACAAAACTGAAGAGAAAATACACTTGCACACATCTTATATAGCCATACATTAAATCAAAATAGTCTTCTCATTCTTGTTGAAAGGAAAAGGAATGAGTGATAGTGATTAATAAACCAGTGTGCACTTACATGTATTACAGTATTGGACTTTAACTAATAAGTAGTATGTATGAAAAAAAAAAAAAAAACTCTTTTCTTAGTGTGAGTTTTCATTTCATTGTTAACATTAGTGCTTTCAACAAGTTGAAAAGCTGTGCTTCCTGTGACTGTGCGGCTGTGTGTGTTGTAATACCAAGGCTGAAATGCCAAGCTCATGTCAGTGTGGCAGAAATAGGTCAGGCCCAACACACACAGATAGATAAATTACTCATTCTCTTTCATGGCCTTTGTAGATGGAGGAAACGGATGCCGATGCAAAAAGATCAAAACCCTTGTGCAAGAGAAACAAGTGTCCCCCCTCCCAGCAGCCGTGGAGCAGGAGAAGGAAGAGCCGCTCAACAGGTCTGTGTTACGCCTCGAACTCGGCAGCTTTTCCCGCTGTGTCCTTGGCTGCTCCATCCCGCCAGCCAGGTATCTGTTTTTGGATCCTTTTGTGGAAACCGCTACGATGTGCGTGTCAGTTTGAAGATGCTTTTCCTCTTCCTGCATCTGAGGAAAACACAATCAAAGAGAAAAATCAATGTATCCTCAAGCAATAAAAAAGTCAATAGATTTCATACAATCTATATTTACCGCAAGGATGTAGAGATTCTCGGTTCAGCCTACCTGCAATTTTAAATGTATTTTTCATTTATGATCTCATAGTTAATGTAAACCGTAAATAGAAAAGCCCAACCAACTAGGAACACAAGCTGAAATAGCTAGGTATTTTCTGTGCATTTGTATTATATCTATGTTGAACAATATATAAATAAAGATGTAAATTCTCAAATAAGAACTCTATCTTCTATAAAGATGTGTAGGTATATATGAAGGTGTGGTTAGCTGGTGCAGCTGGAGGATGGGTGGCGGTAATAGTATAGTATCAATTTCCTGAGCAGATTGAAAGCTTGTACCAATTATAGTCATCAGACTCAGCCCAGGTTTATTACTATTTCCATTATATGATGATTTTACACATCCTGGACTTATCTAATATTAGTATCATTTAATCTTGATTAATAATCTTGCTTCATTTTCTCCTGTGATTGAAATATATCACGTAGATGATTCAATGTAATAAATGCAAAATTGGTTCTATTGTTTGGGGGAAATGGTTTCTTTTGAAGGAGGAACTCTTTATTAAAACCCTATCCGGAGCATTATCACAGCAGCAGTCATGTATACAAAGCAGCACCCCCATCCTCACTGGGAATGCCCATGAACCAATCACCATGTGAGCCGTGCTACAGAGCCAAGCGCCTAGCAACAGCATCACACGTAACCTGTTAACCAACTTGTGCTCCAGATACTTTCCCATTAAAGATGCTCTGACTGACAGAATAACATTTATCCTTGTGTGCTCCGTGAGTCAGATGCAATGTAAAAGGAGTAAAATCATTGAGAAAGTTTTAAATGAGGAAAGTTGCTTTGATGGAGAAGGGTCCAGTGAGGGTAGACGTCTTCCAAATGACACTTCAGATCGGCAGCCAGTTTATAATTTCTTAGTAATAAGTGTGTCAAATCCTTGATTGAATTTTAGCCAAGTGACGTTCAAGGCTGAGTAATTCTCCGCAGTTTTTTTGGGGGGCCATCTGTCCATTACTATTTTCTTAACATTGCAAATGGTCCATATGAAACAAAGGAAATTCTTCTGGTTTCATTGTAAAGATGCAGAAATTTACTGGATGTAATTATTTTCCACTGTCTGTATTTTAATGTCCTTCTATAATTAAATATAAACCTGACACGCCCACCCAACAGCAAGTTTATCACATGTAAGATGCCAGACAATGAATTGCCAAAAATATAGTTTACATCTGAGTAAATGTGATCTTTTTTTAATGTGTTTTAATGTGATCTGGTTAAGAAAATATTGTGGTAATATACTTTATAAAAACACAAATGCACCAATATAAAAACTGTAAACTTTGCCTTGTTGAGATACAAATGCTAATTGTTAAAAATCACAATGACATTGTTGCTTGTGTGTGGCAGATGTTGCATTCAGTTCAGACATTGTCAAGATAAACCACACTGCACAACGTTAATTACCAAACACATAATTATTGCACGTATGCTTTGTAAGGCAGTGTTGGTTGGGTTTTTCAAAAAGTGAAATATCTAAAAACACCTGCCATAACTGACAATTGGGGATATTTCTGTAGTTATTGCATTCTGCAGTTGCACCCAGATCTCAATATACTGTATATTGCTGTCACTGGGGGAGCACTTTTGGTTTGTCTACTGGGTTTGACTTGCAGGTAAGTTGGGATCTGACAATTAAAGAAACTTGCTTGCATTCACGTGTTTTTGATTTTCAAAATGGGTTAAATTCTGGCATTGAGTGAGGAAGTGGATATTTTGCCATAATACGTTGTTATGTTTAGACCTGAGAGTGTTTTGGTTAACCACAAACAGTATGTCCCTACTTAAGTAGATAATAAGATAAGACTAAATGTCAATGGATTATGCCTCTGGAGCCCAGGTTGGTAATTATTGCTCATGCCTTCCAAAGCTTATTCATACTACCACATCACCTTTTAAAAAGTTCATTTTGCAGTCAGCCCATAAACAACAACATTTTTAAAGACTTAATTCGCAGACTATCTCACCCTTGTTGAAACTTATTATAGTAAGAAGCTGAAGTCATTTGTGGCCCTTCACTGCTAATGGCATCCCCTTAAATGAGCCCACATTTCCTCATCTCATCTGAGCCCAGCATGACCCACAGATAGACCCTTGTAAGTTCTCCCCCCATATGGCTCCTTTTAAGTCTATGTCAGACTGTCCATAATCGCTCCGTCAAAATGCTATCCCGTCACTAGCTCTTGTTTTGAGCTAGTGCAGAGCGGGCGGCTGAGACATACCAGAGACGGAGTAGTCTAGTGCGCCTGCCAGCCTCCGTCATGTAACATGAGGAAATGAGTTTGTGTCAGGACTATTTTGGAGTTTGCTTTGAAGTCTTATTTTACCCCCTTTGCCTCCAGGGGGACAGCACAGAAAGCAAAGGGGGCTGGGTGTTACAATGCGAGGAATCTGCAGAAATGCCCTGATAACCCAAAAGGCAGTACTCCCCTGATCTCCAGCCTGGGTGGTCAAGTCTTATTGAAATACAAGTTTGATATGTATGCCACTGTACCACATACAGCAGTGTTTGTATTTGACTTCTGTCCTGGTTTGAAGTGTGACTGATGTCTCTTTTCTTGGTTCAAAATTATAAAAATAATTAAATGATTGTCATTCTCAGGCAATAAGCAATCAGTAAACTGCATATTCCTTCATGTTGGTAACAATTTCCACTATAACTTTCATTCATGTAGAATTTGGGTATTGGTAGTGTAAAAACAAATTACTTTCAGTGTTATTAAACACTTTAATACAATTTACTCTTCTTGCACTGAAATATTTTAAAGACCAAACTAAACAACATTACCATCCAACTACTGAAAAAGACATATTGTTAATATCAAATTCATAGATCAATAAGTGGCAGAGGATCTGTCAATATGAGCCAGAAGCAACACGCCCCATGGTAGAGAAAGAGGGAGAGGGGGGAAGGGGGGAGGAGGGGGCAATCCTTGGGCAGAAGAAGAAAGGATTTTATTCTCTCACTGACAAACACAAAATGTACACACTTTTGGGAATAGCTCAAAATGTCTTCAAACGTTAATAGACAAACAGCAATAAATAACAATAAATCTGTTCATGTCCAGTCGGTAGCATCTTGACCTTGATGTTTTAAGGTCAGCGAAGGGGCCCATAACATCTGTGGATAGCCCATTAGATTCAATAGCATCAGCATTACACTTTGAAAAATGATCACAACACAAATCGTACTGACACAATTGCGCATGCACACGCATCGTAGACACAGGCGAACTCTATAGCAAAGATGGTGGAAGCTTCCCACCCCCTGTTGCGTCTGGAGCGGTATTCCTGGAGTGGGGACAGCCAGAAGGGCATCCCGCAGTGCCGCTTCAGCGTCCTTGCCAGCGCCAGACAACTTCACTATCCCAGCCCTAGCAGGGGGCGATAATCACATCAGGCTTCCCTGACAAGAGGCATTGAATTCAGCTCCGGTCCCCTTAAGAGTCTGGCATCCAGCAGTCTCTCGCGGATCACGCTGCTGACGTTACAATGAGGTTTGTGTTTTCATTTTTCAAGTCAATGAAAAAAGTGTCACTTTTTCTTTTGTTCGTTTTAGGTGTTTTCCTTTTTTTTTGTCGCTGCCGCCTCTGAAATGTATTTAGGATTGATTTGGGATCCCACATTGCTATGGCAAAAATCTGAATTGGCCGTGTGTTACCGCCATTGCACTGTAAGATGTGTTATTGTATTGATGCCTTCAGTTTGTCATGGCAAATTCTATACACTGCCAAGCCTTTGTCGTCATTCATAAGGAATTATCACCATGTGTTATCTGGGAAGTTTTACCTCTTTTTAGATATGTCTTTCCGATAAACCCGTGAGAACCTGAACATAGCCGCCACCAAAAGTGTCATAGTTCTGTGAATGACTGCACACTGACCCAATAAAAAAAGTTTAATAGACAAAACGGAACATCACAGTAATAATTTCACTGACATAAATGCATGGTCCATGCCGGGTCCTAGACATTAATATAAGGATCTTATTTATCCTTAAGCGCTCCTAATCAGTTTTTGTTGACTTTTCTGTATATATATATATATATATATATAAAAGGAGATGTGTTTTCCATAGACAATTTGCGTTTGTAGGAAAATGTTGGCAGGTGCCTTAAAGTAATTTTAATTTTGAATTCTGTCTACTCATCAAGACCCCAAAAAAACAAAATCCAAACATATGAGATCAACCCAGGACTGTTTTAAGCTGCTTTGTGGGCCTGACGAGCCCCTCTGCTACCCAGGGAGTCTGGCTTCCAGCAGCTATGCTCATTCATCACCTGCTTTCAATGGTCACCTCCAAGCGGCCTCAAGCTAGAAGGCCAGGTAGGGTGCCTGGCAGTGCACAATGTTGGGGGATTAGCAATCAAAGGAGTGTGGAGGCTAGGGCCCTTCATCCCATCCCGCCTTTCAGTCCTAGCAGAGGAGTAGAGCTCCAGCAGCGGCCAAGGTCATCTTCTTCAGCTCGGCAGGAGGTAGCTGGGAAAGAACCCTGGGAACCAGCCGCCCGCTCCGCGCTAATCGCAGGCTAGCAGGTTAGCAGCACAGCGGGTGTCTTATGAGCCCAACATTCATCTGTTTGTGCTGCGGGTAGCATGCCTGACAACAAGATAATGGCTTGCTTGTACTTACCTCTCACTTTACCCTCTTTTTCTCTTCTTTCAGTTCATTGTTGGTGTCTTTTTCTCTGTTACAGCCAACCTCTGGAGACATTTTTTCACTTTCTTTACTGGTACAATAACCTTACACTCGCTGAAATTGGAGTGGCCAAAGAAGGATCTTTTCTTTTTGAATGCTCATGAAACCTGGTTCAAAACAATCCAGCTTACATTTGCAAAACAAACTTTCTCTTTGGTCCCTCCTCCCTGGATTTGTCCAGAATATCATGTGACAGAATAGCAATTATGGCTGTATTAAGCTGATTTGGCATCCCGTGGTGCGAGACATTGGGGCTCGGGACATTATACTACAAGGTTGAGAAACCCCTGATGGGACAGCTGCTTGTGGACTCGGATCGTAGCAGATTGGCTTTGGCATTTGTCGAGATCGGATACTAAACAGATTAGCCTAGCCGCTCATTCTGAGAAACCAGAGACTCGAAATGATGCGGCAATGATGTAAAAAGCATTGTCGTCAAGTTGCCGTCGAAAGCACGAAAAACGTGTCCGCCACCCCACCCTTCTACAAACACACCCCTGTTGGGATATTGGCAAGTTGTCATGACGACAGGGATGTTCTGCTGATGAAGCCTCACTCGGCGCTGTCCAATCAGATCGTGGAGCTACAACCGCAGCGTGAACAGGGGAGGACGCACCTATTCCAGTTGCACAATGCTGAAAAAGGACAGGCGAAACTCTGGACCACCAACGGGAAATTGGCAAACCAGGGGAGGTTGTCAATGGGCCGCCATGGTTCGACAAAATACAAACAGCGGGGGTCGTGGATTCAGGGAGTGCCAGGTAGGGGGTCTTCATCATGTCTGATGCGGTTACACTTGTGATTATATATTGCTATCAATACTAGTTTTAAGTATTGATCTATTAAGTGTTATTTTTCTGTTTGCATGCATTTATTGAAGCTTGCCATTATGCTGTGTTTCGGGTTAGCAATGTCGCCATCAAACTGCTCCAGGTGCTCTTTAAAATGACAAATGACTCCTGCAGGTGGTTTTTAGAAACGCCTGTTTGTTAGAAGATCCACAACAAAAGAAAAGAAAAGTAAAGGAGGGGAAACATCAGCAACTGACAGCATTTACTTAAATGTTATTTAGTATTCATTTCACTGCGGGACGATTACCGGCTGTAAGAGAGGCTAATATGTGGAAACTGCAGGTAGCAAAGTTAACTAAAAAGTCTCCTGGCGCTAGTCTGATGCAGGCCTTTTATTTGAAACCCTGGGGAGATTTTCTTTTCATTTTGCAGCTTATTGACCAAATGAAACGCCAGTTTGTAGCTCTGTGAAAGATGGAGGGCTTGGTGGGGGCGCACTCGGGTTCTTACTGAGCACTGCAGGTAGCCATTACGGTTATAATCCTCACAAGTCTATTATTTCAACTTATTAAATTGTACATGCTCACAAACAGTATTATTTATTTAAAGGTTACT
This sequence comes from Neodontobutis hainanensis, assembly GCA_024349245.1. Taxonomy (NCBI): domain Eukaryota; kingdom Metazoa; phylum Chordata; class Actinopteri; order Gobiiformes; family Odontobutidae; genus Neodontobutis; species Neodontobutis hainanensis. The sequence continues at coordinate 41,015 of JALDNG010000055.1, forward strand.
CATTATAAAGAGAAGTTACATTTATTTCTTTTTAGCCGTTTATTTTTTGTGCTTTTGATACCTCCACAGTGGTACCCCTCCCTTACAAAGCTTTAGTCCCTTTATCGTGGTGTCTCTGTGGGATGCCATTCGACAAACTTACTCTGAATAGTGGTTGTATTTAACTCTTTAAACTTGAGGATCAAATGTAGGTTGTCAGCATGGCAGACACGCTTTTCTTCTCTTTGGTTTGATATGTTTTGCAAATGGCAGCTCCACTGTGATGATTAACCTTGCATGAGGCTTTGGGGGTCACTGTGTTTTGCAGTTTGTGGTGAATTATTGATTTATGTCATTTAGACATTACATTGTCTGATACCAATCACACTTAATGTAATGAATCCAAAACACTATAATATAATAAAATAATGTACAAGCTGCAGGTTCCCAGGCCTCACCTACAATAGGCACTTATTTAAGTAAGGCATAAATCTCATCTTTGCCTCAGATTAGCATTCATTTTATAATGTTGTCTAGACTGAGTTTTCAATAATTAAAAAAATATTACAAATGTCATAGGATGAATGGTATCTATGATTTTATTGGGTTATTACAAAGATAACATTTTTGTCCGAGCATCGGTTTGTAGGTGTGAGGCTGTTGGGATCATACTGAACTCGTTCCATAAGTTATAAAGAAAAAGTGTTAGATTTCACTTCCTTTTGTATCAGTATATATCTATATCTCTATATATATCTTGCTTGGCCACAAGTTGAAGCTAGATAGCGGGTTTCTGAAGATTTATGTAAAAAGTTGCTCATTCATGGTCATTTGCGAGCAGGGGTTTTCCCATTTCTGACACACCACAAATGTTGTTGGTCGGTTTTCAGACAATGACGTCACATTGTTATGGTGGAGAGGTGATGAATAAAAAGCTTTGTAGAAGAGAAACTGATCAAGTGAGATGATTGCCATTCTTGTGATGCAGATTAGAAACATTATGGAGAATGGGGATTGATGTGGTAAGCGCTTCAGAGCCTTGTTTACTTTCTGACCTTGAGGCTTGCTACGATGTCAACAGGATTGTGTTCTTTGTTTATTATGCTGCAGTTTGAACATGAGCACTTTCTTCATAGAAATCCATCAAAGCAATGTTGGTTGGATTCTTGCACAAAGGTCAAACTAAAGTTGAAGATGTTTGTTTCCTAGAAATATCCAAAGTCTTAAAATTGTAAAGATGTCAAAAAACTTAACATGGCTGTAATTCATTCATAGAAACTTGTAATCAACCACTCCAGCCCACAGATAAATCACAATTCAAAACATCCTGAACAAGGGCTACAGTGCTGACGTTTCATTGGCTGAAATTAATTACTGCAGACACACATGTCAGTAAATGTCATTATGAAGTTGATTGGACCACCCAGACTTGGGCCATTAAAAGCCCATGCGGTTTCAATTGAAGAACTTTCAGGGTTGCACTCCCAAAGGCCATTCTCCTTCGTTCACCAGGCCCAGAGCCTGTGATCTACGGCTGGGGTCCCTTTCCACAAATTACTAACATTTGAAAAGAACCGGAGCATTGCTGAGACAAGAGACATGGCCTCCACACTGCCACAGAAGAGAATGTCATTCCTAAGCATTGTATGCATTCCTCTCAAAAGGACCTAGTGCAAACCATGTGATGACAGCCATACAGCAGACACTCCACTGTTCAGTCAAACCTGGACTGGAAATCTTTCTTGTTACCATGTTAGGACGGGGGTAGCAGTTGGTACAAATTAATTGCCCATCACTTGTCAGAGCAGTTCAGAAAAAAACAGCAACTGTCTTTGCTGTCAAGGACAAAGACTGTGTCCCACCTTCAAACATGTGATTTAATAAATAGAGACGTGGACCACAGGCAGAGCTGTGAGAGAAATGGTACTGCGGCAATGTGGTCATGTTGTAAACACACAGACATAAAGAGAAAGAGCTGGATTACAAACAAGTTTGATCTCCTTGGGGCTGTCCAGACTGGCTGACAGGGGAGCTATCAGGAAGGAGGAGACGCTTTTATTCACTCCTCTCCCATCAACTACCACACTTTTGCCGGCAGCGCTGTCATTTTGGCTGTCCGGATGCAACTGAAAGTCCGGCATTGAAAGGAGCATTAAAATGAAACAAGAGACAGACAAACGGGCAGATAAAAATGCACCTGGAGGCTAGAGCACTGGAAACAGCTGAGACCCACCAATTTGTTAACAGCACACAATTTCTCAGTGGAGTCACATCAATGCTCATCCCAATCTCCCGTCTTCCACTGTTCATTATACTGGACGCACTGAAAGAGAAGCTACACTAATTCCCTGAGCCAGAATGCTCAAAGAGATCCCAAACTACCTTAACTAATCAAATTGAATTCTTCATTATCACTTGCTTTTTCAAACAAATCAAAAGCAAATTTTAATTCCAGTGAAATTGACTCCCATTTATCCTTATCCATTTGTAATATTAACATCTTTGTTCATTTCCTATTGGTGTAGGAATGACGAGAAACAGTGAGATTATGAGATAATGATAGAGTGCCTTTCTTCTAATGATGAGGCCCAATGTGGGGATGACACGGTCTACAGATGAAAAACCGTCCTCCCCAGCCAATTTAGACTGAATTATAAAAGGTCTGTCACTGCCGGAAAGTAAAATATGTCCTTCAAGTTAACGTGTGACATCTAATATCATTTGTGACTAAAAAGCTAGAGAGGTTAAAGAGTATGATTGTATATCTCCAGGAGAAATATGACCGTTTGACCATCACTTGAATTGTACCTCATTAAACTTTGCAGAAAGAAATGAAGTGGATTGTTTGGATGTGATAATAATTAAAATACATAGAAATCAACTCAATCTTTTAAAAAAGTAAATTCTTTTCACATTTTCACAAACAGCTGACACATGGTATTTGAATTATCAACTCTAAACAACTTCATATCTTGTAGTACCAGACTATTCTTAAATCCAAGTAACTTTGTCCACATCAATCTTCTAAATGGATGGAAATATTAATATAATTTTCTCTTGTCTAAATTTTTTGCTGCCTGCTTCATCCAAACATTGACCCTTCCCAAGAACTTTGTCAAAGATTGGGTTTATACTGTTTTTTGAATTTTGTAACTGTTTAGAGTGGGCTCAACTACAACACCACAGCCTTCTTCTTTATAAAAACCTAAGTTAAGTCTTACTATGAGAAATCATCAAAAGTCAATCAACTTACGTTTGTCATGTCAAGGCCCCAGGATTTGTGCCCTATCCACTTCCCAAACCTACCAACTTACCAAGGAAAACCAAATAACTTGTAAATCCCCAAATGGTATAACACTTGAATTCTAATAGGCCTATTTTTGTGATACAACATTTTTTTTAATTGTTCAGCAAATGTCCATCAATGTTTCAATTTGAACGTGAAACATTGCAATACTATTGTATGCATGAAACTATATACATCTGATATCAATGCAATATGGCTAGAATAATGTCTATATTAGCAAGTTCTCAGGCAGTTTTGACCAATTATTATAGTTTCTGACTCACCACATGCCCATGTTAAATCCTTATCTAAATGCTGTTCAAATATTCTCATTATGTAAATTTACTGATTCCCAGGACAGACGTTAGGAGACTTAATGCACCAGCTGCATCCAGAAATTTGTTGGTACATGCAGCAGAATAAACGTTGTGTTGGCTGATGACTGGTGATAAAAGCCTAAACATACATGCATGTATTTTAATGAGATCCCCTGATAGTTCAAATTAAAACTGTACTGTAGTTATGATGTCATCACTTCCTTAGCCCTCCCATTATGTAGCAGAAGAACCTCATATAAAGTGTTAAAGATGCAGCCATTGTACCAATACTGACTTTATTTGTATGGGCGAAGCTGTCATAGACAAACATAACACTTCTGCACATCAAATAGAGCTGGAACATCTGTCGGACACCGGACCAGTGGTTTAGTTAAAAGATGAGGAAGGGTCTGATGAACGCTCTGCTATTCATTTATCTCACATTGCTGCCCATTGGTTTTAATTATGGCTGGCTCTTTCAAGTTGGAAATAAGCACGCTTCAAAAACAGAGTTGTCCTTTTTGTGTTTCACCATTGTTTCTTTGGGATTTTGTGCATGGGGGCATGGTGTGCGTCTTTCTTTCTGTCTGTCTTTCCAGCCGTGCCTCAGTTCCTGTCCCCATTCATCCATCTGTCCATGTGGACGCATTCACACCCTTTGGTAATTGATGAGCATTTCTTTGTGGGTATGTTTGTGCATGTATGCGTGTGCTTCTCCATGTATGAGCAGCGATGCCTAGCCTGATTTTCCCTGCACAGCTGCAGTAGGAATGGATTGATGTGTAACCCAAGCCGGCACTTTAAAGGGCGAGAGGCCTGGACAGACGTGGTCTTGCTAGTATACCAGATGGGGCTTAATGATGAAAAGAGCGTAATCCCCATCCAGGCATCACTTCCATCACTTGTGTACTACAAAGCCATTCATAGCTTTTTATTGCAAGGAATAATCTCTTTTTTTACACACTTCCAAACAGAGATGATTTTTATGCCTTTACTCTATCTTTATCTCACTTCTGCTTAGATCCTTGTGTTTCTTCCATCCCTCTGTATCTCCTCATCGTTCCCTTTGCCCCCCACCCACTCACCCACTCTCCCTTTGCTCTTGAAGACTTGCAAATGTGGCATTAGCTAATATTCAGAGAGTCAGGCAAGCGATCCCTTTTTATCCGCCAGGGCCCTGCTGATTGAGCTACAGTGTATGCATTGAAAATGAGAGCTGAGCTTCTGGTAGCAAGCCCCATGACTCCGATTGGTATTCAATATACATGTCACTGCAGGACATGCTAGTTTGGGCTATGGGTGTACACTGATGCTCAAGTTTCTCTTATCTTGTCCTAATTCTATCCAAATAATACGCCTTTCTGCCAAGAAGTGTTGCAAAAAAGACAGCATTTTATTTAGATACATCCCTTTGAGAACAAAATGTTTTAAATATTAGATTTTTTTTAGCTAACATCTTCATATACTGTATTTCTTACTGGAGCATATACAGAATGTATGTCTCTGTTAGTTCTAGCTATTGCATATCTTTATCGGGCTCTCTCCCTTTCCCATTATCTCATTAGTAAATATGACATCAAATATTACAGTTATTATTCAAATGGTCTTTTTGCATCAAGTCGATTGTAGTGCTTCCTCGCACTGGCGTTATCCTGAAGTGCCCTCTTTCAATGTATTCTGAATGAGGTTCCTTTTGGTCGTAAATAGCCTAACACAGGTGGACTCTGGCTCTTGTATGTCCCATTTTCTCCACTTTGAGAGCATCACTGTGGGCACCGGGGGATCTGAGGATTCAGTTCTGTCTTGCACTTACATCACGCTTGCAGAATATTGGACTTGTATTTACATGATGTGCATGAAAACTGACGTGGCGAAAGTGCTGGTGGCTTAGCAACTTAGCTCTGATAGCCCCACTGGGATTTAAAAAGTGATGTATGAACAGGCTGTATGTCAATGTTGGATTTTCAACTGTGAATTCAAGGAATTATTGGCTATATTAATACATTGAAAGCAACACAGAAGGGTTCTAAGTTTGTTCTGTTACCTTTAGAAGATAAGTGTCAGTGAAATGGTCAAAACAGCTGCAACAAAAAGTGTTCAGGCTGAGTCCAAAATGCATTTTTTGTATTTATTTATTCATAAATACCTATAGGAATAATAGATACTAAATAGATAAATAGATAATAGGAATATACCAAAAATACCATAACTTAGTAATAAACTGTTTTTGTTTCTGATTTTAATCCAACATTTATTATAATCCTACCAGACATAAAAACAAAACCTGGCTGTGTGACATTTGGTACTGGACCAGTACAATATTAAATGTGTGAATGATGGTGTTAGACCTGAAATTAACTGGTGACTATCCAGGGAGCTCATAGGTGGCATGGTATGGATCTTGCTAATGACCTTCCTTGCTAAACAGGTGTTAAGTAAAATAAATACATTTATTGTAACATTTTTTTAAAGTACGTATGAGATTGCAACTGCATTCTGGTCAACATTTTGAAACCGAATGCACTTATGTTTGTATCTCCTTTTAGTATTTGATGACTTTTGTGGAGTCATCCAACCGAATCTCCAGTTGCTTGTATTGCCTTATTGTGTGCCTCATAACTCTTTTATTGCCTTTTAACTGAATGTTTTTAGTACAAGTGTGAGTGATAACATTTAATAGGTTAAGTTAGCTTGTATTTTGCTGGTTTGAGTTTACAGACTACTGATAGACACTGGCAGTCATCTTCGGGAGGTAATACACTGTTCACAACCACAATCTTGAATCCTACTTCTTCCTCTTCCTACTTTAGGTCTGTACATCAGAAATATGGGGAGATTTTTGTGGCTACACCTAGTCTTAGTTTTGTGGCCCACATGGATCTGTTTCAAGCTCCAACTTCCTCTTGTGCATTCCCTTTAGGAGAGGGAGAAGAAAGCAAGGTGGTATTGGCCAGTCAATATTCTCTGCTGCCCAAGACGCTGCTCTCCTGCTGAAATCTAAGGGTCTGTGTGCTGGTTCCTCCTCATGGGCCTTGTTCCAGGTTTGCCTTGGCCATCTTCCAGGTGTTGGAAGTGAAGTGTAAACAGTTTACAGATCTGCAGTGGCTGGGGAGGGCCAAGGGCTTTAGCTGGGAGGAATATAACCTGAGCACTACTTCACAGAGAGACAGCGCTGCGAGATGGAGTATTTATGCATATTGTGTCAGGGCTTTACAGAAATCTGACCCAGCAGTTCAAGGGAGAGCCGGCCGGTGAGAAGGACTGCTGACGTTTGCGATCATGTGGGAGGTTTCTGACACAGTCGGGGAGGCCGCTTGGCATTTGCCCCGAAAACTATTGCTGTGTTACTTCCCAGTTGATGGAGGCAGCTCTGAAGTCCATTTAACTTTGAGTGTGTGAGCATGCATGAGTCATTTGAGTTTACAGCATTGAGTGAATCACAGGGAATAATGCCTTCCTCAAAGCAACCCACAACAGTACTACGGACTACACTTGAAAGCGAAACATCACACATTCATTTTTAAACTTTGTATCTCCATCCTCTCAGGAATATCAAGTGGGTTTATGTAACTCTAAGAATTCAAATAGGCACAAAATAAACTTCATGGCTTAAGCCTCCTAAAAATGAAGGAATGACATTGGTGATGCAATGTCGAAGGCATGCTTATTTTCTCAGATTGAAGCTCAATTGAGTTTCTTGCTGCAGAAAAGCTAATTTCTTGTTGTTGTTTTTTGTAGAGGGTTGTATTTATTCCCTAGAGGTTATTTTCCTGGAAATATAAAAGATGCTGTAGCAGTTTCTCAGTTCTGCTAATGTTTGTTTACAAAGACAGAAAAAAAATGTTATTTGATGCAAACTTCTTCTGTCAAAAGACCCCAAACAACCTTTATATTCTCACAATTGACATGCTTTTGCTGCAGTGTTTTTTACAAATATAACACAATGCCAGGTGAGGATTCAAGAATGGGAATGGCCAAGACCACAACTATTTAATTCTTTTAATTCATAATTTCTATTTTAACTATTAATGTCTAACAGCACTTTCCTGCCCTCCTTCTCACACACATTCCAGCAGAGCACCCACATACTGTCATTGGTAGTATAAGACTGTACTGGTGTTTAAATGTTTTAACTGGGTCTTTGTATCTCTTTATAAACTAGTCCTGTTTTGAACTCAATACAACCAAAGGTACGGTGCCCCAGAAAGCTCAACAAAATACAAACGTAAGGAGCTTTAATGCTTCATTTAAAACCTCATTTAGTCTCCTTTAGGGACCTCTGGACATTCCTTACCGAATGAGTTTACTGGTATCCCACCCAAACATTTCCGAAAACATCCGACTCAAGCCGATGAGTTTGTGATGAGTTTGAAGTGAAGTGCATCAAACATTACATTCTTCTATAAATATCTGCATAAACCACATTTTTTAAAAGACTGCTCTAGTGCCACAGCGTCTTATAGTCTACCTGACTTATTTTTCACTGTTGAGGTTTGCTGCAGTTAAACACCAGCTTATGTATTTTGTTGAACTCTCTTGGCCACCACAATCCCAAAACACAAACTCTGGAAGAGGATGATTTTTGTTTTGTACCTGCAGCTGTTGTGTTGTTGTGTAAACTGCAAAGATGTCTCGGGTTGCTTTACAGCAAGCCTGTTTCCTGAAAAAGCGGAAATGAGATGCAGCACTTCAATGTTGCACTGTGGGCGGGTCCAGAAGTCATTTCAGACAAATTTGACCTGAGCTTCCTTTTCACATGTTTTTATAACCTCCAGGTGCACTCACACGCAGGTGCAGGTGATCAACCTACGCCAACAGAGGTTATTTAGGCCAATTCCTGGCGTGTTTGACCCACATGCTTCACAACCCATCACACAAAGAGTGTTCCCTATAGCGTATTTCTTTGCAGCATCGAGTGCAGCTTTTGAAAATGAACGTAGCAGCCGGGTCCCAGGGCAGATTTTGGCATCATGTTGATAGCCCCACATCAAGACACAAGTTCTGTGATTTGTCAAATTTATAGTCATTGAAGTTACAATTGGTGTAGTGGGAACAATAAAATATAATCTGTCTTGTAACTCAGGAGTTTAGTTGTGGTTTAGTTGTGGTTTATTCTTAGCTTTAGTCTCAGAAATAAAGCTATCATACCTGGATTTGTCCTGATATTGAATTGTATGCTCTTTCAGTGTCAATCATCCATCACCGGTGTAGTCAGCATCATGCATGTTTTTTAATCACCTGGTGTTGCAGAATGTGGATGTGCCACTTCTTTTGTCTTGAAATGAATGCAAAAGTGAGCCTGCTGTTGCTATAGCACTAAAACTCAGTGCAAGAAAATGAGGTGCTGGCAACAAAGAGCTTTGAGGAAGTAAGAGACGTATCTCCAAGGACACATACCACCCAGCAGATCAAAGGACCTGGAGGACATGTTTGATGGGGAAACTACACCAGTTTTCAAAGCAGCGTAGTCCTGCATCTCACTATAGTCGCCATGGCCCATGGTAGAAATTCTAATATGTCTGCCTGTCAGTTAATTGAAGTCCGTTCCTATCCCTTGGGGAGAAAGCAGGCTGGTCTTTAGAGATCGTCTTTGTCCTTGCTGCTTCTCGTCACTAATTAGTATTCCTCAATCACTTCCTCAATAACGACACTTATTGTTTGTACATGCTCGTGTTGTTATCAGCGTCTTGTGTTAGAGAAAGACGCTAATGTTTGACAGCCATAGAGATCTAACATATCTATATCTTCGCTCGCATTCCTCTGCCTTTGGGGATGTTTTGTGTAGAAATATTGTTGTATTTGATCATGCATTTGTGGCGTGTATTTACAGTAGAGGACATAAGAAGGACGTGAGGAGATTTTGGGTTAGATGTGAAAACAGTGTAAGTATGCATACATGCAGCCAGCAGCCCCTGTCATTGCCGAGACATGTCCCCCTTCCCCCAGAGACAGCCAATCTCCCAGACAGACAGGAAGTGAGCGCTGTCTGGGTGAGAAGCTCACGCAGTGGAAGAAGTGATGAGCAATGGCAGACGATCTGAGCGCAGCCATGTTTCAGCATATGGCAGATGCGGAGTGTGTTGTAAAAGTATATATTTGATCTTGGTGAAAGTATACTAAGCTCAGCATATCATGCAGGTTCTCTTGTCAGAAACCATATTCAGATACATAAAATGTTTGTTTTACTGCTTCAGCGCATTAACATAGCATTAAAATACAATATTATCATATATATATATCATTGTTTGCAGCTTGATGCACCTATTGGATACTATGTGATTATCTTGTAATAGATACAACTCCTGTTAAACTGGGGGTATAGTGGTTAGCACTTGGTTTACTTCAGCTTGAGCCAGCTTTCTAAGACTCAGGAGAGCTGCACAATTTCTTTACATTTTAATGGTTTCAGTCTTTCAATGTAACAAGTGCTGGACATGTTTTATGGTTATATCTTATGAATAAAATGTTTTAAATGTATAAAGAGCCGTAAAACAATAAAATGATCTAAAACCGGTATTAACTGTTGCTAATAAATTATTTTATTTTAAAAAGTACAATATTCAGCTTTCTTCCTCCTTGGAATAAAGTTTATCACAAGAACAAAACATGCTTCTTCTAAGATCTTTTTGTCAGTTCTCCTTTGTGCACAGTCACACCTGCAGTTTTTAGCTCCACATTTTAGTAACTGTAGCACACTGTTGGAACCAGAGCTGACGGGTTACATTATTCTTATTTGGATGCCACATAATGCTTTAAAAAGTGTACCGTCCAGAGAGCCCCTCTATATATCTTCTGAGAGGTTTAAAGAACTAATCTTCCTCCTTGGACAGTATTCATTGGCTTTAAAAAACTACAGCTGCTTGTTTCGTCTCTTTGTCCTCTGTCCTCCCCCAATGACCAGCCGAGACATTGAAAAGGGAAATTACGTGCATTCCTCAATAATCATGTTAGGTATTTACATATGCTCTTTTAATAATGATGTGGTCCAGATGGAATCAGCCAATGAATTTTTCACAAAAGCACATTCTGGTGTTTACATTCCTTACATGTAATGTGGTTTACTTATGCAGCTGGATGGCCCAAATCAAAGCATTTGTTCCCAGGGACCAAGGGCAGAAAGGGAGGCAGGGAGGCGTAAGGGAGGGGTCGGTGGGGGCTGAGGAGAAAAAGTTCAAAGCGTATGAGGTCAAGCTCAAGGGTCATTCTCTCAGTGGCTTTTCACTGCCAGCTTGAATGCATAACAGGCAATTGACTTTCTATTTGGGAGGGGTTTCATAAAATATGCAGTTTAATAATAAGGGCTATCATGGGGCCTTTTTTTTTTGGTTCCCACCGCGTTTTAGGTAAGTAGCATCCAAAAGCTTTGCATTAAATAATGATGGGGATGATGTTGCTGCCTACCTCTCTTTGAATCCAACTTTTGCCTCTGAAATCCAAAATGACAGCCAACCATTTCCCGCTGTTCCTCACTCATAAAAGCCTATTCCCCAATGAATTCTTGCTGTGATTGGATCAAAGTGTTGACCTGTGTTTCTAGATGACCTTTCATGATCCCACCGGTAGCTCCAGAGTAGGGACCCTTGCACGTGCACTTGGGAATTATCTCGACAGTGGTGTAGTCGGCTGCTGTCACCAAGCCCTTGTCTGTTTGATGTAACCTCTGACATTAGCCTCTGTAGCGCTCGCCTGGGAGCTCTGACGGCCTTGCTGCACTGTGAATAATAGAATATATCCACCTGTCTGTGACAACCGTGTCACCTGTGCGGCCTATGATGAAATGTTCCCATGCTTACCTTCAGGAGTGATGTGTTCTTCTTGTCTGTTTCAGAGTACAAAGGCAGGCTTCTCCAGGCAGCCACTGAAAAGAGCTGTCGACATGGCGGCTCAACTGGCAGTGCCCAGGGCTCCCATGTGGCCCCCGGGGTGCCTCGAGTGGAGCGGCAAGGACACTGAAGGATGACATGGAACAGCTGGAGAAGAGGAAGATGTCACTCTTTGGTCGGACACAATGGACTTCAGTCAACAGTGAGAGACACCAAGTGATGTTCAGTGTCCTCCCTCTTTTGCATTTGTTCAGTCATTAAGCCACATGGGACTCATTACCAGTTTGTTTTATTTCATTTCTTTCTTGAAACAAGTGCCTCTTCTTTTACCCAGAGCATTTCTCCAGTATTTCACTGTGGATGTTACTGCACACAGATTTGATATGTTTGCCATTGGATATTTACCTATTCTTAAAGCAACTACTGAAGTTTCAGGACTGGTTGAAGGTTGAGTCTGTTTATTGCACCAGGAGTGATCAGCAGTGGAAAAGGGTAGGGTCTGAAAAGTATGAAGCATAATAGTCACAGAGTTTGCTAAAAGATTAAGGTCATGGTCACATATACACATGGTCAACTGGAGAGGTAACAGCTCAATACGTTTAACTTTACATTGTCTAATGGGGTGCATAGCATCCAAAAGAGGACAGTACCAATTTGGTAAATCTTTGGCCTTTGGTTTAATCGGTGTGGTATACTTTCCAAGGTTTCAGGTTTAGCCAAACACTCTAGTTTGTAGATTGTGCTATAGATAATCCATACCCAAAATTACACGGTTTTCTCAAATAAACCACATCTTGCGATAAATGTATTTCAAGAAGAAAGAATGCTAAATGTATTTTTTAACAAGCTAGTGGCTATTAGCTGCTGTGGCTCTCCCTTTTATGAATTACTAATATGGCATTCACTGTTCACATTAAACACAAGGACAACGTGTGACATTAAATAGTGAGCCCCTAAAATGTAGGAACCAGCTGCAGATTTCTTAATTTAAAGCACAAAAAACTGAGAAACACTCCTACTGTTTCTTGCAACAACATTTGCCTATATCTCCATACTTTATTCTAGCAACACATTTAAGTTTTTAAAGTTTGTTTTTAAATTCAACTACAGTATTTGACTATAGACACCAACTACTGTAGCAAGTAAAAGTCAGTGTGAAATATTTAAATATAATCTCTAAATAAAAAGAGAAAAAAGAAGCTTGGAAACTACTGCTTTGAAGTTAGTGTCGAGCAGGCTTTCAAACACCTTTAATGGAGTTTATAACTCATCTAAAATCTTGTCAAAGGGTGTTCAAATAAATGCAGTGAGAGACCAGAATTATAATAAAAATGAGTGAATGTCAGCCAGTCTCCTTGAAGCCAAGGCTCACCTCTGCATAAGCATTTCTGTTAGAAAATGGTTTAGTGCATTGTCTGTGAATACATCTCAATATGTCAACAACTGAAAATGTTGTGGCCACTTTACAAATTATTTGATATGATATGGATAATAATTAATTTGAGAATTAAACATCTTAATGTAATTGTAAAAGGCTTAGATATTGTGCATGCTATCAAAAATGATAAATACTTCAAAGACACATATTATGCAAATAAGCAGACAGAGAGATCATCTTCAAAATGGTTTCCATCAAAGCCACTCGACTCATGGTGTGCACATGTGTGTCAGGAATCATCTGCTGTGGATTATTGTGGTCTGGGAATGTCTTGTGGGTTGATCCGCCCCCACCATTTTGTCACCATATGTCATCCCTCATAGCTTTTTGAAATATTGCAAAACATTCTCTTATAATCGTACACTAAGGATTCTGAATTTGAGTGCTCTTCTGTGTTGAAATATCTTCAATTGGGCTTCATCATATTTATTTTTAAACACGTTGGATTTGTGCATGTGCATATTAAATCAAGGTGCAGACTAGGTTCATGGCCAGAAACAGGACAGATTACTCTGTTGTCATCCTGGTTTTTAAAAAGGTGTCCAGACGGTTTAGCGGGATAAAGCTTGTTCTTTTGTCTTTTCTTCTCTGTTTGTACTTTAACCTTACATATTCAATTTCCCATCCTCTCTATCCATGCCTCCCTCTCTCTCGCATAGCTCTCTAAGCTTGTTGCATTCCTTATTCCTTGAATGCACACTGAAATGCCTGGTGATCTGGCGTCAGCACTTCTTACAATGGGCTGCTGCCACCGCTGCTCTGGCTGCTGGAGCTTCAACCCCAAATAAATCCTGGAGACACAGAAGGAGATATGAGAGTAGGAGGAAAATCTGCTACATCCGCCAAACTCTGGAATGTTTTCATTAAAACAAGTTTGTTTGAAGGGATTGGCAAGGTGCAGGAGAGGGGGAGTATCAGACGTGATCAGAACTGGTGGCTCAATGGCAGCTCAGTGACTGGAGTAGGTGAACATCAGGATACACTACAGTGTTCTGGGGCAGGGTAGGTTTTCATTTACACCATTGTTTTAGGCCCTGTCTACATATACATGGATATTTTCACAAGCATTTCCTCTTACTGTAAACATCTGCTAACATAATACGTGCAAATATAGTCATACACACAGCAAACACAAAAGAAGTACTGCAGATTAACAGCACTGCAGTACAAGAACAATGTTTAGTTTTATGTATATGTACACATGACAGATTAGAATTATATTACAATAAAAAGTTTTTTTTAAAGATCACATTCTAAAACCCAACATTGTGAATGCCATTACAGTTTATACTGATACCATGAATAACACTGAGCGTGCACATCATCGTGGAAGTGGAAAGCTTTGTCTATCTTGTCATCTGTCCTATCTGGAGTTTTTAAAAACTTCCACTTATATAGAGAATAGAGAAGGTGGAGGGTGTATTGTGGACAAAAGATAGATAAAAATGTGCATTAATAAAATGTCAGTGTATATGTAGCGAGAGCCCTTTAATGACCAAGTATGACCAAGCCATTATTAAATGTGACACACATTATTTCCAGTCTTAATGTAGCCTTTTTGTCAGTACAACTTAGTAATAAGACTTTTTTAGATATCCTAAGAGAAAGAAAGTGCAGTGTTTTGTGTGTGTGAGAGAATGTGTGCTTGGTTACATGTCACCTCTTTTACTACCTAAAGCCATTTTATCCCTAGATCTGGCAATATCCAAGCCACACATGTCTAGATTTATTCCTCATCCAGGACGGTCTCCAGGAGAAGTAATTACCAACCAAGGAAATACAAGACTTCCTGGAAGAAGCTTATCGCCACACACACACACGGCCACTGTCTTAAATGTTACTGGCAAGCATCGACTGACACAAAGCTACATTATCCAGGTAGCCTCCACAGTTGGGTTACCAGGATATCTCTGTCCGAACACAAAATGGCGTGACAGCACTTTTTCTCTCTCTTTGTTCCCCCACCTTCAGTCTGTGATTCTTGAAGGTTTAACTGCACATATAACTCACTGTGCATAGCAGTCTAGTCTTGTGTGTGTTTAGGGGCAGAGTTTAAAAGTTTTGATTGAATAAACTTGTTGTATGTAGTTGGCTACACAAATTTGGCAAATTCACATTTTCACAGGTCATAGTCTGCAGCAGGACTGTAATGGATGGTTGATTGACTGTCATATGATTGTGAATGTTCTCAGTCATTTTGAATAAAAAGCAAAGGACCTATTTTTCAAGGTAAATACGTTTCATCCTTGTCCTATAGACTTTGTCAATTCTGAGATCAACTGGTAAGAGAGCTGAGCTTATATCTCTAGAGGGAGGGGTTTGACCTGAGACTAAACCTGATGGGACCAGGCTGTTCTGGTGTCATAGTTGTTAGCAATGAACTGGCAGTGTGACTCCTGATGTGAGAGTCGTTAAAGGCTCAGGTGAGTTGTTTATTAAGTCACTTTATGCTGCTGTTGCCAGTGACAAGTCGACTTGGCCTTGCTGATGAGTGCAAATTTTCTGATAACATGCTGCATTCATCTTTTTCTGTGCCTTTGTAGCTCACACCTCCCTAGAACATCAGGGTTCCACCTCCATATTTCACAGTGAGAATGGTGTAACTTTCATCATAGATCTTATTGAGACCTCTCCAAATATAATGTTTATGGTTGTGGCCAAAAAATAAAATTTTGGTCTCATCACTCCAAATGACTTTGTTTTGAGGCTTGTCTCTGTTCTGTTTGGAGTATTGTAAGCGGGATGCTTTGTGTCATTTTTGTAATAATGGCTTTCTTAACCATGCAGCTCATTAAGTGCCTCCTTATTGTGCATCTTAAAACAGCAACCACGACTGTTCTCAGGGTAAAGTGAAATCCCTTGGACAAGGGATGAGTCAAGATGTCTTTGCTTCAACCTTTTTTGCTGTGTCATATGTATGTTGTAACATTTGGATCAATGTGTTTTAAGGCTTTTTGTGCAATTGTTTTAGCCGTCTGTATTAACAGCACTTACTCAGTGGTACAGTGCTAGTTACGAGTAACGAGTAACAAGTGTTTCTTATGTTCACTATGTTAAAAAAATGTAGTGAACAAATTATGCTTGCATTGCCATTAATTAGAAAAAGGAAATAATTAAATCCAGTTTTAGAGCGGTGCAAGAGGCTAGAAGTATAGTCACATACTGTTAGCCTGGTTAACCAAGCCAGACCTTTCCACTTTCGTAGCGGAATAAAGTGCGTCTGGAACCCCTCCCACTGAGCATGGCTTTCATCAAACTCAAAATGGGGTTGGCTTTATGCGATGGTCTGTTTTTCTGATTGGTTTTATGTTTTTCAAATTGTGTATGTTGGCACATCTTCCTGAATTATGATTGAATGTATGTCTGCTTCCATTTTTTCTGGCCCTTGGAAATCAAACTAAAGTCAAAAGGAACCAGACTGATTCTTGTAGAGAGTAGATAAAAAAATATTCTTCTTCTCATATTGTTTAAAATTGTGTCACAGTTTACTAAACTTTTGAGCATAAAAGCCTTTTACCCTCATACTTTTGATGATAAATTGTCTGGAAAGATGCTTTGACTGCACAGTTGTCTGATCTTCTCAAATGTTTTAAGTTACATTTATCATGTCTAAGTGATTTTTTTATTACTTTGACTAGGTTTGTAAGCAGTGTGTGGGCAGTTCCCTACTGACCAGTAACAGCAAAACAGTGCTTCAGATGATTCCCCTATTCCAAAAGCATTTTATTATTGCTCCACCAAAGAACCACCTTAGGCTGTATATCATCATCTAAAAGACACACGGATGAGGAAGAAATGTATCAATCAATATGTGGTTTTGGTAATCCCTCTCTGCGTGTAATAGTTTGCTGAGGAGTGCTTTTCTACCAGCTGAGTCAGGCGCATCCACAGACCCACCAGATTTTTTGGGCTACCCGGAGACCACCCTGGGATTGTACAAGTCTGATGATGCCTTGAAAATCAGAAATACATATGGCATCCAACTAACATACAGAGAGAGAAACACATGCACTCGATTAGCTGTACACATAAACAACAGAGAACATCATACAGAGTGATTAAGTAAATGTGAATTTATGAAGTATTAATATATCTAACTGTAGATCCCCTTCACATGAGCAATGAAGAAACTGACAAAACTGGCAGGAAAGAACTTTTTTTTTTGTCTATAAACCATATTACCTATAAAAGTATGCTTGACCACTAGATGATACTCAATGCACTATTCCACAGAAAGAAACCAGTTAGAAAGAAGACACCTGGACATATTCTTTTATCTGTTCTTTGTTGACCTGGATGACCAAGAACCCCCATCAGACAAAGAAACATTATGACTCATTCCACATATTCATTTGTGTGGACAGAAGATTAGATTGTTATATGTTATATTACAATGATAATCAATCTGTTAGCACTAACCAGCTTTTCACTTCACAAAGTGAAAAGGGTCTGTGACAGTCGGACTAATTTTAAATGTTTTTTTTTCAGTGTACGATGGTACTGCCCTCTGTTCTCTGAATAGCTGAGTGTTTATCCTGTTGTGATCAGAGGTAGTCGGCACCCATTTGTTCTGCCCGCTTGAAATCCACAATAACCAACTAATACTTTGTGTGAATAAATAATTAGTATGGCTGATGAGGCTAATAAATACTGATACTGATCTACCAGTCCTAAGTAAAAGTGTGAAACCTATTACTGCTGTTACCGAGAATTTGAGAATTTTATATAATTTAAGCACCTGGAGTTCAGACTTTGGGATGGAATACATACAACAGGATGGAAAAGAGGGCAGCAATGCGGAAACCCTGGTAAAAGAAAAAGAAGTAGTATGACAGTGGTAAAAGACAGGGATGAAGGCAAGAGACGATGAGACGATGAGGGCGACAGAAACCAAAAAGGGGCTATGGTGGGTGTTTGTGCTTTTATTGTTGTTGTTTTAGAAAATAGCTTTTAACACTGTGCTGGGCTGATAGCGCAGCTACTGGCACACGAACACACATTACTCATGCGTTCATACAAACAAACACACACAGGCGGTTTCTCTCTTTGCTTGCTCTACATGGCAATCACCATGGCAACAAAATGTACAGAACACAAGCTGGTGGGATATTTTTAAGTTTCAAAGAAATGGAAGAAACAATAGAAACAACAAAAGGAGGAAGAGACGAGAGCTGAGGAGAGTGAGAGACGAGTCCTGCCAAGTGCAAACAGATGGACTTGTGGGTGTCCAAGGTCACATCCCAAAACGGTCTGCACTAGAACAGGGCATCTAGACTTTAATGTGGCACAGTAATAACAAACTTTAAACAGATAAATGGTTGGATACTTCTGTCAGCTGTACCTCCTTTTGTTTAGACTCAACCAGCCTTTCTGTAGCCGGGGTAGCAGACTATTACTCTGTCTATTCTACACACAGAATAGTCTGGTAATGCGACTGCGGCAGCCTCCTTCACAGGGTCGCGATCATGTCGTGACAAACAGGTGCAGCATAATCACAGAAAGCAGACGTGACAACACCAAGTTGATGTATTAAACTTTTTCCGAATCCAGTTGGGAGTACGGCCAAAAAACGTCCTTTTTTAGAATAAAAGTTATTAGTCACTTCAAACAGACGAGAGCCGCAGCAAACTTTTCATCTGTTGCGGGCGCCATCTTCTTTGTTTTGGAATAGCTCCACAGCACAGAGTGTGTGACGTTTCCCACCCTGTGATTGGTCCGGCTGTGATTGGTCCGGCTCTGCTTCAGCCAAGAGAATGGACAGGCTTACGGAGCGTGCCCATACCCACTCGGTTTCACTCAGAAAGGAAGTGTGTATGGCTACGGCAGGCTAGCCTTTCTGCCAGTTCCAGTATAAATATTATATGGAAAGTGATTAATCATCCTTTTCCTCAGAAGGCATGTGTAGCTTCTGTTCATGGATTAATGATGAGTTGTACCACGTGCTAACATACATCTCTAGCCTGATAATAAATATGACCAAAACAATGCAATACCACGCAGTTGTTCAGTGGTAGGGTGGTTGACCTATAACCGGTAGGTTGACGGTTATTCCCGCTCTCCCCATAGTTCATACTGTCGTTGTGTCCTTGGGCAAGACACTTAACCTTCTAATGGATGTTTTAGCTGTAAAACTAGGGAATAGAAGTGTAAGTTGCTTTGGATAAAAGTGTTTGCTAAATAACTACAAATGACCACTAACGAGCGTCACAAAGACAATATTACAGACTGGTATAGAAAGATCACAATTTGTGTCTAGGTTTAACATAAAGAAATTGTACTTTTGATAGCAAAAGAAGAAAAAAAAGAAGACCAGAATTCAAAATAATAGTGATTGACCAAAAAAAAACAATATTTTGTATAAAACGCATAGATGTTACACATTCCAACAAATGTGTGCAAAAAGTGCCGATCCCTAAAGTTTCGTCCCCCTGATTTAGATGTTGTGTCGCCGCATGCATTGGCAGGATGCTGTCTCTTTAGATTTCTCCAAAACCTATAGTCATTGTCACCGACCTCAGCACGTCACTGCGGGCAGCAGTTGAACGAGGGCATGCAGCTGCACATGTCAGATGAGATCAGCCGAGGCACTATTCCAGACACTAACTGTGCTTCATGTTTTTGTAAAATGCGAAACGCCGCTAACATTGTCTGTGAAAAATTTCTCTGTGGGTGGTTGCATGATGATACACAAACTAATAACAGTGCATCGCTCCTGTCTGAGCTAGTACGGACAGCTGAGCTCCTTTTAGAGGCTGAGGCCGGTCAGAGGTCACACACTGGCGTAGGTGGCCTCTTGTAGTTAGACCACCATCTAATCGTCAAATCGCAGTGTTGCTGAGTGGTTTGGCCTTTTCACACTCTCCCTCTCTCCTTGCCATCCCTCACTGTCATTCATTCACTCTTTCTGTTCCAGACAAACATACAGCGAAGCCAAAAGCAGACATAAAGGCCACATCTGGTCCATTCCTTTTCACTAGACATTAACAAAACACTGGCACCATTGATACAAGGTTATTTATGGCCTTTTTAATTCTCACAGTTGGTCTGGGGATCTACTGTTTAAAACCAGTTTTATGTCTTATTATAGATGCACACAAACAAAATTAGTCACATGAGACTTTTGTGGTGGACTGTTTTGGCTTTTGTGGTGCTTTCCCAATGGCAAAAGTGAGTTTTAGAGCATGTGAACAGCTATGGCAATGACATTTGCACATTGTGTCCAAACCTAATGAGAATAGATCTAATGGTGATTCTAGTAGGTATAGATTGTCTTCTCTGGGTTCAGTTTGTCATCTCTGGGCAGCTAGTAGTGTCTAGTTGTTAGTGCTTTAATTTTGTGTATGTCATACCATTAAATGCAATAAAATTCTACAAAAAAGTTGCCTTATTCTTCAACACACATGGTGGCAGTCACACCTTGCACTTAAATGCCAATGTGCATGCAATAAACAGGTTCAGCGTGAGTTCAACTGGCCTCCCCTGCTGACCTTGCTGCTCTCCTCACTTGTTTAGTGTTGTTCCAATTAGCAGAACAATTACGTAATGCTTTTCTTCATCAAAGAGCAGCTGTTTATCACTGTTGCTAGGAAATACAGTCAATCTATAGCGTGCAGGACGGGATAAAGCCAAGTGAGCACAACTAATAGCAGGGTGCAATCATGTAACATGTGACATATTTGTCCCATCATCTGCTGGTGGTAAGCCACAAACCAAAATCTTCTAAATCCACTAAAAACATGCAGTCTATTTGAAGTAATCTCGTCTCTCTAAAAAAGGTTCTTCTATAACAGGAATGTGTAAGAACTGTAGTAAGAAAATAGCTTAAAGTAGGTTAAAGTTGTTAAGTTGTTGAAAAGTAAAAGAAAATGCTGAAAAAAAATGCTTTTTTACACATGAGGAAGGAGGCCAAATGTGCTTATTTCATGAACTACCGCGAGCATGTGTTCGTTGTTGGACACACTGGCAGAGAACAATTGTTTTCCTGCTCCAGCCAGACGAAGACCTCATATTAAGTCTAATCTCAACATAACAAAAGTCTTCCAGGACCAACCTCACATGTTAATTCATCTTCTTCTTCTTCTTGGTCCTGTTGGGTGACTGCGGCCAATCCCAGCAGGTTTTTATGTAGGGTACCCTGAACGATGCCCAGTAAGTCGTAGGGGGGACAGTTAGACACAGACATTGACAGACAGTTCACTCTCACATTTATTCACTTGGCACTTTCTTGTAAATACAGTTATTCTCCATTAGAGATTTAAAACTGAAACTTTGAACTGGTATATTTTATCACAGACCCATCATTTATCAACTTTTAATTACAGTTTTTATTAACTCCAGCAGTAACCAAGCAGAAACTGTTTGCACATTTTAGCCAGTGTCGACTCTGTGACCTACAGAAGCTTTCAGGATGTTTTTTTTATTGCAGCATATTTGTCACATCCACTCTGACCGACTGAACAATGCCTGTGTTTTGTTGTCAAGGACATTTCTGTTTAGAAGTTTAGAATTGGCACCACACCAGTCATTTTTTATAAATAATGACATTAGATGACAGACTGGTGCTGTGTGGCTCTGCAGATACACCAGTTAAAGCCCGTGTGTTAAAGTGTGTGCGTGACTTTTACCATGACGATATGCTCTCAAAGATAATTTGTTGATCTGTGTGTTCAGCTGCCAGGTTAGCCTACCACCTCCACCTTCTCCTCCCAGATGCTCCTCCTTCGCTCCCTTCACTGCCGCACAAACTTATTAATTTCTGTCAGATGCTTTTCCCTGCCATTTAGAGATACTACCAAATCACATTATGTCTGTCATGGATTATGTGTACAGGCAATGGATCTCCTTGAAGAAGAAAGGAAAAAAGATCAAAGATGTTCTTACAATCAGCTCTTAGTGGAGATGGGAGGTGGATGGATTTGTGTTTGTCAATGCTGGCATGTGTGTGTTTCCATGCCACATGTTTTCTGCTGCATGCAGAAAATAAAGCCAAAAATAAATTTACATTATTGAATTTGACTAATTTGGTACAATTTTAAAGTGTGTTTGTTACATTTCTACAGCCAACAATGAAATATCAAAAAAATAATAAAAGTAGATAACTTTAAACTCCACTATTTTATTTTATATAATTTTTTTTTGCATCAGAACGGCAATTATCTCCGCCTCTTTGAAAATTACGTGATTAAATTGACAGAATTATTACGCATTTTACATTGCCAACACATCAGCTCCACGGCAAAAAAAATATAGGAACTGTCCACTTCACAACATTAACAAATGAACTGGACTGATTCAGTTTCAAAGAATATAGCTAGTTAAACTTTAGTTAAATTCTTCATTCTTACTATGCTACAAGTGCTTAGCTAATTCAGTAGCCAGTAATGACAATTGTTGTAATTTTATTTCTGTCTCTAAGCTCTTTTCTCCTCAACACCTCCATAAAATACCTGCAGCTCGTTTCTTTTTGCTGATTGGTCAGTGATCTGTGATTTTATTGTCTACTTGCAACTTATCAAGCTCCAGAGCAGCCTAAGAGAGCTCTACCTCAACAGAAAGTGAATGCACTTTGTGATCCTTAACCCAGGTTAAACCCTGAACCTACCTGTAAACCTCCTCATTAGGTTCAGACAGGTCAGTCAGACAAGTCAATTCAGACAGGGCCCTGATATTGTTGGTTGAGGAGCCATCCTTATCAAAAATAAGACAGGGCCAGTTAAACAGTCACTGAAGTTTAGCGTCGGCAGTCAGAGCGGGCAAAGGTTCTCAGTATTAAATGTCTGAAAACCCTTTTTCTCTCCAAACACAGCTCAGGTTTTGAAGTTGGCATGCCATCAGATTTAATTTTAAACTGCTATTCAATGGGTATTTGTAAAATACTTTGTAAAATTATTCTTTACTAAGTATTGTAAATGGCCACCCTACATACTAATAATAAATATCCAGACTTTAGGTGCTTTGAATCACGTGACATCAATCCTGTAATCTGATTTGTGTTCAGACCAATCACAGAGGGGCAGTGCCAGGATGAAGTCTTACCTGATTTTTTTATATTTCTTTTTATATGTTATATATATATTTATTTACAAAGGGAAGCCAACCTCAGCTTGCCACTGGTTAACTTGTGTTTTTAACCTTTTCATGAACCGTTGCTAATCGCTAGCAACTTTGACTGTATATTAACTAATCTGATCCACTTTTGATTCACATTTTTGTCTTAACGTCCATCTTCCTTGTTATTATGGTTTAGTATGATGTAATCACTAGATCTAGCCTATTTTAAATGTTTATATGCTATTTTTGCGTTAGAATGTTATTAATTCACAAATGTGCTGATTTCCATTAGACCCTGGTCATTAAGCTATGGTAGATGCTAAACTTGATACATTTTAGTCCAAACTGCGGAAGGCCAAAGACACACATTCCCATATTCACCCATATTTAGCGGTGCGTTTGTGTGTCCGTGTGTGAGGCGCAGGATTTAAAGCTGTCACTTTGTAATTACCTCAGCAAATACAGGCTTGGAGGGAGTTGACTGAAGTCCTCCAGTTGGACAGGCCCAGGAGAAAATGAGAAATGACAGACCACATAACACAGCGCTGGGCATAAATAACTTTCTCCCCCCTTTTCTGTCTCTCACTTTCCGCCATAGAAACATGGATGGATGATACTTCAAGGATTTCCAAAGAAAGAGATGAGCTGAAATGAGAGAATATCCCTCTCTTTCATCTTTCGAAAAAATCTCTGACGTTCTCGCTCTCATGCTTTGATGAAAGTCTTTGGTTTTTTGGTGTTTTATCCTCTTACATGAGGTGTACGCATTATACGCACGTGTGTGTGGCATGATATGACAAACACTACTGGCTCATTCGGATATATATGTATGGTTTATGAAAGCTTCTGTGTGTGTTCGAAATAGGCCTGAAATTATCTTTGCATGCTTTTATTATAGTTTTAGGTTTACCACATTCACCTTCGTGTTGACAGTCCAAGGTAGCCTTCTTCTTTTTGTGTCTTGTGTTATCAATGTTTCCAGGAGAAATATGAGGGATATGTATTTTTTAGTAGTCTGTAGTATCTTTTAGAGTGCACTGCAGCAGTACGGTAGGTGTCAGGTCTGTAAGTTTGTATTGTAAAAAAGTTACTAACAGATACATAATGTTTAAATTAAATATGTAAAGAAGTAATTGTGGTTTAAAATGTTTTCAGTTAATTAAATATATAGGGCTTGTGTTTAAGGCACTGTTGTTTATTGACCTTATTTGCTATATATTTAGCGTATTTTTCTAATTTCCTACAAATGAATGTCCTAGTTTCTCTTCCCATAACAATAATTAACTAACCTTGTACTGCAGCTGGATTCTCACAAGATTTGGAAGTGTTCAAAAGTCAATCTTGAATTGCTAAGTCGTGGCTTTACTGGCCTCTTGAGACCAATGACGTGGCAGCACTGATAATAATGTTAATAAGTTAATAATGAACTGAAAAGTAATTTTACAGAGCGACAGCAATCACTTTGTGTAACAATAAACTCAACTCTGATTCAGATTTATTAATACAATATACTTCCCCTTTAATAATATGGAGGTAAATGTATCTGTAGGTAAGCTACTCTAGCATTTGGTGGCTTGAATTTGACTTTTGCTAAAGCACCAAATTATTCCATACTATCCCTTTAAATACCGTGAAATGTTAATACAAAAAGAAAGAAGGCTTATCCCGGTTTCCAAGTTTGATTTATTGCCTACTATTAAAGAAGCGATGGGGGGAAAAACATAGAGCACCTATCTGAAGTAGCGATAGAGCCATGTTTTATGGTTTATTTAATGCCACATAGATTGGATTTGAGAGTCAGAGAAAACGTCTGCGTTAATAGTAACTCGATATCTCCCAGCATCTTCAACATACATAAATGAATGCACACACAGACGAGACAGACATATATCCTTTCAAGCTCTTTACTGTGTCGCCTCTGGCTTCATACCACTACCTCTTTCTTCTTCTTGTGTTTGTCTCTTGTAGCTCCCGCCCTCTGCACACCTCCTCTGCTCCGCCTGGCTCCGGTCCAGGTATAGATTGTTAATTACAGTCTGTACGTGATGCGTGGTCTCGCTTCCAAATACTACAGCCAGTCTTCTTTGGCAGACATCAAAGTGTCGGCGCTTCGTTCCACAGGGATTAGTGACCCTGCCTGGTGGAGGAATTAAACGCCCATGGCTGAGCGCAGGTACAGGCGATATAATGAACAGAAGCACACACACACACACACACACATGGTCTGACAATGTATGTACAACTGGACTTAGACAATGAGAGGCTGCAACATGAGAGAGAACACACATGAAACAGACGAGCAGCAACACTCCGCAGCGCCAAGCCATTACAGAGGAATCATATTCTCCTGTCCTGATTAAACTGTACAGTCAACAAGGGTGTTATTTTGAGAGAACAATGTTCAAATCTTTGAACTATTTTGAAATGAAATCCTTATTTATTCAGATATTGTAATGTTTTTGATTGAGTTAACATTTTAAGTTAGAGTTAGGCTTATTATTTTAATGATTTTTACTGATAATGTACATGTATGATGCATAACTGGACTCAAAGAGCGAACATGTAACGAAAAGGCAAGAATATGTTGAATTAATGAGCTTAACAATTACAGAGGAACAATCAAACATGTTGACCTTCAGGTAAAAAATAAAGTTACTAAGTACGTTTTTGTTAACAAGAAAAACTTTGTCAAAATGTATTGTTAATATTAATAAATCATTATTTTAAAAACCTATAGGAGGCTGCAACAGATTAAGCCTTTGTTTCTGGTTTAAACAATTAAAGTTTTCTGGAGACCTTTAGTTACCTTTTTCTCTTCCCACTAACAGTAGCTCAGTGGGTAGAGCAGTCGTCCTTCAACCGGAAAGTAGGCAGTTCGATTCCCACACTCCCCACAGTTCATACTGTTGTTGTGTCCTTGGGCAAGACACTTAACCCACCTTGCCTCCAGTGCCACAGCTCTTGTGTACGAATGTGTATGAATGTGTGAGAATGTTTGGAGGTTGGAGAGTCTGTAGGTGCAAAATGGCTGCCATGTCTCCACCACCAGTGTGTGACTGTGGAGTGAATGAATAATGGACTCTGTAAAGTGCTTTGCGAGCCTTGAAAATGCGCTATAAAACCAATCCATTGTTATTATTACATTTTTCTTTACCTATACAGCTTGTGTTATTTCAAGTCTTACATAAAATGTAAAAAGCATTTATTTTGGGTCATGCCTTTTTATGATGATGCAGGCATTGACAACAACATGTAGTGGACAAGAGCCACACAACTCTGTTAGAGCAGTGCATTGTTTTCCATCTATATTGCTATCACAGTCCAATACAACAGAGCAAATGTAATGTACCACACATTGCTTATGGACACACAACTACAATGGCACAAACCCAGCCACAGACAAAGCAGACTTGATGCACTACTGAGACAAGAAACAGAACTGAAGACACACATGTTACAAAGAAACATATTGTGAACCAATGAGCCAACCAATTACAGAGAAATAATATTCAACTATTATAATTAAACCGAGCAGTGGACATTCAAACTAAACTCTGAAGCCTTTCATGTGTCTCCCTTTAGCTTTAAGTTGGTCAATATGTCCACAGAGATCAGCCGAACATCGACTGTCCTTCACTCATCTCTCATCTTCCACCCCCATGGCAAATTGGATTTTTAAACGCTGCGTTTTTTTGATCATTCCTCCACGATTCATAATTGACTGCCTTTCTCTCTCTCTGTCTCTGTCTCTGCGGCTCTTTGTTTTCCTCTTTTAACCTTCTCTCTGTATCTCACCAGCAAACTTAATAAAACAAGAACTGATGAGAAAAGTATTTGAAAAAGCAGTCCCTTTAGCAACTCTCGCCATGATTCATACAAAGGACAAATGACAAGTGTTTAAAGGGCTGTGGGGCGTTTTAATGTTCGGCTTGTGTTTTTTTTCTCGTCGACTCACAAGGTCTCGGGAGAGGAGCAGAAAAACAGCCATGAAAGGAACAGTACACAGACATACAGAGAGGCTAAAGCACAGACAGCGAGGGAAACTTGTCCTTGGTGATCAATGCCAGCGCTATTGTCTGTTCTGGTGCTTTGTCCACAAGGACGAAGGAAGACGAGGCGAGGCCAGCCAAGCATAGAAACATCAGCATACAGCCTCATGACAAAAACACCTGACCACCAACAAGACAGGAAGTAACAGCTGCTGGACTGTACTTTTACAGTTTTTGGCAGCAGAAGTGTATTTATAAAGTTAGTTAAGGGATCTTTTTAATGATCCTACTGAAGTGTATTGCTGCTAGGTCAGTGAAAATACACATATCAAGACTTAACATGATAGACAGTATTTGTTGTTAGTTAAATCAGACTCCTCCATGTAATGCTCATGCTTGTTTCCTTTAGCGCAGTATAAACCTTTTAAAGTAGTACTCATCAGTGAACAAAAGTCAAATCTAGGTTTACTTTGCTTTGGATTAGTTTAGAACACTTTAGCCAGCTCACATATATTTGTGATTTTCTCAAAAAGCATCCCTCTTAAGCAAACAAAGCAGTAAAATGGTAAAACACAGAAAGAGGGACAGTGGTTTACTGATACATTAACCTCATCAAAGCACGGAGGAAAATTGTTGTGGAATGAAACTGATGTCCATTATGTAAGCATTTTATCATATTCTGATGAAAATCCTGCATATTACACCTTTAAATGTATTTTGATTTTGGCATGTTTTGAATACATGTGGATCTCATAAATGATCTTTTAGTTGAACCTATGATGGAGCACGGCAGTATGGGAACCTAACTTTATTTTCCCTCTTTTCCTTAACTACCGTGAAGCATGTTATTTCCTATTCATAAATATCAACAAAACCAAACTGTTGCCTATAAACAGACTCAAAAACAAAAACGCAAGTGCCCTTAAGCCTGTTTGGCAAACTTCGACTTCGAGGTGGAAGTGTAACCTGCATCATTTATGTGATTATTTCTGCTCTTCACAGTCTTTAAAGTGTGCCTCGCTCACTGACAACACTGTAATCCTCCCTGTGTTTGTTGTCGTGACATCCTCATCATTTGTGTGACATGTCTCTTCAGTAAAACAGACTCACGTCCTACTTCAGGGACACACGTACAGTTTATATACATATGTTATTCATGAGGGCTGGTACTACCTAAGAAAAGCCTTTGTAAATCGAAAGGTTGAAGGTAAGTTATTAAAAGCACGTTTCCATTGGAGCAGTACAGTACAGGTTGAGTCAAAGCGGTACAGAGCTTCCCAAAGAGCTTTATACAGTACCACTTTGGAAGCCCTTTTCTAGTGCTTGTTTACGGAGCTGAGGGACTTATCCTGGTTCATCTCTCACCTACTTCCATGATTGCAATGTGGGGTTAACATTAGCGCATTAATATCCAGTTGTGCAGGTGGACAGAGGAGGCACAGGCGTGACCTTTATTTGTCCTTGATTTGACAGCACACGGCAGAAGGATGATAAGGGGCTGTAGAAGCGAGAGGGAGAGATAGTGACAGAGGTGACGATACAAAGGGCACGTGAGAAAAAAAAGAAAAGCAATGAAAGGAGAGTGTTAGCGAGCGGACAAACACCTCTGTGTACCTGTAATCACCTCCGGGCAGTTCGACTCACCACAATCCTTCAACTAACACTGACCCGCTCCATCAAACCACTCCACCTCCTCTGTCCTTCTCCGCTTTCCTTTCTCTTTACGTAGACAGCAAAGACCTTGATGTTTTTCCAATAATTGGCAGAAGAAGTTGACTTTTTTTTCTCTCAACCACCCTCCCCCTTTCTGTCTGTCTGTTTTTTTCTGTTTATCTTTTTCTCTTTTTCTTTTCCTTTAGAGAGGACAAGTTGGCCCAGGATCAAAGGCGGACCCCGACAGGACCGCTTTGGCCATCACAAAAGGGTGTCAGGCTCTGGCGTGGGTCCAGTCGGCACACATGGCCGAGGAGCCGGGGACAAGCCGTGCAGATGGGTCCCCCCCCCAACCCCCCACCGCACACGAGAGGTCAGCGGCTAAAGTATCCGAGCGTGTGCTTCCTGTAAGACGATCCGCTCTTGTTCCAGCGATTCCTTTTTCTTTCCATCTGTTTCGTCCCGAGCTCTTTGTTTACTTCCTGCTTTCTTCTTCTTTAGTGAACGTGTCCCAGAACAATATTCGACCCATGCAGCAGAACAAACTGAGGTAAAAGTTGTACAATCTTCACATGTCTGACAGTTCCCAACATTTGCACTCTACACTCAACAATCCTTGTTTAAATATATAAATGCTGCTGCCAAACTCGACAGAACTGAGGCCAGTACAAATAAACTGAGGTGGAGGACACAAAAAGTGGTATAGAGAAAACAAATGAACAAGCCCTTGTAGTCCAAATGTATATGCAACACCCAGCCAGCTTTCAACTTTTTCCATCAACACTATTTCCTCTGGAGACACTGTGGATGATACAAGATCTTTGAGTATAAACATAAACTTAATAAAGACATAATTTGCACTAAAATAATCCCCATACAGTAAAACCCACTGTTATTTAATACCTGTAGCACTTTGCAACAATGTGCAGGTGAATGTATTTCCTTCCTTCTAGTAAAAAAAAGAAGAAAATCAAGAAGCACAGTTTAGTGTTAAAAAGCCAGAGTTAACCAGTATTTAGCCTTTACCTGTTGATGGTGAGTTTTGAGGTAGGTCTCTGGAGTTTCAATGACTCTCAGGTTGCCACAGGGTAGACAAAAACCTCTTGAATTAGAAACATCTCATAGTATCAAGTGTTTTAAGCTGCCCTTAGAGCTGAGAGGAGTCCCATGAGAAAGACAGGCGAGAGATTTCTTTAGGGTGTCTTGGGCAGAAAACGTTTATTAACAATCAATACAAGACCCAGAGAGAGTTGAACACTCAAGACAGTTTGGTAGTATTGAGAATTCACGTCTGGTTATGCGTCAGTAGGAATTAAAACTATGAAGACTTGTATCATATTGAGTCAAAACAAGGAAAGATGTTTACCCAATCAAGATAAGGCTGACCAGACAATGTGCTTTACATTTAGGCCAAAAGTGAGGGTAAGCACACTAAGTTAGAAGATAATTGAGTACTGTACAGAATCCTACTCATTTGAATAAACCTATGTTGATTTATTTGGCCACTTTGAGACACATGACACTTTAGCAGAACAGCCTTTGGAGTCAATATCATATAGAACAAATATTTCAGAGGGGCATTAAAATTTTACAGACATTATTGATCTAGTATGTTCAAGTTATCCCAAACGACAGGAAAGTCAACTTTTTAACCTTATGCAACGCTTGGTCAAACCAGCTCCAGAGTTTAAAGCTTGAACTGTTACCATTTCATCTCCCTGTCCATTTTATTAACCTGCCAACTCAGTCAACAAGCTTTTCAGTTTCGTAATGCATTTTTCATTTTTTTTCTAAAGAATGCTTCAACCACAATCTCTGTTCATCAGAACGCACAGCCCATCCTACTTGTCAAAAAGACAGCTTGTTATAATAAGACTGAAATGACATAATACTAATTTGCGTCACTAAACATAATGTGACTAATAAAACATTACTTCATCTGTAACAACATCCTCTTGTATCATAGCATCAGAGCAAACTTTTTCATCTATAGCAACATCTTTTTTTATGGCATCTTTAAAAAAGGCTTTTGTTGTTGTGACTAAAAGCCCTCTAGTGGCAGAAATTGCACACTGCCTTATCCATTATTCAGATACTAATTACTGCCTTGAAAAACCTAGAAAAAATGCAGGAGGGAAACATGTGGCCAAAGGTATGAGACGTTGAAATAATCTCAATAAATAACACCCTCAAATCACATGTGATTATTGTCAAGTTTCAAACGCTCGGACCATCAAAACACATCCAGGATGTAAAGGAGCAGACACACATTTTTGGGGAGAGAAAAAACAACCGCAGCCGTATTTTTCCTCTGAGTGCTGTCATGCATGAATCCAGGGCTTGAACCATATGTTTAAGATTAGATGTACTCTTTTGTTAGATGAGAACACAGTCAACAGAGTTCGGGTGCTTCCCTGCTGCTCATGAATCAACTGTGCAGCATCCACGCCCTTTGCTTGTGCTTAATTCCATTAAATACACTGATAACAGTATTCACATGTGTGGGGTAAACATTTACAGACCTAACAAGACCATGGATCACATTATCATTTATTTATGACGAGATGTTTATGCTCATTTCTGGTCCTTTGAGTGTTTATACAGTATCATCTACAGTATATGCAATTTTAATGATCTATAATAATTCATCTTTGCAATAAGAAGAAAAAAGTTTAATTGCATTTTCTAAAGATACATGGATCTGTTGTGTTAGGTAGGTACTTTAAGACACCGTGTGTGGCCTACATTAGATTGTAGCTAGATGAAAATAAAGTTATGTGTAAAAAATTTGTGACAAATATTTTAAATATAGTTGGTTGACCTCAGGCATTTCTGTGAAGAGTCTGCCTGAGCTATCGTAGGTTCTCTCCAGGTCCGCCGTCCTCCCACCGCCCAAAGACAGGCATGTGTAGGTCAATTGGTGAATCTTAAGTAAGTTTATTTGCCAGTGCAAGTACAAAGTCAACACTTAAAAAAGACAGACATAAAACCACATACTAAAAACATAAATCACAATAACAGACTTAAAGTTCAGATACATAAAACTCTATGAATAAATATACAATAAATATATACAGTAGACAATATTATGCATGTTTTGTTTAATGTCACAACTTTTTGAAGCTTTTTGCCTTTCCAAATGTAGTGCATTTAATAGAACAATAATGCTTTCCAGAGGTGAGGAGCTGGGTCATTAATGATCTGTAATGCCCAATAAACAAGTCTTTGTTAGTATTCCTACTGAATGATTGTGAGAGTGAGTGGTTGCCGGTCAGTGTCTGTCTCAAAGTGTCATCCCTGCGACTTAATGGCCGATGTCCAGGCTACTGGGATAGGCTCTAGTCACCCGCAAGTCCTTTTATTTTATTTATTTATTTTTTATTATTTTATTTATCAGGTAGGTCAATTGAGAACCAATTCTGATTTGCAATGATGACTTGGCCTCGTGTGTATGTGTGTCTACTTATGTGTGTGTGTGTGTGTGTGTGTGTGTGTGTGTGTGTGTGTGTGTGTGTGTGTGTGTGTGTGTGTGTGTGTGTGTGTGTGTGTGTGTGTGTGTGTGTGTGTGTGTGTGTGTGTGTGTGTGTGTTTGTGTGTGTGTGTGTGTGTGTGTGTGTGTGTGTTTGTGTGTGTGTGTGTGTGTGTGTGTGTGTGTGTGTGTGTGTGTGTGTGTGTGTGTGTGTGTGTGTGTGTGTGTGTGTGTGTATGTGTGTGTGTGTGTGTGTGTGTTTGTGTGTGTGTGTGTGTGTGTGTGTGTGTGTATGTGTGTGTGTGTGTGTGTGTGTGTGTGTTTGTGTGTGTGTATGTGTGTGTGTGTGTGTGTGTGTGTGTTTGTGGGAAAGGGGGGCATGTACATGTATTTAGTGGTAGGGGAAACCGGAGTACCTGGAGTAAACCTACGCAGACACGGGGAGAACATGCAAACTCCACGCAGAAAGTGACCCCATTAGTGACCCCACATGGTAATAAAACAAGATTAATGAATGAATAAAATGGAAAAATAATGTAATGTAAACACCTTCTATGAATGTCTGTGAAAGACTTTAACCTTCCATGTAGAAAATGTGTTTTTATATATGTTATAGCTGTTTAGTTCTCCATGCAGGCGACACTGACACTATCACCTGTTGATGATATATTTATTCTCATGAAGGCAAAAATGTAGAGAACTATCCCTTTAAAATAAATTCTTTGTTTTATTGTCCACTAGTTAGCAGTGTATTAGATTATTGACATTATTACCTGACTAAAACACTATTGTGGTCCTGTTATTGGTCCTGGAAACGATGAGCATTGCTAAATTTATATGTGAGCAGTGATTGTTTAAGTGACTTTGCTTTGAAATCAGGATAAAGCAATAATATGTCATACAATAACATACATATGTACACTACATTTTTGGCTCTCACTGCAACAAAATCACTTATCTTTACATGTTCTGAACCTCAGCATCACCAGGAGTAAATCTTATACATTCTAGTTGACTTCAGCTTCATATTAACAGCATTACAGGTAAATCTCAGCCTTCCTCTGTCACGTCTCATCCACAAACACCTCTGATGCAAATGAGGACAAGTGAGTGAGAACAAACTAAAGCTGCAGTTTATTAGACACTAAAACCCTATAGGAATTGTCTGTGTCTGGGTTGCTTTGTTTTAATTTGACCCAAGCAGCCTATTGTTAATATAAACTCCTAATTAGTGCAGTGTTTAGAGCCGGGACTTCACTGTAGGTCCACTGTTTACTGAAGCTAATGCTCTGTCTGCTGCGTTGAGGTAAATCAAGCTCACTAAATAAAACGACAGGACAGCTTTAATGTGACCACTGTGCAGAAAGCAGTTAGTTACTTAGATAATGGCCCACTAATTGCAGTAGCAGAAATGCTTAAATAGGGTCAACTGGTTGGATGTTTAGTTTTAGAGGTAACTTTCTGCCTGTTAGAAAATTATGAGCAAAGAAGTCTGATGTTGTTTTTTCTGTAATAATGGGCATTATTTTCACTTTTATGTGTTCCTCCTACAGAGAAAATAGGCCTGATCTCTCCCTTTGTGGTTGCTCCAACAGCTCACTTCCACCACCCACACAACACATTTTCCCAGGCAACAATGTTCCTCCAAAGTTTACACACAATAAATAACGATATGCCCAAAGCAGTTAGCAGTGGCCCCGCTCTCCGTTTCCTGGCTGGACTTGAAATGAAATGGTAATTTTGACTTGAGGAGGATTTCAAAGGGATGGCCTTTACTTTTCATCTTGGTGCATACCACGAGCTCGCCGACACATTCACGCTGGGATTTGAGTAAAAAAATATGAAGGGAGAAAAAAAGCAGAATTTTAAGTTTTGCTATGAACTTCCTTCTTTCTTTTCTCTGCCATCTCCCCGCAGAAAAAGAAAGATGTAACGTTTGCTGAGATCTCTCCCCCAGATGGACAGTGTTTCTATAAACAACCACCCCCGGTTCAGGAAGATTTGATTGATGTGTCATTGTCCGGAGATTGTTTCCAGGCATTTGAATAGATAATTCAGAGTATTTGATGTAGACATTTTTCTTCAAAGTGCCAAAGGTCAGTTGTGGGGGTAGAATAAGGGTGTCCTATCTCCCATGCTATTTTTGCATCTAAAGCTTTGAGCTGCCTGTCTGCTTCTCACCAGGGAGATTGACTGACACTTCTCTCGTCCTTCTGCTTAAGATTACAAGGTGGATTCCAAAACTCCATCTAAGATTTGTTCGCTGTTTCTCTTGTTATGCAAAATACCTCTGTCTCAAACAAAAACCTATAACACTGTGTGGGTACGTGTGTTTTTTTAGGTGTGCCTTGTGTCGCAGACGGCAATGGAAGTGAGACTGAGCGAGACCAAAGATGTGGTGATTGGACGCCAACTCCATTACTCCAGCTACAAAAAAAGACAGACTGGTTCAAAAAGGTTTGTCACACATTAGTGCAGTCTATGCTACATGCTAGGGCTGTATATAGACTACACAGCAATGGTTTACACTAAAAGTAACTGTCACACAATGTTTTTATCTCAAAATATGAAGCTTTTTTTTAAAGACAGTGTGCCCGACTTTCAACTGAAACTCCTCTAAGTAACATTTAAACAAAACAAATCTCGCAGGAAATCACATAAACACTAATTTACATTACAACCTTAATGATGAGATGTTGAAAGGTAAAAGTCACATGTCTGTTTTCAGAAGCAACTTATCTTATTCAACTTATCTTAACTCTTATTCTCTTTCAGTGATATGCATCCTGAAAAGTTACATAAAGTTCCTTTAAACTGCAAAAGAATAGCACTATGTTTGCATGCAGACTTTCGTGATGAGGCTATGTACTTCCGTTAACTCAGCTAAAGAAAATTGGATTACTATGATCCTGGTTATACAAAAATAATTACATACATTTTTAATACTTAAATTTTGGCAAGACTTAAAAATTTTGTAGCATGTAAACAGATTCATTGTTATTGTTCTTTAGTCATGTTATAATCTTAAAGCAAATGTTATTCAGCTAGCTTTAAAAAAAATACTTGCAACATACTTTAAGCATATTCTTATTTGTTTGCAATCAGTGTTTGGCAGTGGTGTCCACAGTGCCTCCTACTGGCCTGGTATTCAAACCACACATTGTCAAATATGTGAACTCTTATATAATGTAAAGAACTTTTCCATTTTCAGGACAAGCCTAAATCCTCTCAGGCACCCACTTTGTACAGTGTCTCATTTCCCTCGTCCACAGCCCTGTCACCATGCCCCAGCAGCCGCAGCAATATCCTGGGCTCAATTTCCCTGAGTCGGCTGATCACATTCCAGTGTCAGTCAGCCGCGAGTGTGGTGTCCGGGTGACAAAAGCAGGACGTGAAAGGAAAAAGCACGCTGGTGTCTTCATTATCTCGTGGCTCTGCAGCCCGTGAACGAGGCCAGGGTTAATTACTGTTGATTAGCCGTCAGTACGCATGGCTGAGTGAGCATACAGATCTCACTGAGGGGGTCACCAAGGGACAGGAGGAAAGAATGAGGTTGCTCTCAGACAATAATTTGAAATCAGTGTCAAGTGTTCCTCCTCAGTGGGTTTTACTGTTCGGGAAGCAGATAAGGAATACAGATGAAGCAACATGTTGATGGCTATACTGTAGAGCAGCCTCAATGGGGGATTGCTTTGGGGCTGAGGCAGGTGTGTGCTGAAATGTTTTTCCATAAGAAAAGAAAGCTACACATGCAAAAAAGTTCTGTTTGGTGAATTAGAATAGTTCCTAATTCAATGGACCCTAGGTTTAATGCTTTAGAGCTTTAAAGCAAATGCAATGTAATATGTTTTGATCTGTGATGTACAATTGCACAGATGAGTCATTAGATTAACATGAACATAGGAATCAGCACCAAAGTGCACCAAAAGGAAATCAAACCCATTGTTAATGTCATGGAATTCTTTTGAAATAACATATCCAATGCAATCAGAAGATAAGCTACTGCTGCACATATATTACTTTAGTCAAACTAAAGCTAGACTAAGCACTTTGTGTACGTCGAACAGTTCCCTTCAGTCCTGAACTAAAGAAACAAATGAGAAAAAGAGAAGTGACCAGAGTTTAGAGTGAAACACATTTTAAAAACCGATGAATACATACTGTATGTACTTTAGGCTACAATGCTACTCTCGTGTACGACAGAAAAAAGCAGAGAGCTGTAATGATTGTAGCCTTGTGTATGAATACTGTGTGCATATATACTCCAGCCAGGACAGAGACTGACCTTGACTAAATTTTACAGAGAAACGTAAAGGTGCATAGTACATGCGCTTCCAGCTGAGGCCACCGAGATGTCATCAATGACACCTTAAATACCTCCCATTTCCAAACAGGTTGAATCTATTCATGCTAAATGTCCTGCAAAAATAAATTAACATTAAACCTTTACAAGCTTTTATGATCTCAGAGGTCATATTTTGTCTGTCCTGAAGTGGGCAGAGTTGTTTTTGACCAAGATTGAGGATGTGTGACAGAAACCAATATCACACACACAATTTAATATTTAGTCTATATCTCTCCTGAAATATATCCATTGCTACATGTAAACAGTGCAGTTAACCCCTATCATCAGGACAAAACACCACCGCTGGTACTTTGCCAGTTTGTTCCATCTACATTTTTTGTGTAAAAGACAAACAAGCCTCGAGGTTATTCCAAGGTTCTGTTTGTCTTTAATGCTTGATTTTTATCACCTTGTCGCTTTTGTAGCCACAATAATTATCACAATACAGGAGGTTTACACAGAAAGGTACAAAGAGCAGGCAGGGGGCCGTAACCTTCATACCATTCACTCAGAAAAGGCTTGCCTTGTTTAAATTTTCCAGATCAGAGAGCGCAATGCAAATTCATGCAGCTTCCCATGTGCTATTTGATG
The DNA here is from genome assembly GCA_024349245.1 of Neodontobutis hainanensis. Lineage (NCBI taxonomy): Eukaryota > Metazoa > Chordata > Actinopteri > Gobiiformes > Odontobutidae > Neodontobutis > Neodontobutis hainanensis. The sequence goes on from JALDNG010000055.1 coordinate 77,955, forward strand.
TTTGAAGAAGCTAAATAATGGTGGTGATTACAGTAGCTGAGCACAAGTCGAGCAGCGGGCCAAAGAAGGGTCCTTGTTGCTTCTCTCAATTAGGGCCGTGACATCTCTGAGAGGCATCCCACAATAAGAGAGGCTGTTTGGGCTGATAAAGTAATTTGCTTTGGTGGGGCCCTTTCAACTGCACCGGTAGTGGGGTATTTGAGGCTTCTGGGTGGATTCTCCCTGCACATTCTCACACGTCCCCTTTAATGTGACAGTAGCTCCACAATGTTCAGTGTTTAGACAAAAAGGCATAGGTTCAACTCTATAGTTGTTCTCCACCCACTCTGTTTTTTTTCTCAATGGTCCTCACATGTGAACACTGTAAATGTCTTGCTGACCCACTTCTTCTCCCTTTTTTATGTATTTCTTCTTAGGTGGACAGTCGTTTTTTTTTGCATTGTGTTCCTTTGGTGTGCCATTGTGCCCATTTGTATTTTTGCTGGCCAGATATGCACTGCCTCTTGGTTGTTGTGAGCCGGGAAGTTTTTTTTTTTTTTCATCAATTTATTTATTTTGAGGCAGCGTACACTGGACTAACACTGGAGTAACACTGGAGTAACACTGGAGTAACACTGGAGTAACACTGGACTAACACTGGACTAACACTGGACTAACACTGGTCAATTATGCAAATAGATGAGAAAAATAAATAAATGGTGCCGAGAAAACAACAATATCCCCGTCGAATCCCAGAAAATTATTGGCCTTTTGATTTTATATTATGACTTTAAAAATAGTACCCATGATGGTCTACTACTTTATTTATTTAATTAATTAATGTATTTATTTATTTATTCAGATAACCCCTATCTGCTCTTTTATGTGTAAGTGCAAATAAAGTGACCATCACTATTTTATTGGTCAAAATGTTCTTTTTCCCAAAAGATGTTCTCTGCAACAATGTTCTGTAAAGCACATTGAGTTACTTTCGTACTAAATTTGCTCCATTAATACAGTAAATTTTCTTCTTCTTTTAGATCAGTAGCCTGCACTCTAGTCTCTGTTTGTGGCATTAATTAATGCACTACTATAATATTGTCAGTATTCTCCTAGTATCTGGATGTTGAGCCTGCCGTCTTTAAAGTTGTTGTTTTTGTTTGTTTGTTAATAAAAGCCAGAATCAGTTGAAAGGGTAACTTTGCCTGTGGGAAGGACATAGCTCTAGTGGAAGTTTCTGACAACACTTTGCATTCTGCGGGCAGCGGTGACAGCTCTGATGCCTTGTGTTTGATTGTCCCTTTCATGTTTTCCTCCAATACGCAGCTCAGAGGTGATTTCTGGTGGACTAACACAGATTGAGATGTGACAGATTACGGGTCACGTCGCGTTTCACCCGCTCCTGGCTTTTCCCTAATATGTAACAGTGAGTTGCAAATGACCCTTGTGGTAAACTTTGTCAAGAAAAGTTAAGCTCATAACATGGATCTTTCATTGTGGACCACAGAATATGTGCTGGAAGGAGCTGGTTTCCTGTGTTAGCGGTTTGAAAAGCAAATCTGCCTCACTTTTATGTTTTAAGTTTTCCGACAAATCCTGAACTTGCATGCATGTTGGAAAATCTGACATAATAATATTGAAAGTAATACTAGACCATGTTACTTCAGTACAAAGGGGAATAGTTGTACGTGTGTGTAAATACTGAATGTTATTCCTCACAGTATTCATCCAGGACTATAGTATATGGTTCTCAGATTGAGTCTTGAATGGTCTTACCCTTCCCATGTCAGTTAATATTTAGGTCTAAAGGTTAAATATGGAAATTGATTTAATGCAAGTATTTTAATCAAATGTTTAGGACACTTTATCCAGGGTTTGACATTAACACCCACCAACCTATCCCTCTCAGATTTTGGGGGTAACTTTGTTATCCTTCCTATCCTCTTGGGCCAATTTGTGTCAATTCTTTGGATATGTTGCTGTTCTAAAATCTTTATGTACATTTTAGTACAACATATTCAGCTTTAATTATATAAAACCTATATAAATGTTAGTATTAAAAAAGGGAGTGAGTATTCTGAGTTGCTAGTAGCTTTGGAAAACCATTAGTGGCTAAAATGTACGTAAACAGAGGACACCAGCTAAAGCAAAGAGTTACCTCATGGTTGCAGCAAGTTGACAGCCACTACTTCAACATTCTTTCCTGATATTTCTTAAACCTCAGACCTGGTCACATCTGTCTTACATTCACTTGATTGCTGTGTCACGGAAAATGATATTGACATAAAACAGAGCTTTTATGGTTTAAAGATGTTTGGAACTCTTTCCAGACTCTTACAGACTCCGCTGCTTGAGAAGGACTCTGATCTTTCTTGATGTACTTTGAGGAAATTCACTGTCAGCAACCACCACCAGAGGGCGCCCAGCATGTTTTTTATGTTGGTGGGGGAAACCGGAGTACCTGAAGGAAATGCACCCAAACACAAGGAGAGCATACTAACTCTACACTGAAAGGCCCCGCCCGGCCCGGGAGACCTGGACCTTGTTGCTGTGAGTCGACAGTGCCAACCACTGAGCCATCCTTCCGTGTTATAGTCCACTTTTTGAGACTCAGACTTACTCGGCCTCATCTTGGTCTTTGATTAAAGGGTTGCATAAATTTTCATTGTCCATATAGTTCTTGTGATTGAATGAAAACTTCTAACATTATATCTTGTCATTATATAAAAAATGTATCTCTGTAGTTTGAGTGTGAGTATAAGTTCACAGCAGTGCATACGTCATTCACTGAGGCCGGCAAAAGCACATTTAAAAGCCTGCAGTGTCCTCATCTTACAGCTTTATTCCTCTCAGCGGAGGGCATCGTGTCGACCTGGAAACTACCATTCAAAGTTGTGAGAAAGCGGCCCCTGAAACGGTCCTGCTCACTAAGAGAAACATATAACAGTATTAGATCTAGTTTAATTACACAGGGGCTCGCGGATGGGCCCCTCTTTTTCTCTGGGTGTTGAAAAAAGCTTAGCGTTTGTTGTCGGTTCAAGGCTCTCTAAAGGATGTGCTGGCATGTGGAGGAATCTGGCAACGGAGGAAAGTTGAGGTGGGGAGGGCTGTTTGGGGGGGGTTTGAACTGTTATTGTTTGAAAAGCGTGTAAGCGGCCTTCACAACACCGCATCCACGGAAATGAAGCAAAGACACAGAAAACGAGAGAAAGAAAGAAAGCGAAAGAGGATGAAAAAAAAAACTTGCAGCTTTGACTGACGACTTAACAGGCGAAACCGAATTTGTCTTTTGCCGGGAGATGTCAGATGCCTTGCCAGTGAGAGAGCACAGCACACAAGCTCTCCTGCGTCTTTTTCGCCCTCTCTTTTCTCCTCCGGTTTAAGACGGCTCTGTGAATGCAACAACATCAAAGGCCTAGCACTCAGAATGTACATTGTTGTTCCAGTAACCACATGAAACAGAAACGGGGAACGATGGAGAAAGGCTCAGAGAGATGGTGCAAGTTTTTTTTTTTTTTCCTCTCTCCTTTCTTTCCTTGTACATAAATAGGCAGCTATGGAGGGAATCGGTTTAGAAACGGTAGAAGATTAACTCTTTTATCTCTTCATTTCAAACGTATTCCACACAACCTCCACATTTCTGAATCTGTCAGGATCCTAATTTCTGACCGTAGACAGTAGTTACAGCAGTTACTCACAATTGACCTAAAAGAAGCTGAAAGTTTGTAGACTGAGTTTAGGGAGTTGGGGTAAAGGTCAGAGTTCAGGATGTATGATACATTATGAAGACAAGTTAGCCTTAGCAACAGCTTATGTAACTGATAATGATAACAGTTCATAAATTAGAAAACCTTGAGCTGGTTGCAGGTAATGCACTCACATGCACATAAGGTAATGCAACTCGGCTTGTGAACTGTTATTTATTCAAAAAGTTAAGAATAAAATAATCTGAATAAATGCCACCTTATATACTCTAAAACAATCACAAAGATACATGCCCATTGCAACAAAAACAGCTGTTTATATGATTGATTAGACACTTTTAAAGCGGCAGAAACGTTTCTGTGTATTTATATTCTACTTTGAAATACTTCCGTTTATTTTAAGTGTGTTGCTGCTGCGTTATTTAACAAAAGCAAATGGAGCAAAAATGGAGCTGTAACCTTTTGCTTAACCTTCCAGCTGCATATGTGTGTCTGTAATGGCAATTTGTGTTTTACTTTATTGTAGGTTTTGTGGCTTTAGCAGCAGCTATGCTAATCTCAGCAGTGTTTAATGATGAAGTAACATAGTCCTGCAACATATGTACTACTATGAGTTCTCCATGTGGTGTTATTATTATTAAGTGTCCGGTAGCACAACCATTTTCTCTATTATTTCAGTAACAGCACACACCGTTTTACAAAACCATCTTTTCTATACAGATTTTGAGATTTTAGTTAAAAAAATCCACCCTGTAAAAATGTTTTGTTGGATGCTTTATTTCTTTTGCCATTATGCACACACAGCTGATGTCGTTTACAAACAGTAAACAGGTTTATAAAGACTTTATTTATTGTTTGAAACAACTGTATTAACTTACTATGAGCTTAAGGAGAGGCAGGCTTCTAGATTGCTTTTAAACATGAGATTAACCCAAAGCCCAGGATCCTTATAAAGGCTTTAAAAGTCTTCAATTTTATTCTTAAATTTTAGATAACACACTTTCCCCAGTTTTTAGTTTTTAGGCAACTTGGGCAAATAAAATTAATTACATTCTACACTGGTATTTATTAAATGCACATACTCTTCTTTGTTCTGATCAAGCAAAGCTATGTACAACACTGCTCCATTATTTTCTACTGTCTATGTGTGCTGCCACAAAGCATCAGGACACGTCTACAAAGAGCTGACGAGAGGAGAAAGAGTCGTGTTATTCATTGTCAGAGTCATAACTAAACTTGTGTTCAGTGTAACCAGCAAGCTTTGCTTTGGTCACATCTGACCCTATCTTTACACAGAGACCACCCAAGAGCAACAAGTCAGTTCTCACCTTTAGTCTGTGTCTGTGTGCAAACTTTGTAATTCTTAAGCACAAGTGTGCGCCTGTGTGTGTGTCTATGAATGAGTGTGTGTGTGTGCTCCTTCCTCCCACCATCTGGGCCCTGTTTGGAGAGATTTTCTGTAAAAATCACAGTCATGCCGTGGCAGGATTACCACAGTGAAAAGCAGCACCTGGAAGAGACTCTGTGCTCCTGCTCCTTTGCCTCAGATGCTCAAAGAAGTTTCTGGCTTCCCAGCTTGAGGCACAGGATTTGTTTTTGACCTACATGGGCGTCCTAGGATTCATGTTTCCCATCCAAAAAGCACAAAAAAAAAAAAACATCTTAAATTCACACTCCGCCACTTCCAGCGCGGTTACAGTACAGCACATTACAGTGGATAAGCAAGTGCGCCTGTGTGTGTTGTATGTCAGCATGTGTTTACACAGCACACATCAAATTTCCAAAGTAAACCGAGAGGCTGATTATCCACACTGAGATGTAAGTGAACGTCAATAATCCCTGATGGAAATTGAGAGCGTCTCCTTAGAAGATTGCTCATTAGAAATAATCTTAGCCCAAGTGTAGACACAATCAGAAGTTTGGATGCTTAATTTTGAAAGATGCTAAGACAGAAAATTCATTCAACAGTTTAAAGTATAACTCTCTTTTTTGATGAAGTAGGTTATAAAAGCAAATTGCAAGTTGACACTGTGTACACGCCACTCAAATATATGAATATTTACAGTACATAAAGTACTGTAGTCTTACAAGAGTAAGAGTTGCTTTTTAATTCTCACATACCTGCATTTTTGTGCTTTTTCTGTGAACCCTTCAGTAAAATGGCTTGTGCCCCACAGTTTGTACTGATTAGCTTTGTCACACGGACTTAACTTTAAACCCCACTTGAAGTGTTGAACTGCATTTTGTTTTGCTGATGGTTTTCTTTGTTACATTTCACCTCTGACCTTAGCTTATTTGTTGTTCTTTTTTCTAAAAATAAAATGGCTCAAATTAAATAACAACAATAACAATGAAGAAAATATAATTATATTTGATGGTGATTATATTTTACCTTGATGGTTTAGTCAGTTGCCATGTCGTGTAGGGTGACAATATTTTCAGACCTCCACATTGGGATACTTCCAAAACACTGGCAGAAGTGTGTTGCAAAATCAATTTTCTGTGTAAAACAAAGGCTATTCTATTGTTTCAGTTGTTTTGAAGTTTGCGCAGTCACTGGTAAAATGGACACATGTGGGACAAAATGTCTGTTCAAAAGTGGGACATATTAGTGTTTTTACAGATATTTGTTGGGACCTGGGACAGGGAGTGTCACCCTAATGTAATGTAAATTAGGGAACTGATGCAATAATAAGGTGTTTTGCTTTTAACAGGGTTGTTATGAGATGTGGCTTTTATGCAACATGACATTTTTCCAGTGTGAATGTGGTTATTTACTGTGTGTATTATGGGGATGTGTGTTTTATCAGTGAAATGCTGATAAAACAAAAAAAAAGGTGAGAAGTGTTGTTTATGGTTTATTCCCTCGAAAATTTTATCCACATAACTTGATTACAAATGACCAAAAGAGTGTGTAACCTTATTCAATTTGACAGCGCCATAATATCTTTTATTCAATTTATAAATAGGGATCTAACTAACTATAACCATTCTTCAATGTACATTTAATATACTCCATTACCTTAATATATTACAAAACAATATAATGTAAGGTAGTAAGGTTACAGTACAGACACAGAATTTAGGTCCCCAGAAAAAGATTTAAACTTCTGTTGCTATTTTCAAAACTATAAAAGTTTAAAGCTCTTAATTCACAGACAAAGTGGGGAAAGAAAGAATGTGAACTCCCCTTGACTCCTGTGTAAAGTATGGCCTCAACAGCTGAGTCGAATATAACATTGGCCAAGAACAATATGTCTTTCGACGCACATTTGGCTCTTTATTGGTAAATTGATGTGGTAAGTGGATGAGTGGCCCTATAGCTTCAGCTTATATAAAGTGGAGTTCCCCCCCAATAGAACAAAAAAAGTGTCAGAGCTGCAGCAAATGTCAATTATGAAAAGAAAAACAGGTGAGATGAAGTTCATATTTGTCATATATACATGTTTTATAAGTGATGAGAAGTAATGTAGAGCTGGAAAGACGGTTGTATTAGTTATAGTACTCTCTCCTATTTTACGTACTCACATTACCTTTAGAGATAAAATGAAAACAATAATGGATAGTACTAAAGCAAGACTTGGCAGATGGTTTACATACTTGAGCCTAATGTAATTTGGTCAAATGTAGTTTTAAAACCTTAAAACTACCAACTGATCCCAGACAACTGTGGGTCGCTGGCAAGACACAGCAACTACAGCAAAAATGGCTATATACAGCGTTTTGGTTCTTTAGGATTTAGCCTCTGATAATAACTATTTAAGTATCAAATGTAAAGGTCTTTAATGATGACTCAGAGTTTATTAATGCTGCTCCAGAAAACACACAGGTTGAAGGAGTAGTGTGTAAAGACTGTTAAGTTAGCAGCAGGGATTTTGGAACCGAGTAAACAGTCTCTTTAATCCACTGTGTGCCATGCTAAAGTCAGTCAAGTCACCACAGCTAGACTTAAGTATACAAGTCCATTATACTGTGCACTGTCCATTGAGTCCTTCAGTCCCTCCGTGTCAGTGTAACCACTTCGCCTCCCGCCCTCGCTCTTGACCCGCTGACCCTTGTACTTGGTGTCTGCTGATACTGTTCTCTGATGTCTGTGACTTCATCCATCACAATGAGCCCCCTGCCGCCTCCGTCTCTACTGTCCATTGTGCATGTGTACAGTGAGCAGCCTTGTTTCTGTGGACGGCGGCGTTGGCGTGGCACGCTCCCTCTGTAAATGATGAAAGAGAGCAAGGGACGTATGCTTGAAGCGTGGGCCTTGTTTGGCCAAAAGCGCTGGATGGCGAGCTGAACGGAAGGCGCCTTTCTCCCCTAACAGTAACTTCTGTGATCTGTGGCGATAAAAAACAAGACCAAAGAATGTGTTTGATGCCTCTGATTTGAATAAATATCAATCACATTTGGTGGTTGTGTGAAAGCGTGAGTGAGCACATTGATTCTTTACGTGTAAATATGCGTCATGGTTAGTACGCAGAAGCATGGCAGTCTATGAGGGTACTTTGTTTCAACATTGACTTTAGTTAAATACGTTGAACAAAACTTGCCGCTGTGCATCTTCAGTCTTCTCAGCAGGCTTTGAATTCTTGCGACACTCCCATGTTTGTTTTGTCTTAATAACATGGCTTTCTGCCTGATTAATCCTTCATATGTAGCCGCTTAACATTATGAAATTAAAAGCTTCAATACACTGAAGACAATCTTTGATAATTCAGCTTTTCAAGATGAAACAGGGAGAGAACTGCAGTCTTATTTGTTGATTTAAATTTGCCGTCCCAGCCAGCTCAACCTGTTGTTTTCCACGATGAGACATAAACGTGGAAGCACAGATAGTGTGAGTTTCCAGGAATCGCACAGGGCTCCACATCTGGGATTGATTTTCTCAGGGCTGAAGGAGATCACATTCTGGTCTTTTCTCCGACTCAGGTAGACTTAAGGGAGCATCGAAAAGACAACAAAATGGTTTGTCTTTTACTTTGTAATTATAATTTGTGTGTTTTAAAGAATTGTAAACCTTTGTTATTATCTAACAATGACATGATCATTGTTTTCAGTACTGTAAGGTTTAATGGTGGTTGCACAAATACGTAGAGTTGTATAGCCTCTTATAGGACACATTTCTGTGCTTTATTAATGATAAAATATTGTACTGGAACGCTTGAACTAGTAATCAGTCTTCTATGTGGTTAAATGCACCTCTTACCAGGCTCTAAGTTAGAAAGGGTCCACTGCCAGATGCTGCTGCGCTCGACTGGGGTCAAAGTAAAAATAATCAAGAGGTTACTCACTATTTACAACTAACATTCAACCCTACTTCAATAACGCCTAAGTGTCCCTTTAAACATACATCTATGTAGCTTTTATCTGTTTTAAAAAGATATTAATGTTTGATTCTTTAGATCTGGCACTAGTTTGATCATTCAACACATGGGGTACAGTTGTGGGTTTTTTTGTGATGTAAATCCAAAATCTTATGGTCTGTGTCCTTTGAAAGAAGGAAGCCGCTGTGACAGACCTAGACAGCAAATTTTCTTAGGAATTCACCGTGGGTGTCATAGAGACAGAGCCTGCCCCCCTACCTTGTCAAAACAGAGAGGAATGGTACGTGCTGCCACACCATATGGAGAATTGTCCCATTTTCTTCTCCTTTATATCAAATACTACAATTTTCAAGTTGAACCTTTTGTAGCATATACCACATGTGATTTGGGCTCTTGTGTGGCGACGCAAACTTTGTGACTTTTTGATTTGACTGTGAGTGCTGTCTGACAACTTTCTGTCACTCACATCCCTCTCCTTTCCCATCGCTCTACTACCAAGCATATTTCTTACCCCATCGATTGATTAGCATACATCAAGCACCTGTCGTCATGGCAAAACTTCATTTGAGTCTTCAGTACTCTCCCGGTGTCTTTCAACCAGCAGCTGTCAGCCACATCAACACCAGCCGCATTCAGCGCCAGACAAAGTTAAATTGAAGCACACTCTAACACTATATATAGATAAAATGTCACTTCTTTCAAGAAACAAGGCACCTTCGAAGTTGTCAATACAGAGCGCTTTATCACTGGCAAAATAACTTTGAAACTGGAAAAGAGAGAAAAGATGAAACAGTTTTTCTCTTCCCACTTTGAGCTTGAAAGAGGAAAAAGTGAGATGATAAAGTGGGTAGAGGTATTTAAGGGGCTTGTGTTTTGATCTGCCTGTCCATCACTGAGAACGAACAGCCCCTCCTGATGCTTCTGATCGTTAGGTGTCTTCAAAGTGTCTCCGAGTCTCTTTGTTATCGCTGAGTGCGTCGATTAAAGGAGGACTATCATTTATTCATTTTGCCATTGAGCAAAAGAAAGAAAGGATTCAAGAGCTTAGCGTTCATTTTCGTCAAACTCTTGAGGTGCGGTGATGAAGTCAGCTTTCCTTTGAGAAGACAAGTCGAGTTGAGGTGTAAAGACGTGGAGTGAAAGTTTTCGCTCTGCAAATTTTTGAAAGGCCTCACTGATCTGCAAGATAAAATAAATGATGTTCAAACTTTATTAAACTTTTCCTTTAAAAGCAACCCGCAGGATGACAGTTGTGAGGGATTTATTCTCTGTCTAACAAGGTGTTTCTGATGGTTGTGGCAAATACACACACACACACACACACACACCACTCCTTCTATACAGTATGTGCCTTTAAAACAGCCTCTACTCAGCCTATATAAAAGATTTCATACAGGTTAATCAGGATATGCTAAATTGATTTTAGCTATGCAGGCTCACAAAGCATGCCAGGGTCAGCACACTTTGTATGTGTCTGGTTTCTCTTTTTTACCAAAGGACAATGGCACATTTATCTACGCTACATTTATCTGATTCTTTAACGCGTCTTTCTGTCTGGAAGTCCCTTCAATTCCTACTGTTTCAAGCATCTTTTTTTTTTTTTTTTTTTTTTTCAGTCCTGTTGCGAGATGTCTCTCAGAAGTTGAAAAGTTCTTTTCAAGCCAGAAGTTTTTGCCATCTTCACTTTTCAACTGGCAAGATGAATATCAGTAGGACAAAGCATAGAAAGGAAAGGCTTTTTGACAAGACTTCTGACGCCCAGGAGCTCGTCCTGTCTCTCCCTTTTGCAGTTTTCCCATAACTGGCTTTCTTGCGCGGCTGCTAAAAGGCGTCGTATCAAATGCAAACTGAGAAGTCACAGTCTTTTATGATACATCAGTGGGGCCCTTGTGGAGGCTCTGCTCTGCTTAGGTTTTTGGCAACTTTTAGAAAAATGTGAAATTGGTGCATTCTGTCTTGTGTTATCAGAGCTGGAGACAGTAAGCTCATGTTCCTTATGAGCAGAAAGGCAACACCATGAATTCATGACCTGCAGCAAAGCAGAGTTTTAAAGTGCAACTCGCCAGATTTACACTTCATCTGATGTATATATATATGTAATGTATTTTATATTTTATATAGCTGTCATAAAACCACATGAGTGTTGTTCAAAGCCTTAACAGAGCTGTTATTCAAGTCACTGAGACAATGGCAAAGCTACAAGGCGCACTAGTCTTTTGCTGTAAAACAACGTAAATGGCCACAGAGTTTATTTTTGCTCTTTGCAGCTTGTGCAGTCTGGACAATGTGTGTTGAATATTTGAAGTCCAAACATTGAGTGTTTGGTGTTCACCAAGGCTGGGGCCCGTGGTTTAGCACTTTCAAGAATCACTTTGTGGGGCAGCATCGCGGTGCAGCCCGAGGAAACCTGAAATAGCTGAAACTAGACCTCTGTACAAATAATCACCCTGGGCCTCTGTAAACCATGATGTTTATGCATTGTAAATTGTGAAAAGGAATGCTTTAACATTGTGTGGCAAATGTATTTCAAGACTTTGAACACTGGACGCTGTCCGAATTTCACCCACACAACCACAGGCCTTTGCTCTCGCCTTTCGACTGAAATGCCATTCAGATTCCAAAGAAACTTTAAAAAAAACAACCTTTTTTAAGCCTTCCTAAAGAATGTATCTGAAGTGATTTCCAAGTTTTTTCTATGCATTCAGCTATCTCTCTACGGGTCAAACCTTCCTCCAACATCAGCTATTTTAGGTTTTACTCTGGTGACTGTGCATGTTTGGAAATACACAAATACTGGCTTTGAACTGTTCTTGGCTTCAGAAAGATGTCCACAGAAGACACATTTTAACCACCCAATCTTTTTACTAAAACTGGACTTTTTAACAGCAGAGCAGCTCATGTAAACACATATTTGGATGTTGTGTCACTCTTTCTTCCTCCTTTGAAGTGTTTTATTAGAAATGGTTTGGCAGCAGTGCAGTGGCCACACCAGTTATCCGTTTCCTACTCTGTAATTGCCAGCATTTGTAACACACCTCTTCCTTTGATGTGTGCTTTCGTAAGCTTGTCTCCCAACCTGTTTGCCCACTGAACCATGTGGGTCCGGTCGTGATGTCATCACAAACTCTGATTATACCTATAGTAGCATCTTCATTCACCCTCAACAGGTTACACCAACATGCCTCAGACTCAGTGTAATGACTAAATAACACAGTAAATGTTTGGCTTTAGCTTCCTCTAAATTACATTCCGACTTAGTCATGCAACAAACTGTGCAAACCCACATTTTGCAAAGAAACGTTTGTGGTTAAGCCAATACTTATTTATGTTAACTTTTATACCATTAACTCTTTGCTTTTTATCAGCACCATTGTGATCTGGACACTGTTTTTATACAATTGATACCAGTTTGGGACCCGTTTGCTTTGTTTTTTTGGTGTAAGAACAAAATAGTTTCTATAACAAAATGTAAAACCACCCAAAATAGTGTCTAAGTGGGTACATGTTCATTTGTTTCAGTCTGTCTGGTGTTTGGTACATTAGATAAAGTCAGGCCTAAAGGTTTGGATGTTGTTTCTCTGACTTCTTCTTTGGTGCAGGTCAGATATCTGTGACATCTCTCTTGGTCCTTGTTGTGCTGTCTTCTGACCTCTTTAATGTTATCTTTTTTAAAACCTTAAGAAAAGTGGTGTTGAGTAGGTGCAGGTTTTCATCTGACTTCTTTTGTGAATATGTAATATAAAATATAATATTGCTCAGTTATGTCACTGTTGGTAACTGTAGGTTACACACATGACTAAAGTATTTTAAAGTCTTCTAAACCACATCTGTTTGTCTTACAGGTGCTGGAAACTGAAAATGCGAGCGCTGTCAGGCATCACCTGGTAAGTTCAATCTACAATTGACATATTCTTTAAAATGAAAAACACTGTGGCATCTAGATGGACAAGATCTTAAGCTCCTTAATGAAGGGCTTTTTTAAGTCTAGTGTTTTCTACTCTATAGGTGCTATTGTGACAAAAAGTAAAATGTGTGGGGTTTAAAATGGGTATTTATCATATATTTAACTCCATCATAAATAACTAGAAGACTGTCAAGTTAATACTAAGATCAAACACTCAAAAGAAACAGGTCTCAGGTGATTAGTCAGGATTTGGAACAAAGCCTCGGGTTAGGGCCGACATTTTTAGAAGAAATGACAAAGGGACAGGCTAAAGTTGAACAGCTGGTTGTAAACATGGCAGGTGCATTCTTAGCTTGACTTATAAACTTTGACTTACACTAAGTTTGAACTCTCCTTTATTATCACAGAAAATTTAAATGCAACCTCCAGACTTTGAATATACAGTGCTACAGAGCTTTACATTCAACCAGGCAGTGATACTTTGGGGTTTCTATTGATCTGTCTGCTGTGTATATCTTTTTATTGACAGTTATTGAGTAGATATACAACACCGGAGACAGAGGAACTCGCTCGGATCCAAGGCGACTGCTGTGCGTGGTACACACTCTACGACTAACAGGTCAGTTGCCAGAGCAATAAGCTCATTTTATCTTATTTGCAATTCTTAAAATGCATCTGGACGTCAATTGACAAAGTCCATTGGATAAAGAAGGAAACGTCTTTACGTCTAAACCTACGACTAGATGCCTTTTTATAAATCCTTTACTTCATTTGTCATTTAAACAAAGATAGTGTTCTTATTTTTTGAAAACACTGTGGGACACCCCTCTCTGTTGTAGTGTAAGCCGGGTCACAGCAGCTCTGGGACTTTATTATTTGGTTGTATGTGTTGGAGCATGTTGTAGTGTAATGTCAGGTTTACAGTGCCCCTTGTGGACTGGCAGAAAACCTACAGAGTTTCATTCCTGAAGCATGTTTGTGTCTACCTACTCTGGTCATTTTTCACTTTTCTTTGCAAAAACATTGGGGTGAGATTCTTAATGAATCTCTGCAATTACACAATGATACTTTAATGATGGTCATTATCACAAAAAGTGAAATCATCATCAAAAACTGCACATTTAAGAATCAGAATTTGCATTTAGTTCAATTACTGAAACACACATGCCTCCTCACAGCATTGGTCCCAGGGCTGCAGCTGCCCAGGGCTCTAAAGTCACTGTGTCCCGGTGCGATTGAAGGTCCAGCTGTAGACCGGCCCTTTTGATCTTCTCTCTTTTATGAGAAAAACAAACAGCTCCTCGTACTCACCCACACTGCACTGATTGATGCACACACACATGCATGTCTCCCTATCCTTTAGAAGTCCTACATTTCCATAATGTTTAACATAACGCAGCAGTGTCAAACTCACATTAATGAAGGACTTTTTCAGCAATTAAACTAATAGTTTTATTCCTTTTAGGGAAGTTTTGTTCATCTGTTTTTAGAACTTTAGACATTAAATGATTTGATATTACTTAGAAGTTATTTACATAGATTTATTTTGGCAAATGACTGTTTATTTATATATTTCCCTTATCTTTACAATCACTTTATATTCACTTAAACAGACATTACTTGATATTTTATGGGGTTTCATGGTTTAAACCCCAAATAGTATATTGAAAAAGCAATTTTTTGGGGGCTAAAAACAGGCTTTATGATGCCATCTTCTGTTTTTTTATAAAAGATTTTAAAAGATGAGAACCTCTACCCAGGCACAGGAAACCTTGGCCAATCACATGCTGGCAAAAATCCCATTCTCAACACTGACAAGCCTGTGTCGAGAATGGGACGTTCAAGGAAGTTTAATAGTAAAATGGCAAATGGCATGCAAACCGGTTTAATTTTTTAAATAAAAGAGTAGCAGGTGAGGCCCCTCGGCTCTTTTTTGCGGCGAGTGTAGTCAGAGACAGGGACGGCAAAAAGAAAATTAGGTAATGGAGCTTAAAATAAGGCTGTCTGAAAAAAAAATACTGACAAAATAACATTGTAAATATTTTATGTACTACACAATGGACAAATACCTTGCTGTAGCTTCATACCAGACAAAAGTCTGTACAATCCCTGAAGTGAAGGGGTTGAAATAAATTTGTTGCATTAAAATTAGCAAGAATAGTGTCAGCCAGAAGTACTTGAGGAGACATTTGCCATGTAGACCATTCGTTACTGATATTTGACCTGAACATGAAAAGTGAGGTTTTCAAGTGACTTACTTTATAACACTATTCTGTGCACCCCTTGCACCCTTTGGCAAACTGACAAGAAAAAAAACAGAAGGGCAATAACGCACAGAGGAGGGGGAGTGTCCAGATCTCCACTTCCTGGGACTGCCCCGAAGGCCATCTTTACATGGTATTTGCATGAAACCGACTTTGATGGGACCCCTCAAGCGACAGCGTTGCGAGACAGACAACATGCAGTCATGTTCACAAGTGGGCACCGCGCGAGGGATGAGAAGGGGCTTCCGCTCAGAAACCGGTGTCATCTTTCTCGTTGTTGCACCACAGGGCGTCACAAAGTCTGGTGTTGTTTTTAGACAGTAAGATAATCTAAAAACAGTGTCGAGGCAAAGATGGCACGTGAACCTAATGCAATAAACTCTTATTTCACAGGAGATGTTTTGGAGGATAACAGCACCCAAAGCCTAAACCTTTGCCAGGTTACTTTTACTTAGGTACATACAAGAGATTTGAGACAGAGAGAAGGACAGACAGCGGTAAAAAGGACAGCCACAGAAACACAAAGATGAAACATACAGTCCAGAGGTCAGATTTCCCTTCTTTTTTTTTTTTTTTCTTACGGTAATCCCACCAGTAGCAGTGAGCTCCTCTATAAATCAGCGTTTGGATGAAATACCAGCGGGAGCCAAAGGTCAAAGTAGAAAATTAGCAGCTGTCTTTTCCTCTCCTTTCATGTTAGCTGCAGGGCTAATCGCCAAGTGTGCCATCAGCCTCATTTCCACTTTAAAACAAACTCCCCGACAAGCTGGGGAGGAGCTCACTCTTACATTTTATGGCACCGGATTTTCTTCTGGCGGGGGTGTGCAGGAAAAAGGGAGACCTGTATTTATCTTGAGCCTTGTCTTGTCTTTTTCTGTCTTTTTTTTCCCCCACATCGTCTTCAGGTGTGGGAGGGCAAACAGTGGAGTGTGCCCATCTCAAACTGCTTTGTTGACACGTTTCAGCCGAGACAGTGAAGCTGCAGTGATTAGTCTTTTGTCCTGGTGAACTTGGTCCACTTTTGTTGTCTGACGGTCTCTGTTATCCTCCTGCCTCACTGTTAGCGCTGTCATAGAGTTTTACTGCAGAAGAGATATTATATTGTGTTTCTGATGATAGTATTCTCTACTGTAAAGGCCCGTACACACCAATGTACGGCCAATCATTGGTCGTATAGTTTTTGAGGGGGTGCGTCAAACCAAAAAAACGAACCCGAGGCGTTTTTTAAAAACTGACGCTTTTACGCATGGCTTTTACGCATGGCTTGTACGCGTGGCTTGTACGCGTGGCGTTTTTCGTGTCGGTGTGCACACTCACATTGGGGCCCATTGTTTAGTCACGAGGCGCTAAACGTCGGCGAATATCGCGCGCGAAATTCGTCACGGTGTGAACAGGCCTTAAAGGTTGTGAGTCATTCTTTTACTTTTGTTTATTAGGATTCCCTCTGGTTTTATAATCAAGCTCACACCAGACTCATTGCCCTGAAGTTTGCAGCTGTGTACTTTTTTCATTTATGCTCTCATTTTGTGTATTGTCTGTGAATTGTTGGCTTACTGTAGCGAGAAAGCAAGCAAGAGTTTTTTTGTTACTTTGGTTGACTCACAATAATGCAAAAGTGCAATTTGCAGAGCCTATTGACTCAGCAAGTGCCAAATGTCTAGGTCTTACAGAAACGTCTGTCTTTTCAGAGCAGCCCAGTGTATTCATATTTATTATGAGGATGAAAATACAACTCAGTATTGCAAGATGAACTCTATCCAAAATATACTGTGTAAATGTATCATTTATTGCCTGTGTGCTCTTCAGAAATCAGATTTTTTTCTTCTGGGATGTAAATTCTGATCCAAGATACAATGTTATTATAGCAGAAATAATTCATG
Source organism: Neodontobutis hainanensis (assembly GCA_024349245.1). Lineage (NCBI taxonomy): Eukaryota > Metazoa > Chordata > Actinopteri > Gobiiformes > Odontobutidae > Neodontobutis > Neodontobutis hainanensis. Next base: position 95,004 of record JALDNG010000055.1, read on the forward strand.
GTAAAAGAAGCTCAGACATCTTGTCTCTCCATGTTTCTACCCTCCTGTGTCTCTCTGCCTGTCCGCTTTCCCTTCTACATCTCTGCTCATGCATTTGTTCACCTCTCCCCATCTTTTTTCTCTCTGTGGGAATGTTTTCCCTACCGCTTGTCACTGCCGTCATTGAGGTGCATAGCAGCGGTTCTTTGTTGATGTTCCTCTTTGCCTATCTGCTGAGCAGCGTGTTTTGAAACTCACCCTCCCTTTGCACACCTGCTGAGAAGCTGCATGACACTGGGAAACATCCGACAATAGGGTCAAAACACTTTTATCTCAGTTTTAGTTATGGAATTACAAAGTCTCACAGGAATAAATGAACAATATGCAGCTGGCCACAGCTGAGGTCCTGCATGGCTGCTCTCTTTTACTGTATCTGGAACTTCCTTTATTCTCAGTAGGTGGCTTTAACTATTCATCTTGTGAAAATATTATAACCTCGCGTAATAAACCCAAGGACATTAGACTAACATGGCCATTTTGAATAAGAGCAAGAGCACAATAACACAGACTTTTATAGTTTAAACATCATGAAAGCAAATACAATATGAACGAATAAGTATGGATGCATGCACACACACATACAGTAACATATGTGCAGGGAACGTTACAACATGCAGTATTCATGGACTCTGTGCTGATACATGCAGGCGTGCTGAATTTCATGACCACCATTTTTACACACATACTGTGTTATTCTTATCTTTACATTTTATTTTACTCCAAACATCCTAAGCATTTAATTTGATAAAAATAATTTGATAACAAATCAAGCAAGACAAAGTAAGAGTGCATAAAGCCAACATCTTATAGACATGAAATAACATGAATACAATAGAGTTTGTAAATGAAAGGAGAAATAAATACAACCCACATGACCAAAAATGACTGGCAGCTAATCAACCCATTTACAGAAACATCCCAATGACCCATAATTATGTAAGTAAATGTATTACATGAAGGTAAATTGCATCATAATCATAGACCTATGTTTTTTTCTGCTGCTTTTATCTCCAATAACACTCAACAATACTTGTGTGAAATTATCAATAAAAACACAGAACATAGTGCACAATCTCAACAGTTTGCTTTGAACAAGCCTAAAGTGTGCACGCTTATCATTTACAGATTTTGCCAAGGATTTAAACGTGACAAACTGTGCCTGAAGCAAATATTGTTTTGTTCAACATGAAGAGGTTTGAATGCAGAGTTTGGAACAGTTTAGAATAAATATGGTTTTGGACAACTTGGTGTTGGCGTCTTCTAACAATGACAAAGTTTCTTGACGTCCTCCTACTGACCTCATTTGGCATTGACCCTGGTGTTAACTCACCTGCATTGGCACTGGATTGAATGGATTGGAGTAGGTCAGGAAGAGACTTTCATTTAAAAACATGTTGCTGAACAGGGAGAAGGCAGGAACATTAAAGGCAAGCAGTGTCACTTTGTCACAATGTGACCCTTAGCTCCAACAATAATAATGTATACGTTAGCTTTAGCTTAACCAATCATTACTAATGCCCAGCACAAAGATAGACTGGGATCACACTATGTTGACTCAATATGAGGCTATAGTGGGTTACTGTTTATAACAGTTGTAAAACTATGTGTCCAGGTAATGAAATACTTAAGGTTTAATATGTGCAAACATGAGGGATTGTTTGAAAAAGCCGCTGTGTGGACAGAGCTAACACACCGACTGTATCCTGTGTGAGCGGCAGGATGTGGAGATGTTGATATCACAGCAGCTGGCAGCTAATATTGTATTTCAAACAATAAGCCTCTGTGATATCTGTTAGTTTAAAGTGTCTGGACAAAAATCAACGGCAGGCGCTAAAGCGTTTTTTTTATCAATACACACAATTGATTCCCCTTATCTGTGCATGGATTTACTGTTGAACTGGCTTCCAGACAATTAGTCATTGTCTATTTATGGCAGGGTTGGTCTGCATTGAGTACGTGCCTAGGTGCAGGTTTTTTACGTAAGGGATTTTTCCACATTGTCCGTCTCACTAAAATCAGTCTGTAGGTGAGAAACATTCATTCATTAGTTATGCAATAGCTTTTAGATTTTATGGTCTAGAAACACTGGGTTGTTTTATGTACTCTGGTGTATCCCTTTACAAAGTTCATGGACGCGTTAGGCATAGGAACAGAAACAGACCTATATTTTTTTTTTTTAAACTGAGCGGCCATACTGCTTAAAACTTTTTGCATATCGTAGATTTTTATGTTTGTCTGTAAGTTTATAAATATATGAAAATGCAATGCTTTTGAATTGTGTAATTTTCACATTTTCTTCTATTTATCAGTTGTAAATATTGACACACACTGCAGACTTTGGCTCAAACCAGACTTTTGGTTTGAGTGTTAAGTTACCAAAAAGTTTGCCAAGAGATTAAGCCAAGCATCACAGGCATTGTTTCTATACATTATTAAACTTTTAAGCCACCGAAAAACAGGATTTCAAGGGAAAAAGCGTGTGACAGCGGGAAGAGAAAGTAATTATTCATCCTCAGTGCTCACATACACCCCCGCACCTTATTTGGCAAGTCAATTTTTCTTTTGACCTTGTTAAAATGAACCTGATTCGTGCCCGTTTTGATTGATTTAGACTTTATTTGACAAAGTTGAAATTAAAGTTTATTTTCCCAAATTGGGACTTTAAAAGGAATGGTCTCAACAAGCCATAACAAGAGGATGAATGGCTGGCTCTTCAAACTTTAAGGGTGTTATGCACCATGTCCGACTTCAAAGCCCGTCTTAACTCCACACTTTAATTGTATCTTCTTCAAGCCTGTCTGCCTGACCGCCATCTGATTCTGCTGACAACTGCACTCCTCTCTCCTCTTCATGCTCATCCTTCTATCTCCTCATTCCTCCTCGTCTTTCTCCATCTGCCATGACAGATATACCCCCTCCCCTTTAGCTTCCTATAAAGTCACTTTGCTACAAGTGTCAACTCGGGCACGAGCCCTGAGATACTTTTACTTTTGGATGAGTGTTGACATGTACCACTCACCCTTTTAGCGGTTATTTAATGTTATTCATCCGTTTTTTTTTTCCCCTCCCAATGCTATTTATTTTCTCTATTGCTCTTTTGCTATTTTTCTCTCTGAGCCTACAAACAGACATTCACGCTTCTCTCCATATGGGCTTTAATTTGCCATTGTCCCCCAAGATATTCCTCGCTCAGGCTTGAGATAAAGGGATAATCACTTCAAAGGGAAGCTAGGGGGGACTGCCCCCTCCCTCCGAGCTGAAAGGAGAAGTGGACAATACGCTAATTGAGAGGGGGAACTGATCACAGGGTCTGTTCAAAGGGACAGCTGGCCACGCCCCCTCCTCCCTCCGACGCACTTAATTTTATTAGTGTTTATGGTAATGCTTCAGCCAAAATTATCACTCAAACACACCACAGCCTTTGAACTCCCAAATATTGGGTTATTTGCAATTATCCACCCTCTCCTTGGCTTTTTAGCACAAGTGTAGGAGAAAAGTGGGAAAAAAAGCAAACAAGCAGTAGAAAAATGTATTGTTCACATTTGTTGGAACATTTTGTTTGCAGCCTCATGGTGTTAATCCAAAAGTTTAGAAAAAGTGACATAAAGAGTAGAATACACACCAGGACACATTGACTAATGCCACTGATGAAGCATGATCAAAGATTACAGCAGCACTGGGCTTTGTTAAACTCTTTTGTCACGTTGCTTATACTGGTAGTTGACACCTGTGCCGTGGCCAGTGAAATGTGTCGATAATGCAGGGTCTAATTAAAGAGGAGCTTCATTTCCAGTCGGTGGTGATACGGCAGATGCCTTTAATTTCTTCCAAACCATGAGCTCTCAATTAGCCTCCGGGTCACCCCATTTTATTGGGGCTTTATAGTAAGTCAGCAGCAGCACTCTTGTCCTGTATTGTGTCTTTAAAGCGTTTGGATCTTCCTGTGAAATGGTTAGGGCCCCAACAAAAGGGGTCGGGGCAGGGTCAACATCAAAAAGTAGCTTCTTGTGGCTACTTTACAGCACCCTTTCTTTGTCGCAGCCAAACACAAGAGTGGGTATTCAGGGGTCAACAGGTGTGGTCTTATAGGTTTAGCATCTCATGACTGCAAAATAAATAAATGAAAGGACAGCTTGTGTTTTTATTTGATCTTTAACGAACAGCAGTCACTTTTGGGTTTTGAAATGAATATATGTGAAATAGTTAAACAGCCTGATCTTTACATTTCATTAAGCAAACTGAACCAGGCATGAACTGCCAGTCTGCAAAAAATTAGCAGCCTAATTTAATTTAAGTGCAGATATAATCTTATCCAGAATGAGAAATATCCCACTTTTAAGATTGTCCAATACTAAAATTACATTTTATATAGCTCCTCTGTATCACTCCCTTGTAAAGCATGCATTAAAGTTGGTGTGCAGATAAAAACTGGACTAGATATTTTATATGTTTAATTTGTCCTCACAGATCATGATGGGCCCTGTGCCAGTGCTGCTGACCCATTTTGGGTTCATATGGTCTTTTTGCAGGCAGTAGCCATCTCTTATTGTTAAATATTGGAAAAAGTATTTGCATTTTGTGTGCTGTGAAGTTTGGAAACATGGCAGTATTTAGCAAGCTACCGTAATTTTAAATGACATTAATGTAAAATTAAAATAAAGCATCATACATTTGCCCATTTTGCAAAACAAAAATGCTCAAATTTAAGGACACTATGTTGTATTTTACTCTAATTTAAGATACTATCATTAGAATTGGCAAGGTCAATGTGGTTTATTATAGATATATTAATGAGAAGATTAGTTATAGCTGTTCTGGGAGGCCTAATATGTGACTTTTTACCACCAGCAACACTGTAAATGTGACGTATCATTATTTTTTAAGGCATAATAACACATTTAAAGTAATATAAACTTGTAAACTGGATAGTCAACTTAGAAAAAAAAAGCAAATTCCAAAATGACTTAAAAAAAAGACAAACTTACTTTGTCATGTGAAATTATTGTTTGTGTTAAATATAAAATAAGGTGCTGAAAGTCAACATTAAGATTTGGAGCTATAGTGAATAAATAAAGATGGTGCCACACAGCGTGATCATTTCTTCATCGTGAATTAAAACGCTAAATACAGACATTGGAGAAGTTGGTTTCTATTAGTTCCCTTGTCCTGCTCCATCATGAGAGTTTTGTAAATTTGAATGCTCTGACTTATATAATTATATTCTCCTTTAAAGTTGATTTTCAACATCAAAGGGACAATATAGCCTTTGAAGTAGCATGGGATTGGATCACTGTCTAACCCACTCTTTAAGATTCTGTCACAATGACATTAGGCAAGTCATGTGAATTAAAAGACTAGAGCTGAACAGCTTTTGCCTTTGCTCTCTGTCCAATTTCAATCAAAATGTCATGCTGTGCCATTTTCCCTCAATGTGGACCTGGCAACTGTGTTACGCTGACATCTTTGTGGCCAAAAGCCTGTGACTAATATATAAATGATTTGACTGTTACACTCAAAAGGATTATCAAATTGGGGCTATAACTTAAATAATAAGTTTTATATAACCACGTATGTATTTATATATATTTAAATTATTAAAAACACATACACATATTGTATTTTCTTATGTGGTTGAATTCATGGACTCACACTGAACTGTCTTGGTTTAGTCTTGGACTCAGTTCTAAAGTGTAGTATTGTTTTAATCATATGTTAATCCCTTAATCCTGTTTTTTGACTAGTTTCATTCTAAGTTTTACAAACCCTGTATGTTCATGGGCTTTGCACTAGGCTTAGTTCAGTCTAGACTTGGGTTAGTCCTGGGTTAATCTTTGGTTAGTGCTATATAAAAAATATATACATATATTATCTAGCCTGTAAAGATAAAAATATATGGATCAACCCTGGTTTACATTTATAACGTTACTGTCTTCAGGAAAGCAAACATGTTCGTTTGTTTGCTTTATGTTTTCGTCTTAAACTGTGTGTAGTAACAAACTGTAAGAATAATGCTATTGGCGCGGAAGATCACTTACTTCTGACACTCCAAAGCCTCGGGGAGTTGGCTCGAGATTGCTTGTCTTTGATAAGGTCCTGGCCCACATGTAAATCCTTTCTCTGACTAGAAAAAGTTTAAACGTCGCTATAAAGCGTTTAAAAGCCCGAAATTTCTGATAAAGTGCAGTTGGGTTTTATTTTTGTTTTAATATGTAGCTGCGTCGGTCCAATTATCTGCAGGTTCTTAGTTTTATATCGCTTTTCTTCGCTGTCTATTGCGTGGACGCGCCGCTTTGTTTTTTATGTATCTTCCGGGACCAGGCCAGCGGTTCCTCACTTTGAAGTTTCACAGTTAAACCTTCAGCCTAGTTGGTTTGGAAACATCCTGGAGGATCTCTACCGCCTGTCCTGGCTTCTTGGAACACTACCTGGTCCAGAAAGACAAGAGAAAGCCCTGCTGTCTTTTTACGCACAGACTTTTATATTAAATTTGTGTTTTTACTGGACGGAGAGAAGCGCTAAGGCGCGTTGTGGGCACAGCCTGTTGTTGGACTACTTTACTTTTCTAATCAGGGAGGATATTGGGCTACATGGATGGTAAGTTGTAGGAAAACTGTTTCTCAGGCCCCCTCTCTTGGCCGCTTTGATGTGCTGCTGCTGAGCTTTGAAGTTGAGAAATGCGGGCTATGTTTCTTGTTTGTGGGCGAGAAATACGGTGAGATAGATAAGAAGCTTATGTGTGTGGCTGTGTGAATGTGTAGACCAGATAAAAAGCGAATATTTGTCGGATCTAGCTGGGAAAAAAGTGGGATGTATTCCACAGTCAAAGTCCCCCCTCCCAACCCCTCAAGATTTTGACACCCCCCGTGATCTACATAGGCACTGAGCCTGCCTACTCTGAGGTCAGTGTTGAATGGGACAGGGTACATTAAACTACAGTGGCTTTTTTTGTAGCGACACAGAACACATGTGGCATCGCACGAAGCCTGTACCGTCTTTGCAGTCGTTTTTGCGCTGGACTAATGCTTTGAGAGTTTTGCATTGTTGTAAATGGACTAACTTTTTCACAGATTTAACTTCGACTGGAGCTTCCTGCGATGGTATGTCTCCAGTGTTGTCTCTTTGAGTGGATTTTACTGACGTTTTTTTTTTTTTTTTTTTTTTTAAACAGGTTTCACAGTTGCATTGCGCGCTTTATCAATGCTCGTGTGGCGTTTCTTTCAAACCATCGTTCACGTTACGAGCTTTTAACATCACGTCGTTATCTACCGTTTTCAATCGACACATTGGCTTTTAATTAAATAAGGTTAACACGCGTTTGGCTTTTCTAATGAGCTATAACAGCCTCGTGGAGTCGATTGGTCGTTTACGCGCTTGTGTTCGTCTCCCTCTGGGCTTTTTACCGCTCACACATTACATCGTTTCAGGTCATTGTGGTGCACATCAGATACAGCGCCCGGTTCAGTGCTGGGCTGGTGAGGACAAGTGTGGAAAAGTATAAACGCGTAGGTTATACGTGATGCAGACAGTGGCAGGGTGCGTCCGAAACAGATTGGGAATTAATTGGAGTTGAAGCCTGTGACATGGACTCGTTAGGAAAACACGTGTAAGCCACAGTTGTGAGGTTTTAGTGAAGAGTGAGCCTCTGTGCGCTGATTATTCTTGTAAAAATCGGTTGTGATGTGACAGATCAATGCACGCAGAGAATGTAGGCTGCAGTTGATCTCTCATTTAGATTATAAATAGATAAATGAAACGGAAAAAAAACCTTTCATATTTCCTTTCTCTGAACCCTGCGAGGGTTTTTGAAAGGGACTGTTTACTTGATGTCTTTCTTTTGAAGTTCAGCAGGATCTGGCTTTGATTAGATCAATACTTTGTGTTTCAGAGTGACGAGGAGCTGAGAAGCTCCCCCGCTGCTTTTAGATAGTGAGGAGGATTAGGCTGGAGCTCAGTGGAGGCACGACGGCACTCTCACTCGCCAACCGGAGCTAGAGCCATGAGCAGGGCGCTAACGGAGCACATCAGCAGTAGCTTCCGAGAAGATGCCCCTCGTCCTCCGGTGCCGGGCGAGGAGGGAGAGGCGTCATGCTACAACCCCAGCAGGAGTGGCAAAATGAGAGCCCAGAGCAAGGTTAAAGAGATCCCCGCTGCTGGCTCCACGGCGCGGAGGAACGAGGATGGACTCGGGGAACCGGAGGGCAGTGCGTCCCCGGACTCGCCTCTAGTCCGGTGGACAAAGTCTTTGCATTTCCTCCTGGGTGACCGAGACGGTGCTCACCTGTTCAGGACCTTTTTGGAGCGGGAGAACTGCGTGGACACTTTGGACTTTTGGTTTGCCTGCAACGGCTTCAGGCAGATGGACTTAAAGGATACCAAAACGTTGCGAGTTGCCAAAGTTATTTTCAAGCGGTACATCGAGAACAACAGCATAGTCGCCAAGCAGCTCAAACCGGCCACCAAGACGTTCATAAGGGATAGTATTAAGAAACAACAGATCGACTCTTCAATGTTTGACCAGGCACAGACGGAGATTCAGTCCAACATGGAGGAGAACTCGTACCAGATGTTTCTGACCTCTGACATATACCTCGAGTACGTGCGCGCCGGCTGCGAGAACGCCGCGTACGTCAACCACAGCGGTCTGGGCAGTCTAAAGCTGATGTGTGGATATCTTCCTCCTCTGATTGAGGAAGAAGAGTGGAGTTGCAATGACTTGAAGGCGAAAACACTTGGGACTGTTGTTGGTCTCTCTGCGAAAACCCTGAGGGCTACTGCAACTCTCCGGACAGCAGCTGAAATGTTGGAGAACAGTTGCAGGTAAGTCCACCTGAAGTTGTGAACGGTGTTAAAAATGTACTACTGCACTGTTTTAAAAAAGCAAGAAACGTGGGTGTGATAGTTTGCAATAAAAATAGGCACTTTACTATTTAAGTGGAAAAGCAGCTTGTGTTCAGATGTATGTTTTGAAAAAGTTTAGGGAACACTTTTGTAAAGCTTATTTACTGCCCACATGAATTCCCACATTAGTCCAGTGGATTTGTGGCAGGTTATTTAACAAATGCCTAAGAGAGAGATAAAGGCAGCTGATCAAAGGGTCCCGGAGGAGCATGCCTGTATATTTGTGCCCTCCTGCCTTGCAGTTAGTCAAGGGTTTGGAGGGGCGGAGGGGCGGGCTGGCTACAAAACATCAATGGATCTGAGCCTTCCTTTTAAGTAAACGGTGTCTTGAAGGCAGCCCTCTGCTGGCTTGCTCAAGTTTCCTGTGCTTTGAAACCCTTCCTCCGGTTCAGGCATGAATTCAGACACCAATCCTCATGACTGCTACAACAACACAAAAAAACTATCAGTCTGTTGTAAGTCATGCTCTGTTTTCCCTTTTATCCTATTGATTAACCATATTGTTGTTATCCACTGTCAGAAAATCTCCCATACTCGAAGGAATGCTAATACAGATTTAAAACAACTTGAGCAGTCGGTCTCATGCCAAGCGGAGATATTGTTCTCTTGGTCGGAGATGAAAGCAGAACTGTTTGTGGAAAGCATTTGGGCTTTTATCTTAAGCGCTCGTCCCACACATTGTCCAACAGCTGAAATCTTTTCAAGCCAAGAACATTCTCAAAAATAGGATTTTATGCGCCGGCCCGCATCAAAGGACTCTGAGAAAAAGTTTTAAGTACTTTGTCTGTACATCTGGACGCAATTATTACAGAAAGAGGGAGAGCGTTGACAAAGTCTTTATACTTTGCTGTTGGTCGGGAAAGTGCAATTTACAGATGATCCATAAATTTCCTTTCAGGTTAACTAAACATTTATAGAGATTGTGGTTTACAAACAACGCGTTCCTTTTAAACAAAGTGTAATAATTCCACTTAAACACTCCCTGAAGGGTTGTATTTATCATGAGAGCAGATGTCACTGTACAATTATTGATTAGCTTGAAATGTCAGATGAAGAAACCAATAACCTTCAGGGCTGTTAGCATGTGGACATCTGTGGAAGGAACAACAGACCAAAGAAAGAGCACCGTACTTTCTCTTAAGTTACCCATTTTCCCTCTCTCCCACATTGCCCCTGCACCTCACCATCTCTTTAGGCCAACCAATTTCCATTTCAAACATGTGGAACTAATTTTGCCACTGCACAAACTCTTCTTATTTGAGTCAACTTTACTCCTAAAACACAACAACCAAACATCCAGCTGCCGATTCAACGAGGAACATATTCTTCTGTAGATTGTGTGCCTTTTGGTGTTTTGCTTCCTCTTTCTTTTCTGTCTGACGGAGAGAATGATTTGGAGAGGAACAAGAGGAGGGGAAGGACAGGAAGGGGGGATCATAGAAGAAAGAAAAGAGATGAAGAAAGGGAGTGGGGGTGCATAGAGCCCAGCTGTGCTAAATACCTGACTCTTTGCATGGACCTTCCAAAGGTCAGGTTTGTGCTTGGGGCCTACGGCTTTAGTCATGCTGGGGTTCTCCTCTCAGCACTCTCGGCAGAAGGCATTCTCATAAAGAAAGGGGCCCTCCTTCCCCCTTTTCCCTCCTTCTCACTCCAAAGCTCAAGTTCCCCCTTCTCTGCTGCCCGCGCTCTTCCTTGTCCACCCCCTTCACGAGTGCAACAGGAATGCAACGCAGCGGGAGAGAGGAGAAAGACAGCGAGAAAGGGAGGCAGGGGAGCGTTGGTGAAGGAGGGGCCCTAGACTGAGTGATAGTGAGAGAAAAATACAACATTAATACAACAATAAGACAGTATAACAACACCAATGATAGATTAAGCAACTAAAAACCCACAGGAAAGTGCATAAACTACATAGTCTGAGGAAAGTGCCTCAAATTACATCGAACATTAGGCTCTTGGCTGTCACGTTTTCTTTAAAATGTGATACCGTGTGCACCAGGAATGCCCTCTAACCAGCCATCAAGTCTTTTCAGTATCTCACCACAACCTAGCGTGAATTAAAAGTATAACAATGACCTTTTGTGTCTTTACTGAAGGTCCCAACGTCGAGGAGACCCAGCCAGTCCCTACTTTGTCAACTCCGGCTACATCTTCGCCCCTGCCACTAGTGCCAATGACAGCGAGATCTCGAGCGATGCCACGACGGACGATTCCATGTCGATGACCGACAGCAGTGTGTATGTGTTTTTTTTTTTGTTGTTTTTTTTGTCATAACTGTAACAATAAAAAAGTTAGTGGCTAGTTTTTTTACAGGCCACCACCTACCTGCATTTAGGGTTTCTCTAGCGTCTAAACTTGCTTGGATCAGAGTTCAGTCAAAGCTTTCCAGGAAAAGAGTTGAGGGGTGTGAAAAAGTATGTGGCCTGGCAGTTCAGCACACTCAGCTTCGGGACTGAAGTGTTGCAAAATAATGGGTGTAATGTATTTTAATTAGCCTCAATGATTGACTCCAGGTAATGCTATTAATGTGCAGTTGTTGCTTTGGCCTCAAGGGAGACAACTCTGGCAGAGTCATTATGTCTGAAGACCTTTTGAAGTTTATTCTGATGCGTTACAGGCTGAAGAGAAGGGAAGAAAAAAAAAATGAGAACGTCTTGATGTGGGTGGGGGCGTTGCCTCATTTTCCTCAAAGTTGAAATGTATCCATCCCACCCACCCTTCTGCCACAACAGACTTGTTTTTTTCATATTATCTAATCGCTTTTTCCCTTTGAAGAGCTGGAGGAGAAGAGGGGGAGGGAAATGGCCATTCAGGCCTCAAGACAAACTCATTGAAAAATGTTGGCACCAAATGAAAGGAGGCTTACTCACATGGTGGGTCGGTTTCCTGCCACTGGCCTCTGCGACGTGCTGAGATCATGTGTCTGCAAGGCTTTCACAGGGGTTACTCATTTCTAGACCTCAGGACAAGACAAGGAGGAACTCCCTCTCACAAGACATGCACCCCCCAAAACAAAAAAAATCACCTAACCCTTCACTGCTCCTCCGCTCCACCCTTCAGAGCCCAAACCGGGAGAGGTGAGGCTCTCAGTGCAAGGCAGTGAGAAAATAAAGTGCATGGAGTATAAAGGGCTTAACTGAATCGCTTTCAGCCTATTGTTAGGTGAGGGGAGCTTAGGGGGATAAGAGGGTGGCTGGCTGCTTTGAAAATGACTTGCACAACTGAATAGGAGATTCTCCTAAAGTACAGGGCCCTTCTCCAACCTGCACAAAACATCCAGCCGTCACATGACTCACGAGAGCAGGGAAACTTTGGATTGTTTAAAAAAAAAAAAAAAAAAACTGTAGTTGGAGAGAGTGAAGATTGGCCAGAGTTGTTGGGAATGATGTTTTGCAGCCAAGTTTTGGTTTCTTGTTAACGCACAAGTCCCCCTGGGCTGTTGAGTTCAACTTTTGAAGAGTTTCCTGTGTTTCTTCCTGAGCCTTGAGGGATGATGGCCTGTTGTCTCAAGGGTACAGTTTGTGCAGCGTTGGTTTTGGTTGATGGATGGATGATGTTTGTGGTATAGATAAACTGTGTGATTGTTATGACAGTCAAACTGAAATGCGACTAGTAAAACTTGTTTGGGTAATCAAAGAATACAAATGGATTCATTGTTTAAGCAGCGTTGAAAGCCAAAGTCATTCTTTAAATAGTTCTCTAACAAAGTATTTGGACTTCTCCTGTCCTTGTCCCCGGTTCTTTGCACCCCTAACTGATTTTAATAGAAAACACAGCTTCAAACTCTTTCTCATTGGAAGGAACAGTTTGATTAGTGTGTCCTCTCATTGTGGTTAAAAGGCACAGTGCAAATTTGAATCTCATTTCCCAGATAAAGAACAAGAAGAGGAGGATTTGGGAAGAGGGGTAGAAGAAGGGGGTGGGGGTGCTCTTTTTTGCTTATATCTTATTTATGGATTTACTTGGACACTGGGGAATGCTGCTGCACCAACTTCAAACATTACCTTATCTTACAAACCAGCCTTTTGATGTTGCTGAGATCAGAGGCTCACAGCAGAGCGCTTGCCAAACGAAGATGGCAGCGGGTGCATATGTGCATGAGTGTGAGATTTCAAAGAGGCAGCAGAAAAAGTAGCGTTTGGGCTAGGTCAGACACTTCTGAGCAGCCAAAATGGCCAAGATAATTGGCCCGGCTTAAATGGCAGCTGACTGGAAAAGAGACGGAATGAAAAAACGGAGAATAATATCCTCCGAATAAACGCCTAATTGTCCTGAGACTGCTAGCATTCCTTGTTTCATGCCCATTTTTATTATTATGAAAGGGTTACAAATCCAGAAGCATTTGTGTTTCAAGCTGAGGCTAATTCTCATTATTGTCATTTCTACGTGTCAGAGTTGACAAGCAGCGGTGTTATCTTATCAGTGGGGCACTTTTGTGAGGCCCACAGTGGGATGTTTAACATATCTCCCCATTGTCCTGGAGTGTTTTGTTATGTGGCTTTTTGTTGCCTTGGCTTCAAGGGCTCCTCTGCCTTTTGATTCAGTTGGAATGGACCTAGTGGGTGGTTTGCGGCGTTTCAGGGGTTGGTCACTTCAGTGTTAAATGATGCTCTTTGTTTGAGCTGAACTGATTAAAAGTGATAATTCATTAATAGTTAGGGAAGCTGTGTCCTTATTAAGATGTCTGTGATAGGTTTTGCAAATTATTAATGCATTTGTATGTCTGTTTTTCCAGAGATGGGATCCCTCCGTACAAACTGGGCACCAAGAAGCAACTTCAGCGAGAAATCCATCGCAGCCTCAAGATCAATGGCCAGGTTTCACTTCCCCACTTTCCTGTAAGCACTGCTCCCTTCACTTCTTACTTCCTGTCTCCCGGTTTCTTTTTTGTAATCTGCTAAACTCCAAACTTTTACACAACTGGGTCCTGATTCCCCTGAGGAGCTTGACTTTATTTTATTTTATTTTATTATTTTCAGAGCGAATGTTGTGACAGAATACTATATTTCATTTCCCTGCTCGTTTTCATATAAAAGTCGGGGTAAATGAAAGGCAGGATTTGCATCCCACTTCTTTTGCTCTACTGCTGTTTTAAGCCATGAACCTCCCCTCGTCTCCCACTGCTTCTGTTGGGCTGTAAATATAAACTACTGCTGGCATCTTTGCATTGCTCCTTGTGGGAAAGTGTGGCATGCATGAACTGTCATTGATAAGATATGGTTTTAACACAGGTAATTAACATTTCTTACTTTGGATAATGCAATGCGGGCAAACACAGCCCTATATGTGGATTTAACATTTCAGTGATTTTGTTTTAGAAGAAGTCAGCTTTGGCTAATGTCAGATTCAATAATATGAGGACACAGATGTTCAGTGTCTTGAGGGCTTTACACTAACTTTTCCACTTTTCTACTGGTCTTCATGTTAAAGTTATGACAACAACTTTTTATGGTTTTCATACATTGACTTTTTCCAAATGCTGTATACTTTAGAATTGGTAACAGGCCCATGCTTAGTTAGATACTGTAGCTTCGTCTTAGGCAAGAAAAGACAGGAAGTTCTTTTGTCTCCATATTCAAACACAGGTATGTGAATGTGGCGCTGTGTGTGTGTGTGTGTTTGTGCATGCATTTGATAGTGTTGTCTGCTCCCTTTTTTTTGCTCTCATTCCCTCTGTCTTTTCCTTTCCCACTTGCGCTCCTTTAATGTCTCCCTCCTGATTTGGAGATGGCTCTGTCTCCCATGATGCACCAGCCCCAGGCAGCGGGGGCCCCGTGCAGGGCTGGCGCTCCTTTGCCAGCAGCTCCGCTTGCCTTTCTTCTTCTTCCCTTTATCGTGTCTACAAAGAGATGAGAGAAACAACAAAAAAAGAGTCAAAATCAAGAAAGCCAGTGTGCCAAATAACAAAAAGTAAGAAAGGGAACGAGAGAAGCCGGCGCATATAGTTAAAGAAAAGGAGGATAATGTGAGTAGAGTACCTCTGAGCTGCCCTGCATGCAGTCGGGAAATAAATTACTACTTCCCCTCAGATCTTCTCAGTATTTGACTCCTCTATCCTCTCCCTCCCTCGTTCCCCTCCTTCTCTGTCTGCGCCACCATTGCCACTTCACAAATGCACATCTCAATCCTCTTCCTCTTTTTTTCATGCTGTTAATTTTGTCCCCCTCTCCTGCTTTCTCCCCCTCTCCTCGCTCTCTCCTCGCTGTCGATATCTGGCTTTTATTCGGAGATTTAAAGCTGCGTGTCCCTCCCACCCCTAGTGTGCGTTTGATGTTTGACAAGGGCCCTTTGAAGTGTGCTGACTTCAGAGGCTGCCTAGCTGATGGCTTGGTTGGGCTACAGAGGGTGCAGGCAGGGGGCCTCCCCTCCGAGCGAGACCAACTGCTACCCCGTCATTGCTACCCCTTTTCTCTCCCCCTCGCCCGCAGCCTGGCACTGCCAAGGGCACTGGGCACGATAAGATCTGGGACAGGACAGGCGGCAGAGAAAGTTCAGGTTAGCTCCAGGGCAAGGGCATCTGGATTAGGCCTTTTGGAGTAGTCAGGTTTTTTGGAACAAGATTAGGACAAGGACAGTGGATTAATGTTCCATATTGCATCTGTCACAAACACTAAGTAGTGACACTCACACAAGCACTAAAGAGTCCTTCTCTATGTTGTCTCCTGTACAGAGGACACATCGATTGCCTAAGGAGATGACACCCGTAGAGCCATCAGCCTTTGCAGCCCAGCTCATAGCGCGGCTCGAGAAGCTGAAGCGAGAGCAGGACACAATGAGCACACTGGAGGAGAGGCTGCAGCAGATCCAAGAGGTACAAATCCACAAACACCACTTTTCCACTTTGAAAAAAACTCAATTTAGCTTATATTGGAAACTTGTGTCTAAGTCTTAGTGAGCTTGGGACAAGGGGTCTGAACTGCACTACAAAAGCCTTCCTGGCAGCTTTCACAGAAACAAGAAAAGGCAAAAAGAATTTTAAAAGTCTGCCTTGGTTACTTCTGTGTCCGCTACCATTTCATGTGTGGGAACATTTCAACTTATGCTTCGAGACACACTTGAAGTTGCTTCAAATAGTTAGCACTTAGCTGCTCTCCAGTGGCACGTTTGCTGAATATGTGTAGTGCCAGTCTCCGTGTGAAGCACAGGCACACTCTGCATTATAGATGAAGCGCACCCAAAGCCTGTTAGTGAAGATAACAGTACAGCTAAAAGAAAACCCAAATCATGTTATCCAAGCGTTTGCTCGTGCAGACTTCAGAGTGAGAGATATAAGTTGGTGTAAGTTGAGACATAAATTTTCTCAGCCTGCTGCTGTTTCCTCTGTGACTGTGAAAATGTGTCAATTGACCTGAGTTTTTTTCTTCTTCTTTAAAGGAGGAGGAACGTGAGGAAAGCGGGGACCTGGCCAACAACACAACCCTGCACCACCCGCTGCTCCCCTCAAACAGCCAGTGTGAGGAAGACCCCCAGGCCATCCTCGATGAGCACCTGTCCCGTGTCCTGAAGACACCTGGCTGCCAGTCTCCAGGTGTGGTCCGCCACTCGCCTCGATCCCACTCCCCAGACCGGACAGGAGTCTCCTCTGGGAACAGCTCTTTCTACAGCGCTTATCCCGGGACGAACAAGGCCCTGATGACGGGCAGGCAGTCCACAAAGCACATCCACCACCACTACATCCACCATCACCACGCTGGGGCCAAGACCAAGGAGCAGATCGAGGCCGAGGCGGCTCAGCGTGTGCAGTGCCTCTGCCCTCCAGGGGGCGCCAACTATTCCGACTACACCCCTGCGTAAGTGTCACATTGACAGTTGATGATATTCAGCAAATGTTTAATAGTCATATAGTCAAAAGCCAAAGCTCTTCTTTATGTTTTAACAAGTCTCATTTTGTTCTAGGCACTGCAGCACTTTGTCCAAGCGGCCGCTGAAGGCCACAGAAGAGATCCTGTCCCCTCTGCGGCTTCCCCTCGACGTAACTGATCGCTCTCAGAATGTTTGGCAATGGATCCTGGAGAGTGAGCGACAGGGCAAGCACAAACCACACAGGTACGAGTTTGTCTCTAACACCACACAAGTTCTGGCTTATATCAACATGTTTAAACCATTGTATGAATACTAGCATCTATGTTGAATTGGTTGCGTAATTTGCCATTTCTCCACCAACCTGTTACTAACACACTGTAGAACACCTTTAGCTTAACTATGGCAGGAAATGTAAGGATGTAATGTAAGAATCTGATGTTCTTTTTGCTCTCAGTAAACTCAATATGCATTTCTTTAATTCATCCTAACAGCACTCAAGGTCTAAAGACTCTGCCTGGTCGGACCCACTCATCTTGGGGCGGCGGTGGCATTGGCAGCGGGGTGCACCTTCGCGGTCACCACCCGGGCCACCCCTTCATCCAGGACCCGGCCATGCCACCCATGCCCCCACCCAACACCCTGGCACAGCTGGAGGAGGCCTGTCGCAGACTAGAGGAGGTCTCCAAGCCCCCCAAACAGAGGTAAATACACACATAAACCCACATCTAAATCCCACAGCAGTACCCTCTTGTCTTGCATTGTTAAATCATTGATCTCGTCATTTGACAGGCATTCGACTGGAGCAAACAGCCTTCAGAGAGAGCGAAGTCATCCTGCAGCTTCCTTTTCTTCTGGAGGGAACTCTCTAACCAGCCCCGGACTCCAAACAGACGAGTACGTCCATCTTAACACAAATTGTTTTTTGTTTTTTCATTCAACATGCATTTAAACCCTTTCTTGATCATGGTCTCTCTCCTTGAGCCTCTGTTGTAGCTTTCTTCCTCTCAGATTTTTTTTCTCTTTCTATCCTCCCTTTGAAAGAGGGATGTTGTGAGTCAGCATAGTCTTTGAACTCCTCGCTTTTTAATCATTTAAGATGCTTTAATACCGAATCCTAACTACCCACCAGTTCTCCAATACACACTCAGCACTGGAAACCAATACGAAGTGCTCAGTAGCCTCTGGTAAACTTGTCGGCTCTGTTAGTGCAGTCGTTGTTGAGTGGAGTGGGTGTTTCATGCTTAGCTAGTGTGAAATCTGACATCTTTTACCTGAAGTGGACAATATATTGCCATTAAATTACCTTATTTATGTCAACTTACACTATCCTGTTTTTTATTTTTAGGTCAAAAGAGCTTGTGGTCACCTATTTCTTCTGCGGTGAGGAGATCCCTTATCGAAGCATGATGAAAACCCACTGCCTCACGCTCGGTCACTTTAAAGAACAACTCAGCAAGAAAGGCAACTACAGGTGAATATAACAAAAGCACTTCTTCAATAAATTGTATGAATGCTGAGGCTCAGTTTTACATGAGGCTGATCCAATGTATTGAGAGCTTAGAGGGAGAAAAAGAGGAGGGGGAAGTGGATTTTTTTTCTCACATCTGGTACTGATTTTCATGGTAAGGCAGCCTTAATAAATATGGCTTTGAAGCTAGGGCCATTTTATTTTGTGCACAAAGACTGTTGCTGGGCTGTTTGGAGTCCTCCTCCACACTCTTGCATCAGGTATTAGTCAAACACTTTCAGCGAGGGTTAAATCATGATGATAATGAGAAATTTCTAAACAATAAAAGCAATTTGAGGCACTTCAGTCATGGTTTATTTATTCATAGGTTGGCAATAAAAGGACAAAAAGCTTGCAGGGCCATGACACAAACATCAAAATGCAGTCACATCTGCTTGTTTTAGGAGAAAACAAAGTAAGTCCCATAACTCTGCAAGAGGAGGTAAGCAAAAAGAGGGGAGGGAAGGGGATTTGAGGCGTCTGGCTTCAATGGCAGCAGTATGTGTGGAGTTGGTTCATTTGGATGTGGCAGTGCTACAGCAGAGAACAGTACGCCGTGGCTTTGCCAGACTATATTGGTGCCAGATGTTGCAAAGACAAAAATTCATGTTCCAGTGGAAATGTCCTTCTGCATCTCGCCGCATCATCTCGCTCTGAAACAAAACGATGACTTTGAACTATTTGTGAGTGAGCTTCTACTAATTAATCAGACGAGGGTCACGCTTTCATTTGGTTTGATGGGAGTCGAGTAATGAGCCGAGATTAGGCACAAGAAAGAGTCGGACTATTGTCACGTCGCTCCTCATGCTTTATTTGTAAATTTACAATCGGGACTGAAAATCCAACTGTATGCACTTTTTCACGCCCGTTCTCACATGTGTTTGAATCACTCTAAATGGAGCGACTCGTAAACCACATGGCCTTTTTTTTTTTCTTCTTCTTTTCTTGTATTCAGGCGCACATGGTCTAAAATGAGGCATTTTTCCATTACAAAGCTTATCATTAAGTCGCCTCCTGCTGATCTTTTGCTGGGTTTAAAGTACACAGGAGCAATCATTAGGAGCTGCAGGGGACGGCACAGTCACTGGGACTAAGCTAACCTCAGGAGTTCTCTCTGCTTGAGAGAAAAAGAGTGGGTCAGTGAGATGACCCCTGACCCTGCAGGAGACTGTCTGAGCGGACGAGACTCCAAACCCTCGCTCGTCTCTGACAACGTAAAGACCCTCAGGCCTCACCAGCATCCACTTCTTTGTAAATGACTCCACTTTTCCCAGACACTAATAGAGCTAATCTTCAGCGTTCTGACATCCATGTGTCTTCAGTGTTCATAAAAGTGCGCGTTTGTGTAAACTTGTGTTTTATGTGACTGGGGCAGGTGTCTGTTTGTGGCCAGGCGTCGGAGGGAGCCTTCGCAGTCACTGTCAGACTCTCGGGCACCTGAAATGTCAGTGCGTGTGACAGAAAGGCCCTCCATTTGACAGCCTGCCCAATTAGAAGCCATAGAGAAGAGTACAGAGAGAGGGGGGAGGCACTGCTAAAGAGACAGGGGCATTTAAACAACCTCTAATTAACCCTTCAACTTAAATACGACTTTGCAGGACAGATAGGCATGTGTAGAGCAGCCAGCAGTCAAGATGAGCAGGGCGAAGAGGAGCCAAGCCCACAGGTTGTTTCTAGCGGCTTGAATTATCAGAGGGAGTCTTTAAGCGGAGGGTTCAGCTCTGTTTGTGCAACGGTGTGATGTGGAGTCAGCCTCTGCCTTTGAAGTGAGCAGCAATGGCATTGAAGGCTATGACTAAGTTGTTTTGAGCGGGATCCATTTCTGGCACGCAGCAAAGGTGTGTGTGTTTAGCACGAGCGCAGAACGGAGGAAGTCGTGTAGGAGCCTCAAAGCAGATGAAATGTATCAGATGCACTCTTGTCAGCTTGTGTTTGAGTTTTCCCACAAACGCCTCCGCTCAGTGTTTCTAATCATGGCCTTCTCGTCTTTGTTTTTTCTCGTTAGGTACTACTTCAAGAAGGCGAGCGACGAGTTTGAGTGTGGGGCCGTGTTCGAGGAGGTGTGGGAGGACGCCGCAGTGCTGCCCATGTACGAGGGCAAAGTCCTGGGCAAAGTGGAGAGGATGGACTAGAGTCACGCGCTAACCAACGCCCTTTCCCGCCCAACCAAAAGCTTCAATAGGAGCTAGAGACTCTGTTATTAAAACATTTTTTTTTATTCTTAATATTAAGCTAAATAGAGTTAATATATCCTGCACAAGAGGAGTGACTGAAGGAAGACGAGCCAATGAAGTAAACTGAAATCCAGAGGAGGTGCCGCCCCTCTCTGACTTTCTCAACCAATCAGCCTTAGAAACAAAAGGAGGACATGAGAGACATTTAAGCGAAGATGAGTTGAGGCCATTAGGGGAAGTCCCGCCTTCTGAATATAACCACTGAAGACTGTCTGTTGTGATGAGAGACTGTGGTGTGTTTGAGTACAATGCACCAGAAAGCGCTGAAAAAGCAGCGCACCAAACCTGCTCTTAACGTTACACTCCAACTTTGTACGTGTGCATATACATAAATGCATATATGTATATATACATGTATTATATATTGATGCTTTTGTCATAGTTTTTATTGAGTATTTATTGAATTCCCTTATCCCTTCCCAATTTTTTGTAAACCTGTGTCCCTTCCCTCCCCAATTCCAGCCAATGGGCAAGCTGCTTTGAATGTTGGGAGAAAACTGTGGTGATGTTTATTTTATTTTTGTTTACTTTTACAGAAAGGACATGACACTAGCCTAGCACCTCCCACAGCCTTTTAGCCCAGCGTGACCCAAACTAACAACCTAAACGGTGGTCTTTTCCAATGTGCTCCCTCACTATTTCCAATGTCAGAGCCAGTCTTATATGCTGCTGATAGTTTGTAACATTAAGTTTATCACACTAGCATTTTCTCTCCCATCCCTTCTCCCAGCAACAGAGCTCAGTCCTTTTTTGTTGTGCCTTTGTTTGTAAACCAGGCATTGCACAGGGGGGAGAAATGAATACAGTTGCAGATAACACACAGAGCAGAGTCCTGGCGCACGAGTTGGTACCATCTAATAATGGCAGTGTTTACAGCCCGCACACCAGAATAACTTGTGCTAACAAGAACCAGTTTGGGTCACTCAGAACGACTTCTTCGGAAAGTCGGCTAGTCTGTCAAAAACTTAAAATCACACACATAAAGTGAACATTGAAGACGTTTGGCTCTGAAATCCTTTTGAATGTTTTTTTTTTACAGAGCTCCTGTACACAGTGTAATTATGCATTCTGAAGTATGGATACTGACTCATGTGCACACACCAACTAGACACTTACACACACACCTTCGCTGGTGTTTTTGAGTACAGCACCTGTGCCTACATGGATGCCATACCATGTGCTACCCTGTTTCAGGGTTTTAATATATATCCCTTGGTTTTATGAAGGGTTTTATGTTGAAAAGATATTTTTATGCTTTTAATAATATCCTGTAATCATGGTATTTGTGTTGTTTTTACACCACAGCCTTTTTTAATTTCATGCTATCTTAACTGTAAATTATACATTATATAAAGAGTTTCATTTAAAGATTTACATGGACCTATAATTATTGTAATTATTGAGAGATGTAGCCTTTATTAAAGTTTTATATTTTTCAAATGAAAACGGTCTCGGTGCATTGTGTCTATTTGCTTTTATTACTCTTAATGATGTTCCTAATAGTAAAAATGATGTTCATTGTTTTCTTGTGACTAATATTTAGGAGTCAGGCAAGCCCTAGGTTTGTATTTTAATAAAAAACTACATTTAAAAGAAGAATTCAATCTTAGCAACTTGAGCTACAGTACTTTACAGAACTGAGGTTCCTGCACCACCCACAATAATATTCCACACAATGTTTTACCAAATTTTGGGTTGAACAAGTATATACAGTATGTGTCTGGGTCAGTTTAAAGGAAACAATAATGGTCTTTGCATCAGGCCAAAGTAGTGTACTTATATCAGTTTTAGTAAAGTACACACTTATGGTGGAGATTGTCAGGTATTCTTAAACACTGATATTATGTTAAGATTCCCCAAAGTCACTTGTTAGATGTAAAACGTGGCAATTTATTCAAAACTGCTATGAAGTTCCTCCTTTACTAAAATTAAATCATTGTATATTTCGTCAAGATTTCCAATCGAAAGACGGCGATAATTGCTAAACGGCAGATCCACGAGTGCTTGTTGTTAATGAAGTGTTCATAGAAATCACTGAAAGCCCGTAACCTTTTTGATGCCTTACAGCCTTTCAGTGGTTAAACATGCAGTCTGTATTCAGCACTTAAATGGGAGACGTTAAGCATGGAAATGGGGGCATGGGCTAATTGGTCCTATTAAAGAGCAATGAGGAGTAGCACAGCTCTCTGACAGTCAACACAAACACTGATGAAGCGCCCTGCATCCACCCGAAACAGAGGCTCCAGCCATGTTTGCCTCAATTATCTGGCTTTATTTCAGCAGTGAGGAGGGAACCACAGTTAATACCAGGAAATAATTTAAGGGTTGCGGACACAGAGCTAACTCAAGTGGCTTGATTAATTTTGGTTAGTACTCGAGACCTGCATGTTTTAACACCATAATTATAAAATCATCTGCAAAGTGGATTTTTAACCAAAAAAAAATCATTAAATGTCTGTATCATTATTGTAATAGGATGAAAAATATTATAAAATGCAACCACGATTGTTTATTTATTGTTTCAGCAAGTGTTAGTTAACTGGTTCATTAATGTGTCACATTTTAGACTTGTTCTGTTTGAATGTGAAACTGGGTATTTTATGTACAATGCACTGGTCTGAGCCCTGCCTAAAGGCACATTTCCGACAATGTATCACTGATTGTTACACTCGGTTTGTATTGTTTGGTTATTTGCAACACCAATACAGAAGAGCGCACACTTGTCATGTGTCATATGACTGCTACATCAGTTTGGGTTTCTATATCAGATATATATCATATTCAAAGCAAATTTTCAAAACTTAGATGGTCAATAATTTGAAGAAAAAGATGGAGATTACATTAAGAAAAGCTGCACTACATTTTAGGGAGTCACTATGTCACAACATATGTGTATACAGGGCATGCATTTTTTAATTCATGAAAGAGATTTTTAAGACTCTAAAAACACTTTCAACTGACGTAAAAAGCAGCAAAATTTTAGCTTTGCTTTTCAATTTTCATTACCGTACGAGTGAGGATAAGTGTCAAGCCGTTGGGTTCCAATATGTTATCCT
The DNA here is from genome assembly GCA_024349245.1 of Neodontobutis hainanensis. NCBI lineage: Eukaryota > Metazoa > Chordata > Actinopteri > Gobiiformes > Odontobutidae > Neodontobutis > Neodontobutis hainanensis. The sequence continues at coordinate 118,538 of JALDNG010000055.1, forward strand.
TATTGCGGACACTTTTAACCCCAGAAAACTGACTTGTACTGATCTGACCAGTACCGATCTAGGTTCTGTACTTGAAATCTGTACGTCCTGGTGCACTCACAAAAATTGGAAATATCAAAAGTTATTAGTTAGGTTTAGAAACAAGGCAAAAAAGAAAGAACATTTTAATGAACTTCATAGCTATGGGATACTGCAGGGTTTTTCTGTTTGTATTTCATCACAATAGTATTATTTCCCCAGAGTTTGTGATAAAAAGCTCAGTGTGGTGAAACTTCAAAACGTAATCATTGCATTACCGGCTCTCCAAAGCCTAACATCCATTGGCTTGAGCCTTTAACTGCACAATGAGCGGGTTTAATCAGGCCGAACCAGCTAGATTCCATTGAACTGTCTGGAACGGGGCAGGTGTAACCTTCCGTCCTTCCAACCCCCCCTACCCCTTCAACTCTATTTTTACAGCCTCTCGGGGCTCTGACTTTGAAGGGAAACCTATCCAGGAAAATTGCTTGCATTTTTCCCCACTGAAGCGTTGATAGCTGGACATTGACTGGTCGCATTCCCTCGCTCAAAGTCCACTCTTCTTCTTCTTCTTCTTCTCCCAAACCTCCACCAACTTCTGCTTCTATCCCTCTCTCAGCCTTTTCTGTGGCATTCCTGTCCTAAAAGGTGCTTTGTCGAACAGCTTCTAAAGTTCCTTCCTTCACGGAAACTTGACTTCCATTTTATGCTTGAACCTAAATTTTAATTTGAACCACACGACTCCTTCACAGTGTCGTTTTATCAATGGGGAACATTTCTGCGGCGTGACTTTGATTTCCTTTGCTCTCCATATGTCCCATACGCCGCTACCTTCAATGTCGTCTTTTCTCCAAACAGCCGAATTTATTTCTCTTTGCATTGTGGTAATTGGCATTGCATGGTCGGGGCTATTGTAAACATGGCTGTGTGAGACTGGTATAAAGAGAGGCACCAGTCGTTCCCCAGGCTAAGCTAGTGTGCAAAGCAGGCTGGGGCCGCTGCCTATTGTGCTGCTAAAGCCTTTGTAGATTTGCAGCGGGGCCCCTTTCTAATCGCCTTCTCATACTACGCCTGCCCGACTCGCTTTGCATATTTAATTGCCAGGTAAAATCATTTTGTCGACAATCCGTTTAATTATTTGATTGTACAGTAACCGTAAAGAATATACGCGAAGGCAGGAGGAAGGGATAAAGGGGGATGGAGAGAAGGAGAGACATAGAGGGAGCAGCAGGCAGCGGAGAAAGAAAGAGGACCGTTGCCAGAATAGACATCAAAGCTGCGCCTTGATGTTGATGTTGAATGGGCATTAATGGTTTCTGAAGGCAAGAGATTGCACAGAGAAAGAAAAAAAATAAAAAAGTGAAAAGAAAAAAAAAATAAACCTTCCCTTTTCTCTGACAATCCCGCCAGCAATCTCAGTAAACGCATAAACATTGGAAATCAGTGCCAGATAGAAAGACTGGGGAGAGAAAGTGCAAGAAAAAAAGCTCCACTTTTCTTTAATGTAATGACTGAAGGGTGAGTTAGATGGGTTCAAGTAATTGTCTTTTAATTTGTCACAGACACTTTTCTGACTCTAAACACTGAGTTACTGAACAAACGTCTGGCCATCCTTATACATCATCCTATACATATTCAAATTTAACATAGTGTGCTGCCAAATCTCCCAAGACTACTAGAAAATCTGGAGGCATCTCACTAAAGCTGATGTTCATAGAATAACACAGACACGAGAAGAATCATAAGACTTTTGTCAGGCATATAAACCCTGAAAACTGTCTTCAAAAGTTGACAAAGATGGCAGATGAGACACGTGTCTGGAGCCAAGTGTTACCAGAGGTTCATGTTTCCACTGCATCATAAGTTATGTGTAATGTAAAGAATGAATATACCAGACAAGTTTGTTTATATGTGAGAAAAGAACTGGATTTGAAGCAAACCTTTAAAACATATAGATTTATGGCCATTAACTGATATAAAGGAGTAAAATCTTGTGTTAATAAAGCGTTGTGGCATGAGGCTGTAAATGCAGCATGTAACAGTAGAAAAAGATCGTTTCCAGTTTATTCAAAGATTTATAAACTTTATATTCAGTTCCACCATGACTATATCCAAACCATAAATAGTAGGTTAGTTAATGAAAAAGGCTCCATCTGAGAGAACAATGATATTTATTGTTTTTCCAAAGTATTTGCAGCAACTTTTAGTAACCATACCAGACTGTTGGAACCAAACGTAACGGGAAGTGTGAGCTAATTTGGGGTGCTTTGTAACCCTTTTCACAGTAAAAATGCCTCTTAAACATGGCGTACTGAACCAACAGATGCTGTACAGCGCCAGTCTTAGGGGCAGTGAGAGAATAATATATAGTTGCACAGGAGGAGCACATTGTATACGCTTTGCCCGACCACAGATGATTTTATTGACCGCTAAAAGAAAAGGCTTACTTTGTATATTGCAAATGTGGGGACTTTAAACACCATAAAATGTACAACCTGTGTGTTTTTGAAGGCTTTGGGGCAGCAACATAAAACTGACCAGCTTGTTTTTTTTTTTATTATTGATCAAATCTATTACACTGTGCTCAGTGTTCTGTTCTGTTCTATAATATTTTGTCATTTAAATGTACAGTTTATGACACAGACGGATTCATGAAATGTACCTAACAATCAATGCCGTCCCATCTGCTAACACCCTACACCTGAAATTGGGTTTCATGATGCAGGGCTTGGCATTTGCGTGTGAACGGTCCAAACTAGAGGCTTTAACTACAGCTTACCTCTGAAACTCATCCAAAATCATCCTTGATCCTCTTTTCAGCTGGCACTGCTGGAGATCTTTCTCAGTGTCTGACTCTCTCCTCCGGTCTTGAAGTCTGTCTGTTTGTCTCACCCACCACCACCCTTCACTTGTGTTGTCAGGTTTACTTATGTCCCAGGCTTCTGCTTTCTTTGTCATTCAGTTGTGAGAGTGATATATATGTGGGTGTGCGATTGTTGAGGGGCTTCTTCTATCTGGAGGGAATATCTAGAATCAACATAACTTTGGCTGGCATACTTGTAAATGACACTACTGTCTTACAAACTTGACTCCATAAATATGACATGATGGGCAAATACCTGTTTTACACAAAGGAAATGTAAGGATGACAAGAGATATTTGCCTCAGTCAACACAATTGCAGGACTATGTAATATTTACAGAAGCCCACAACGTCAAAGGCAAGGTGGAATGCTGCATTATAAAAGACAACAATACATTTGTGCAAATTTCCAGAGAAAATAGCATCACGGTGCCTACAGTCAGCACAAAGTCTGTGGTACCCACAAAAATTTATAGTGTTTAGAAGCATTCTGGTCTTTTTTAAACTACTCTTTTAGGACAAGTTTGTTGCTTTATTTTAGGAGCACCAATCCATCTCTTTTGCTTTTCTCTTTACCTCTGCCAGCTCTGTGACAGCGGTGGACAGGCATTGTCTATTTTTTCTAACTACCCCCTGTTGGGTCTCCAACCACCCCCAAGGGAAGCTTGTGTTCTTTGGGTAAGATAGACCTCTGGGCCCAAACCACTGTCAACAAGGGGAACAATTTGGCTGGCAAAGGCCATATTTACAGATTGGTGAACCACATCTGCATTTAGCAGTGTTCTTTCGTCAGTAAAGACCACAGGACGGCATGCCTCTCAGATCTCAAAAGGGGAAACACAGATAGAATAATGCCATGTGGCCCAAAGTTGGTCCACACAGACCACCACTCGGACCGCCATTGTTTCAAACGTCAGACTGCTCGAATGATCCGATAACACGAGTTTGTCATGGCACGCAACCTCATCCACATTCCTCTGTGACCTGAAGGAATGCGGTCCCTCGAAGACTTCGCCTGTGGCCTCAGTTTGAGGGTGTGTGGTGTATTTCTGATCCATCAGCCGCTTGTTTGTTCTTGTACAATCATGACAATTGGTAAGAGTTCTTCCTAAAATACACTGATTAAGGCGCTGTGGTTTTTAAGATAAATGCTTGAACAGAATTTTCTTTGGGGCATTTTGCGCACAAAGGACACACAAGTATGTTAATGTGTCAATATAAGCACAGTGAGTCTTGTTAACACATTTGCCCACATTACATTGTGGACGGCCTGCAATGCAAACTCCGAAGTTTGGAATTAAGGGTTAGTGCTCACTCTGACGCTAAACTTACTCCTGTTTTGTTCGGGACAGATGAGCCCTTATCTCCCTCGCAGCAAAGGTCCAGTCAAATGTCAAATTTATCTCAATGTAAAGATGCTGCTTTAGAATTTGTTAAGTTTGTAATAGTGCATTAACAGTTTATAGATGTTGCACTTGTTTGCAGATCACAGAATGATCTGTAAAAACCAGGGGGGGGGGGGGGGGGGGTTTTAAATGCCACTTTTCTCCCTTTAGACAAAAACACATTTTTTATGTTATTTCAAAACTTCATTGGTTCTGATCCATATTGAAAAAACAAGCGGTATACAGTATGTTCATCTGTCAGATGCATGTTCAAGGACACTACCTTTTAAATAAATAGGGCAAATATCTTGTTGTGCTGGTTTAACTGGATTTGTCTCAGCGCCATTTTTTGGAAGTTAAAAAGGCTTGCCTTGCTCTTTTTACAGATCCATTCAGATTTGTTCAAATTATTTTAACAAAATGAACAAAACACATATTTAATCAACAAATAGTGTAAGCATTTGTATTGCATGACCTCCTTAATGTGGCAGCTATTTTAAATTCAAGTCTAGTCGGAGCTCCTCTATCTTTACTAAAGAGGTTCAGTTGAAAGATCCCAACACTGACTTGGTGACCTGCTGCCCCAGACGCTGTCATCCACGTCGACTCATGGGTGTGGCTGCCACCAACATTACTGAACTCATCTTTTTTATAGAACTGGGGAATTTCTCTGCTTTTATCCTGAGACAGCCTCAGCGCTTCAGTTTTGTGCCTCACACATACCTTCAGGTCTGCAGTCCATTCCCCAGACGGCTGTGGGAAATGTGGTGAGGCCACTCTGGCTTTGGAGGCTTCCCAGGCACCACAGCAATCAAAAACTAGCCCTGGTCATGTGATGCAGTCATGTGATTCTTTCGCTAGAAACTGGAGAGAAGATGGAAGGAGATTTGTATCAACTTAATCAACGTGGTGCTATGTGAGAATAATCTTTGCAGTTAATCCAAACCAGATTGCAATTTAGTAATCAAGATTTAATTTAGTTAAAGTTTCATCATCCAAGACAAGTGAGACCACAACAAGAGTTTAAACATGTCTAACTGTGCCTCTGAGAGCCACCTGGGCTGTGGGAGAGTGAGCGCTCAGTCCTGGCTGCTTCCCACCACAGATACTTTCCCTGGCAAAGCTCGAGGCTTAGGCGCCATTGTTTACTTTTTACCCACAGAGCCCAGCACCTGTTAGAGATTGAGCTGTACACAACCCAGCTGCAAGCCATTTCCATCCAACACCCAAGAAGAGAACCTTCTCTTAAGCACAAATTATTGCACTAATGGGCCTCCATGATGGGAGTCAAAAAGCTCTGTTTTCTAAGGCAGTCAAACATACAACAGAATACAGATGTGATTTATTTATTACAATTATTTGTATGACAATAGTATTAAGAAACATCACTGATAACAGATCCGAGCTGTGCTGCTCAGACTAACACAGTACAGTTTATATTGTTGCATGTCAAATACGCTAATACAAGTTTGACACTACAATCATGTTTCTTGGTTGTTATTATTTTATTTTTCTTGTATGGTATTACATAAAAAGTCTAGTCTACTGTAGCTTATTCACACACAGGAATGTGTTTTTCTGAATCCATCCCAGCTCAATAACCTCATTGGAATGTTTTTATATTACATTCAATAGTTAAATGATGATTATGATTTTTGTATTTAACACTATCAAGTAAGGTTTAACATTAGCTCACCTTTTCTTTTTCTTTTTTTGAATGCTATATAATACTAAGACCACATGAATGCAGCATCTATCTCAGTGGAGCGCTGTAAACTAGCTCAAATCTCTCCTGTAAATGTAAACTCAGATAAAGACAAAAGTCCAGTTGGATGGCTTAATCGAGCTATGAGCATAGTCCAACTGTGCATCTCAAGGTCCTAAAACATGTCTTTATTAGTGGGGTCTTGACCGAAAGTAATATGACTAAAAACTGAAAAGTACAGGAAGTTTCCTTGCAGCAGCCATTGCTTAATGAGGGTTGCACTAGCAATGCCTCTCAGTGTTTGTGCTTCTCATTCCACATACCATTTAGTGATGAGCCAACATGGCCTCTGGCAAGACAAGAGGCCACCATCGTGAGGAGACAGTGTGCAGGAGCCCACAGCAGCCTCACGACACCAGCTCATCCCTCTCCTCTTTCACTTTTCACACACAGGCAATTAAGCCAGTGTCCAAATTCTGTGATCTCCAATACATTTTTCCATTCTGATTTTCTATTCTTTAGTTTTCCGCCTGTTTGTTGCTGGTTTGTTTCTGAGGTGAGGAGGTCGCGGCAGGAGGCGGAACAGAGAGGAGCAGGAGAAGAAAAGGAAGGGTACATTTGCAGCTTTATGACTAACCACATGTGTTTCTGGCTCTTTGTCTTTGCATGTTTCTCATGAAAAGAGGCTGGTGGAAGGGGGTGACGGCAGAAGAAAGACAGGCATATGGTTCTTGTTTTGCTGAGTTAAATTCAGAGCTGGACTGTTTGTTTCCTGTGATGGGCAGAGGGAAATAGGTTTTCATAATTATCTTCAAATCGGACTCCTCCCCGGGCAGTGCTGTGGCCTTTCCATAAAAATCTCCGCTTATGTAAATATGTCAATACAAGAGGATGTTCTTAAAGCCAAATCTAGATCTCTATGCCTTTGTTTCAAGTAAAAAATCTCCACTTTTATCTGATGACCTCAGTTTACTAAAATAAGATATTTTCTCATAAGGCACCTCTTGTGTAACATCCCACTGTCTCTTTCTGGACAAGGCCGAGCAGCGTACATGCTTTCTCTCTGTTTGCCTTTGGGCACCTCCACTGCTGGCACTGGACTCACAGAACCAGGTACTCTGCTTTTTTCCTCTTGCCTTTTCTTCCCCTTGTGTCTCGAAGCCGGTGAGGTGTGCCAGCCCCTCTGCATTCCATTCTCCTTTGCACGTCTTTGGCTTGTAATCTGCTCAAAAGAACTACACACAATCTGGGAAGTTTTATCAGCAGATCCTTGTAATTTCCACAGACTGTGGGAAGCAGAGGGTTTAATTTATTGGACCTCTGGCTTAGATTCAAACTGATGGAACCCCTTACTCTCACACTGTAAAATATAATCAATTGGTAATGCCAGGTGGGGGTGTGGGATGCATTAGTTTGAAGTAATGTGAATTTGACCCGTTACCATTCTTCATAACAGGAAAACTATTTATTCTGTAGTCCCTTTTTAGTAGAGACGTGCAGCTTTTACAGTCCCTCATGAGTTTACAATTTAGAGAAACAATCATTTTAGTTTACAGTAATCCTAGGCCTTCAAGCAAGATTGTCAAGTGTCCTGAAACAAAAAATAAATCACATCAGTGCTCAGTATGTCTGAGACTGAGACCAACGTTCAAATGCATTTTTATTTTAAAAAATTTATGTTTTTGTGTCTCAAATGTATAGCATCGGATTTCCAACATAAGTGGAAAATATCATATTAATAGTACAGCATACGTCTAAGAAAAGGTATGTTTACACCAAAAAATACAGAGGTTAAAATTTTATTTTTCTTAACCTTCTTTAAAGAATCTGAACTAAAATACGTCCTTTGTCTACTATCTAATCTCGTCTTCGTTGCAGTTTATGTCCCATCCACAAGACCCTGCACTGCTTCATTCTCCTGAAATTTCAACCTTCCTCACCAATTCCCCATAAACTCCTCTTTAAAAGATAAATGTACATTTGGAAAAAACAAGTAAAACCAGACTCTGCCACTGACGGGAAAGATGGAAAAAAGTGACATGGCAATATGAGTCATCTTTTACACTTGTTGAGTGAACTGAATTTATGACACCAGCATAGTCCAGCATAGACCAGGATCTAATTCTACATGGGTGTACTTTTGTTTTGTTTTTTTTTTTTCATTTAAGACCTTGAACTTATGACATAAAGGACTGCAAGCTTTCATGTCTTGTAACATCTCGGCTCACACAATTGAGAAAGAAGTTGTGTGGAATTCGAACTCATAAGTCTAAAGTTAAAATAGCAAAAGATATGTTAAAACAGTTGCTCAATGGCATTTTAGGAGTAATGGCATATGGTTTTCCAAAATGAGACACTGAAAAGCAAACAAATTATTTATTAATGTGTTGTTTTTGACCCTCTTGTCAAACCTTTATTGAAAATCTCAAATGGTCTATGTTGATGAATCATTTTATTTTTTGAGCAAATACAATTCTTCTCTTACAATAGTCTGTCCTGCAGTGTCTCCACCATGGGTACTATGTGGCTGACTCAGAAACATATAAACTAAATTACAGACCTGACAATTTCTGGAACATCTGGAAAACTATGTATTTCTCTTTACAGGTGGGGCGATTGTCATGGACGGCCTGTTTGGTAGAGACACATTTAAAACTGTAGTTGTAGCTCATATTCACTAATCTTTTTTATTTTTATTTTTACAGCACCTGGAGTGTTTTGTTTTGGTCTTTTATTTTTATTTGGTACTATATCAACTTTATTTTTGTATTTACTTTGCATGACATGTCAATGAAAAACAATACCCTATAAATTGTTAATTGCAAAAAAAGAAAAATGTCAAAGCAGCACTTTTGGGGTTGTGTGATAGCCAGAAAAAAGTTGAGCAGCATCCTTTGGGATCACTCAGGAATATGGACTACTATAGGGAAATATAAAAAATAGGGAATAGGGAAGTGATTACTGCTTCACTCTCCTGTGGCCCACCTGAGAATATTGGATGTATAATCAAAGTGCAGCATGTGCAGTATATGCAGAGGTGTTGAGTCGTGATGGTGGACGGTGTAAGCCAGGAAAGAAAAAGATAGTCAACATTTAACATCTTATATTTGTCTGGGTGTAGGCTGATGTAAACAGACGCGGAGCTTATGCAAGCTTTTGATCTTGTGAACCATGAAATCTTCTTGGTAAAAACAGAAAAATTAGGCCTCTCTGTGGAGAGGGAGGAGGGGCACAACAGGCAAAGGCTCACGGGAAAAGATATTTAGTCTGAGATCGGGAGTTTGAAGCTATTAAATGAACTTCCCCCTTCTGACTTAATTTGATACAGCTTAGCATTGTTTCAGTGTTTAACCCTGAGGAACTCCAGGATTGGTGCAAGTATTGTTCCATCATCAAAGTAGAAGACTTGTAATGGGGAGCCTTTGTAGTTTTATTGTCATTATTCAAAGGCAGGCCCTTAATGTGATGCCATATTCAGCTGGGGCATAGTGTGAATTACCAATAACTAGATGATTAGTTTGTTTTCTCCATAGAAGTGCCTAATAATTATATAGCCCTATGTAATGCCTTTAATGCAAGTATCCCATCGTGAGGATATTCAGCAGGCGGCCACATTCCCAGGCCCAACTTTGTTGACATTTCAATGGAAGCTGGAGGGAATGGCGGGCTGCTTGGGTGAGAAAAGAGGACAGGAGGCTACAGGAGAGACAGTAAAGAAGAAATCAGTTGCTTTGCCCATGAGGTGCACTTTTAATTTTTCCCCCCTCACGTAGCTCCCTGGTAGGATGTGTGAGTTTGGTACAGAGGTGAGCAAGCTTCCCTCCCTCCCTCCCTCTCCCCCCCGAAAAGCTTGTGCCCAAGAGCTATCCATTTGAACTTCAATGAGAGGCAGCCTTCTTGTGAGGACTTGAAACAGGCTTCTTTGGGAGGCTCTTAGAAGTGCCCGGGCATGCCTTCTTTACTTGATGTGATGTGAAGCTCACTTTTGTTTGATGATACCGTACATAGATACAAACTGGTATCCTTCTCTGCAAAAGGGGGCAGACAGGGGAACGGGAGATATGGAAAGGGATAAGATGTTCTTGCTCCATCACACCTGTTATGGAGTGTCTCGGGTCAGTCCAACCAACAGAGAATGGTCACCTCATTATTCTCTCAGCAATGGACTTAAGGCGGTGACCACTAGACACCTATATCCATATATGGGCATTTACTGGAGACATAAAGCAGCACGGATTACAACAGGTGTGATCCAAGTTGGATTGAAACATCGCTTCTATATGGATTTTTATTCTGAAGTGAAAACTGAGGTTTCCACTAGAAGAACAGTGGATCATGTGATCAGGGGCCAATGAGGAAGTTCATGCAGAGATAAAAGTTAGCTCCAATGAGAATGACAATGAGAATTTTAGTTACTCCTAAGCCTCAACAATGTGTCCAGCTAACAATATAGCATAACAATCTTCTCTTGTCCATTGTGACTATGATGCCACAGTTTTATGGTGTCTGAGGCGGGCTTGAAAAGAACATAGATCACATATCTTTGCATTTTAAATAAAAAACTGTTTACTATGAAAATAAAACATTGATGATAAACAGTGGTGAAACAAAAACGTTTCTGTTTCATTTTATCTCCAAGAACAATTTGCTTCTTCACATGTCAGTAGTTTCACCAACAGATACTAATGCAATACCAGATGTGCAGCAATTGGTTCAACACTTGATGCTGAATACCCCACATTTCACAAGAGTTTTTGGTCTTTGTTGGTTGATGTTCAACTTTGTATGATAACATATCAAAGGTTTCTCAATCTGAGTTTGTTTGGCATTCTTTTGTAAAAAAAAAAAAAAAAAAAAAAACTGATGACAGGCATCATGTTTAAATGGCCAAGTAGCAAAAATGTCACCATAAAAAGCACATTCTGCAATACTTTTGATGGAGATCCGCCTTTTAACAAGTCCGCCTTTTAAGAGCTTTTCATTTCATAAAGAGAGAGAAAGGGCAGAAGACAGCAGACAAAAGAACACAAACAGAAACTTCACTTCTCCCTTGAAGATGTTAAAATTAGTGTCTTAAAAAAAAAATCAAAGGCCCAACATTAAACACAGAAAGATGCTTGAAATGTCGACACTGCAGTGTTTTAGAAAAAAGGACATAAGATGAGAGATACTTGCAACAGACTTTGGTGTCACTTCAAAGCGTTGACTTTAAGAAAGTGGGCTAATATAATACTGATAGGAGAATCTTTACCTGGCTTGGTTGACCTCGTCTCAAGCTTCTAACAGCTCGGCCCCAGATCCAGGGACCACGGCTTGACGCTGTGGGTGAGGGGGGCTGCAGGGAGGTGGGGGTCGAAGGGGTTAGGTTTGACGTGTAACCCCGGAGGTCGTCTTTGGTCTCTTGCTCTGTGATGGCCTCTTTCTTCTCTTGTTATGCTCAGAAAAAGATGGCTGCCTTTGAACTCCACAGTAGCTATAGAAACGGCTGGAGTTCCTCCACTTTAGCGCCTGGCTGTCAGTGTCTGACTGGGCCATCGTGACGGGGCAGCATCATTAGAAGCCGGCGCACACAGGACACACATTGACACATTTGCTGACACAGGGGCAATAAACAAGGCCCGTTGGAAGTGTGTATGGGCAAGTGTGTTTGTTTTTGGGGGGTAGGGGGGTCATTTTAATTGGCTCGGCCTATGAACTTATGAGCCCCGGTGAACCTACAGGCAACAGTGGCCTGATGTGTTTGGACTACTTAGAACTCACTTTTTCATGTCACAAAAAGACTTTGCTAGCAAAATAAAACTTTCACATCTCTAGTTAGTGTTACATGCTGAGTGAGGCACAAACATTTCTTACAATAAAGTTGATATCTGTATTGTTCAAATGACAACATTTCAAAATCTACCAGTCCCACTTTTCCTCTAACCAAGAACCGGACAAATCCAAATGAATGGCTAGTTACCTGGCTTGAAAAGCAGCATTATTAGTGATTAAACAATAAGCTTCCCATGGTTTTGCCTGATACTGATTTAATGCTTGAGACCAAGACAAGACTGAAACACAAGTCTTAAGACCAAGACGGTCTGGAGTACTGGAACTATTACCACCATTTGCAGCACCACGCTACGGTAATGGACTCTCTTTGATTTATTGTCCGTACTTGACATCTTCAGCCCTGGTTCTTCACAAGCCTACACAATCATAAAACCTTCTCCTCCCCTAATTTTTTTGTAAAGACTTTAATTTTCCACTCTCTGGGACTTCAAAGAACTGATGATTCGCAAGTCCACATCCCTCCAAGCGCTCGGCGATTCTCCAGTCTTTCATTTCAACGGCCCCTTCAGTAAATATGTGCAATCGTCCTGCTTTTCAAACAGATTCGTTTCCCATGTATTTATTTTAAATGAATATTATTAGCTGGCCTGGCAAGAAAAGGTTCTTATGCTAATCAACCAGAATCGCAGGCATTTCCATTTAATGCCTACTTATAGGCCATTCTTTAACGACTATTTGCCTCACAGTCTTAGCAAATGAGCTCTGCACCCCAGACTCCTCCGCGCTCATAATTTCATTGGAAGGAAGAAGGCCCCCTCCCCTTTTTTTTACTTTGATCCCAGAATGTGTTTTTGGTTCTGCTGGTTGTGTATTCGAACATCAATAGAGACGCGCTTGCAAGTGCTTGCTTTCATTATTTTTCACAGAGATAAAAAGAAACAACAGAGGGATGGGAGGGGACAGAGACGGTGGTGGTGGGGCGATGGGAGGAAATGAGCGAGGGTAGGTGACGGTCCGGGACAAGGTGCACGCAGTCGCGGAGACAATGTATGTCAATGTGGAGTCTGATATTGATTAGACTGCTACTTACGATCATTGATCTCTCTGGACTTGTATTTACAGTCTTATATTTGGACCTTCTCAGTTCCCACTTCAAACCTCCAAATGTTCTTCAAACTGTTCAATAGAAACTGGTATGTTTTATTAGCTTTTTTAAAATGCCTTGTCAAAAATCTTGTTCATTCTATCCATTTGGAAACTGCAGCAGAGGTTCATATTTTACCTTTAAGCTACACCATTTCCTAAACCATCATCAAACAGGAAGAACATCCCGTCTTTTATCAGCTTTACCTTCCTCAACAGATACCACACTAAGTAACCGCCTTCCTCTTCTGCTAAGCCTTCTTTACTTTCACTTAAATTCAAGGAGACTTGTGAATTAATCCCCAAACATTACTCATCACAATTTCAGATTTAGACATTAACACCATCCCGTCTACAGGCTGTGAGCACCTATGGTAGCCATGTTTCAGGCCAGAGAATAAGTTTATTTTTAGAAATATAGAAACAAAATATATTTCCATACTTCATATAAGATTGTGTGTTCAAATAAAGAACAAGAACGCACCTCCAGCGGTGCTCAGTTTGTCTGCACTGGGACAAACTGAGCGCTGCTGGTGGTGCATTCTTGTTCTGGGTTAACACCTGTTTTAAATGTGCTAGAAGTAAATTATTTGACTTTTGATTGTAGTAAAGTAACGGACCGTCTGAAAACGAAGAATAGCAGTAAGTGTCATTTATTGGACTTGCCCGTTCATCTTAAATGGCGCCCTGGTTTTCTGAGGTGACTGACTAGGGTGGCGTCCCAAGTATAATGAATGGAGTACATAAATTCCTAAAGCTTTTATTTTCAGGCGAGAACTCCGCTTGTACACTGCACTATCCTCCAAGTCTTTACTGTATTTTTCCTCTAAGTCTGATGATGAAGATGGAGAAAAAGATCCTTTAATACAGTTCCTTTTCGATTACAACTCCTGTGATGCTCCTGTTCAAGATTTCATGATTGGGATGCCATCACTGAACCGCAAGAATCAATTTGTTCCTTATTGTCAGCCGGTGCTAAAATGTTAGCTATGCATCAGCTCCCAATCTTTATTGCTCGGTCTCATAACAACGCTTTTGAGGGGGCCTTTAAGAGCAAAGCAAGTCACTATGAGGCAGAAAAAGGGGAGATGGCAAGAATTGTGGCGAGAAAGAAGCAAAGTTAAAAAGAAAACAACAAAGACAGCATTTGCTCTTTCTCTGCGCTCGTACCCTCAGTCGATGGTCTAATCTCTTATTGTTTCAGACCCAAACAGAGACAAAGGAGTCATAGATCAAAACAAATGACTATCAAACTATCAAACAAGCACCACCCTGCTATGATTCCAAACGCTGACTGCGGGAGAGCGCGAAGAGAGTCGGAGTCAGGCGGGTCGCGCATTGTTTCCAGTCACTTTGATGCAAAACTTAAAACAAAGAAAAAAAGAAAAAAAAAAGAGAAAATCAAACGTCGACCATAAAAGACAGAGAAAAGAAAAAGAAGAAGAGAAAGGCTATGAAAACATGCTAACGCCGCTCGCATACACGGCACTCGGCTTTGTTTCATTAGCGGGCCGGGCTGATAACCTTTATTAGGCCTGATCTGGAATTAAACTCACGGACCCATATAGTGCTTGGCTGCAACTGGCTCCTTTTTCCTGAGCTGTAAACGCAGGTTGTGGCGCTAAGATAAAGCACTTCTAAAGGATATTAAAGCTTAAAAGTCCCTTGGCTGTTCACTGGTATATATTTGATGTTGTTCTTTTGCTCCTTGGCTAAATTAGCATATCTCTCTCAAAGGCTACCCCCTCCCACCCGCTTCCCCATTGACAAACCTAATCCTGTGCCATCATGTGTGCACTAAAAGTCAGAAATGATAGAAGAACACCATGTACACCAGTGACACATCAAAGTACGATAACACGATTAGCAATGATGACTCCGGTTTGTTTGCTCCCCTCCCTCCTGCTTTCTTCCTCATTGTAATCAGCACACTCCTGTATTTTTGTCTCTTTCATTTCGCCGCTGTTTCAAACGTTGTCTTACCAGGTGAGACAACCTTTGCCACGCTTTTCATTCAGGCGCTCTCTCTAGCAAATGTTCTCACTGTCTAATTTTAGGAGCGATCACGTCGACTCTTGGTTGTGACAGCTTTCTCTTATCGCACTCCTCTTCTTCTTCTTCTTCCTCCCAAATCGAGTCGTGTGCTGCGGGTGACAGGGCAAACGTGGCGCGCTACAGTAGACGCGCTGCAAAGTGTGTAAGTTAAACTGCGAGGCACATTCTCTGCCTCATCACAGTGCACACATCAAAACAAAAGGCAGTGACAGCCCCATTGTGATCTATTATTTAGCCCTCGCAGTATTTGATCACGAGCGTGTGCCATAGTGATGATCATGCAGATTAGGCTTGTTTCTTTCAGATGCCCTGCTAAAACTCTTTTATTGTGTTGGGATCTTCATTTTTGCCACGGTTGCAAGTGTTGTTGTTTAGGAACCAATAGTTTCAGAAGTGAAACGTATTGAAGGGGAGGTCGACACTTTCGGTAATAAGGTAGATATGTGTTAGGAGATAAAAGTGTAATTACTGTGTGTGTACTGTGTGTTCTTAATAACATTTTGTCCATCGTTCCCTGTAGCTTGTGCAATAGGTTAAAGGTCATGGGTTGATTATTTATTGTGGATCTTAGGTGACTGCTACTGCTATTCCAACACAGTGTCTATTACACAAACACAGGGTTTCTAGATTTTCCTAAGAAAGTTTGGTGTAGGTTTTGGCCTTTTTGGCGGCGTCTGATGGTAAAAGTACAGATTTCAATCCCACACCTCATACTCCTCCATTTTAGTGCATGTAAACAACTATCCTGTCCTCACAGTTTGGTGAGTTGTAAGAGCAGAAAGTATGTCACTGACAAACAAATGCAAAGAGTGTCATTGTAATGTAGTAAATATATTTTTGAATCCTTAATTTCATTTTGTTTGACAGTATATTATGATATTTTACACAAAGCACACAACTTGGTTCACTGTAGGAAGAATTAACATAAAGGAGGACACAGCTTTTATGTGATATTATTTACATTCATTGGCATTGAGTTTGTTATTAAGTGCATGTTGCAAAACTGAGATTTTTGAGCAAATGTAGCAAACTTTGACATCTTCTGCAAGAACATTTGATAGAATGCAGAAACACTTACACCATCATAATAAATGCATAAATAATACACATTCGTTTATTTAAAAAATATTTATTACACAGTGTGAACAGTTACATTAAGATCTTGTTGTGTCCATATAATGTTTTTTGTGTAAATGCAGCATTAGCTTCACTGTTTTCCTGGACTTAAAATTATAATACATGATGACTGCCAATTCTTGTTATAATTATAAATTCTTTTGTAATTTTTTTTACCCAGATCAGAGGCTTGGATGAAAATATTATAGCTGCCTTTGCTTTTGCTTTCCTCACTGACTTCAAAACAAAAGAGAATAGATAGTTGAGGTACTTTATTAGGTAAATTATTCCTGAGAGGACTGAAAGGACACACCAATCAAAGCTAATCTCGTTTGATTCGAAGCACGAACGAACGCTGCTCCCTTTAACCTTAACCACTCAGCTGTGCAATTGTTCACTCAGTAGAGAGAGCACAACTCAGTGTGTAATGAGCGGAAGACCCCTTTATGAATGGAATTAGCATCATCTTTGTCCTCTCACCAGGAGTATAGTTCTAATTATC
The DNA here is from genome assembly GCA_024349245.1 of Neodontobutis hainanensis. Lineage (NCBI taxonomy): Eukaryota > Metazoa > Chordata > Actinopteri > Gobiiformes > Odontobutidae > Neodontobutis > Neodontobutis hainanensis. Next base: position 135,096 of record JALDNG010000055.1, read on the forward strand.
CATCTGCGTGTTTTTGAGGAGGCCATGCTCAGTGAAGAAGAGGACAATTGCATTCTGGCCCTCGTTTACAGAGCTTCAAAAAAAAAAAACAAAAAAAAAAGGCAGACTTTTGTCAAGTCACATGAGGGCAAACTCTGAAGTGCTAATTAAAGTCTTACTTCAGATGGGTCTTGTTATTTTGCCACCACCAGGTCAAACTGTAACCTGCGATACCGCCCTTCACAAGTGTGCTTGTCTAAAAGTGACGTTTTTAGTTTTTAGTGAAATATTTTAAGTAAAAGAAGGGGGCACCCAGAGATTAAAGTTACAGACCAGCGTAGGGTGCCTGCACAGCGCCCAGCCTCGCCTTTGATTAAAAATGCTAATGTAGCTTCTTTGTGCTTTGATGTGAGATGAACAATAGTGTGTGTGTGTGTGTGTGTGGGGTGGGGGGGGCTTACCGTCAGACGATGTAATCCTTTATTTGTCGCCATGCAAGGACATCCAGCTGAGCGCAGTGACAGTCCAAATCAATCATGTCTCAGGGAGCCGCCATGAGTCCGCCAGCTAACTACCCTAACCCCCCCTATGTACACACACACACACACACACACACACACACACACACACACACACACACACACACACGCTCACACACTCCTCAACTTCCAAGGCTGCACAACTCTAATTAGCTCCCCTCTCTCAACATGGATCAGAAGAAGGCTACCAAGAAAGATGTGAAGAGAAAGTTATCGAGCAAAAACATCAAGTGCAGACAATGAATATTCTCGGGAAAAAATTACTTCAAACATGCTAACAAGTGAGCCAAAGTAAAAGCAGCTTCTTGGTTGCACAATTGACTGAGAGATACTGTTAAGAGCAGAATAAAAAAAAAAAAAAAACATATACAGTAGTTTGGTCTTTGTAGCTATAGGCAACAAGTTGTCATTCACACCTGTCAGTCGCTCAGTGGGATAATGTCTTTGGCCATCTTGTTTTACAGAGCCACAATCTAAAGATGGACCGCCAATAAAGACAATAGCAAGATAAATGATAGACACTGTAAAGGTCTATGATCCAATATAAATACTGAGAGTAGTGTCATGGCTGAGATTTTGTTTTCCTTTTTTTGTTGCTTTCACTCATTCACACTGACTTTTGATATTCTATAGTGTTTTATTTAAAGCAGCACTGTGTAGCTTCTTGCTAACAACTTTGTTATTGCTATTACTATTACTATGACTTTCATTTTATTGTGTGATATATGAATGGCGTCCCATCACTCACTGAAATTGTGGGCCATCGATTTGGGGATTTGGTGTCAAAATTACTGATGATTTTGTATTTTCTGCTAAAGGTTTAATGATGTAACATAACTTGTACTTACCCCTGACTTTGTGTGGTCTTTAAAATACATTTTGTATAAGGCCCTGCTCGATTTGAAGTGTTACTCGCAGTTATCCAGACTACAACCACACTGACCACAAAGATAGACAATAGGCCAACTATTCCATACTGCATACAACACTACAAAAAATAAGAACTATTTCTTTCAATCTAGCAGAAAAAAACACCATTGATGGATCCTGCCATATTTAAAAATTCACACTGACAAAATTTATCTTCAATTACTATTTTGATTTGCTCTACTCTGCACCACTTTTCAGAGGAACAGTATCCCCAGACTGCACCTCAGCACTACAGTTAGTCCATCAGTCCAACCAAGTGCGGAAACACAGACACTCGCATCCTCTTATTGTATCGCTCCGTTTGAGAGATTTGACCAAAATTTCCTGGCATGTTTACCATGTTTACTCTACTTTTATCACTGCGCGATCAGGATGTGACACTGCCGTGACTCTGTTTCAAGACTTCTCCTCAGCTTGAAACCATCATCGTTGTCACACCCTGGCGATCTGTCGCTCAGCTGCGCACGCACAAAGCTTCAAGATATTTTCTTCAGAGAGCTGTGTGTGCATGTGTGTGAGACAGAGAAGGGGGTGCAGGGATATGAAGTACGGGGCTTTTATCAGCCTCTGAGTTGGAAGTCTTTGAGGGCCTCCTCAGAAGCTCAGCATTTCTTCCATTGTTCTATTTCCATCTCTCGCTTCACTCCTGTCACATGTAAAATTACAAAAGGCCTCTTATACCCCCTCTTCACTCGTATCCCACCCCTTTTCCCCATGTTCCAACGTCAGAGAGGCGAATAACCCACTTAGATGGTTCTCAAAATACTTCACAACTTTACAGTGCTCCCACTGCACAGTGTTGTTCAGGTAACAAAGTCAAACTGGAAGCTAAGGTGGTGAACTTTGGGTTTAAAAAGTTAAATTTCTAATTAGACACTTGAGTTGAACTCTATTACTCCTTCTTTAGTACAGACAGCACCAATCAAGCACTGGAGTGTCAAGTACACCAATGTAAAGATGAGCTGTTTTTGTGGAGAAAATATTTGTCACAGAGCAACACAACTCATGGAGCACTTTCACGGTGTCTTCACTCACTTTATACAGTTCTGTATAAGCCAGCACGTTCACACACTTGGTATAAATATGCAGTAGTCTTTTTTCTGTAAGAGCCAGTTTCTTAATGATAACACAACAAGACAATAAGCTGCAATGATTGTCCTGGTAAAGTGAATTAAACTGTTCAGAATAATACACAGCTGACACTGCAGTCATTTCCCAGCAATAATCAATACTGGGCCAATATTCAGTAAAAGAGTCAGGTCTGATGGTTGGTGGGCACATGATTTCTTGGTTGATACTAAATATTGTATAATCACTGTTAGAAGCACTGTCTACTGCTTCCAGTCAGTATTAAACCCAGAGGGGACAAAGTGTCAGTCAGTCACCAGCTGCTCTGCCTTAAGCTACACTTCCTCATAATCAACATGAGCTTTTGGTGCTTTTTGTAACTGCAGACTGGACACTTGGCTTGAGTAAAGATGAGGCAAGGGATTAGGATGACAAGGATTATTAGCCCCTGAAAGACTGTTAGATGAGTATGTGCTTTATTAATGAGTCAGTCAAATCAACATCATCACTCATGCATGTCTTGATTAAATGCACTAAACTGAGCTACTTCTTATTTTTGTGACATAATGTTGCAAAGGGCCCACCCTGCTCTGACAGTTGCACTGACGTACCATCAGCCTACGTTTTCTCAACCTTAACCGTAAACATAATTCAAATGTTGCTGTCTCCTAATTTAATGTAAAATTGTTTTTTTTATTATCTTATGTAGGTAACTGCTTTTCTCCTAAAAATATTATTCACAATCTTAGACCAACTGTGATGCATTTAGGTTAACTTTGAAAAAATGGTGCATTCCTTGATATAAATATAATATTTATGTTATATAATTTCTGTCTGTTGTTCTTATATACAGTATATCTAGCTGTTCCATTTTCTGTCCTCTTGGAGGATAGGCAAAGCAAAGGCCGGAGACATTTGCTGGAGCAGGTTACAAGCAGAAATAAATATTTCTTGACATATGATCATTAATTGAAGACTGTCTGCAGAAAAGTGACAGTATCCCTTGGCAATGAAAAGTTGAAAACCCATGTCTTTATTCCACAATGCCTCTAGTTCACATGTGAATTTTATCCTTGTGTATGTTTAAATATTATTACACATTTGTATACAGAAAACGCCACGGATCATAGTCTCCTTAAAACGCAACAGATGAATGTGAGCCTTTGGTTGGTTCCTGTGTCATCCTGAAGCAAAACACTGTACAGTCAGTCTGTGTTTCTCAGACACTCACTGACATCTGAGCCCTTGAAAATCCCGCCTGCAGGCCTGCACCAGTTTACAGGTGATGTCGGTGTCACATCTTTGCTGCGAGAGACAGAGCACCTTCCCTTTACACTCCCGTTCCCTTCTTGTGTTACCCCTCACTTCTGCTTTATCGTGTCTCATCTGCCATGTCCTTTCACCTCCTGTGCTTTGCTGTTCTTTTCTTACCCCCACCACACCTGTTGTCATGTTCCTCTTTCCCCCGTTTTGCCCTGAGCTATGAGGTGATTTCAGGTTTCAGTCGTATAGACGCAGGAACAGGGGATTAGCCGACCATTTCCCTAAACATAAACTGCAGCAGGTGTACTGGAAATCCCCCCTTTTCTGCTTTTGTTGGAGGCAGAGATCACCTTTTATTTTTATATATTTCACATTGCCCGAGAGAACATGAAGCCAAACTAAGAATGTGACGTGAGCTATACTGAACATTAACTACCATTAATGTAATACCAGAGGTGGGTGGTGTAGCCGAAATCTGTACTAAAGTACTGAAGGAAGGCAGAGGATTCAAGTAAAAGTTGTCCAAAAATATTAAAACATTTCTTAAAAAAAAAGAATATTTTGTTCAGTTGTTCATTTACGTCAACTAAGTATCGCTCAGTCAGTTACTTACCTACAATATCCTTTTAGTTACTGCAGAGACATTAAAACAAGCTTTAGCCGGCCTGGTATTATTGAAACTCTTTGAAAGTGGAGGAAATGGTTGTATTCTCACCTTCGATACTAAAAATATGAGAAAGTACAGTTGTGCTCATAAGTAATATGTTATACATACCCTGGCAGAATCTGGCAGAATTTTTTGGGGGGCCTTTTTTTAGACAATATGAAAGATAACACAACTAAAAGTTTTCACTCATAGTTAGTGGTTGGCTAAAGCCAGTAATTGTCAAACAATTGTGTGTACTCTTTTTAAACTATTAAAGCACCCAAAGACCCTGATAAAAAGTTTACATACCCCAGTTCTTAATAACGTGTATTGCCAACTTTAACATCAATGAGAGCTTGACGTCTTTTGTAGTAGTTGTGGATGAGGCTCTTTATTTTCTCACTTGGTAAAGATGCTCATTCTTTTTGGCAAAAAGCCTACAGTTCCTGTAAATTCTTGGGCTATCTTGCATGAACTGTAACTTTTGAGATCACCCCAGAGTGGCTCAATGATACTGAGGTCAGGAGATGGTCAGTCCAGAACCTTCACTTTATGCTGCTATAGCCAATGACGTGGCCTTGTGCTTTAGACTGTTGTTATGTTGGAACGTCCAAGTATGTCCCATACGCAGCTTCCAGGCTGATGAGTGCAAATTTTCCTCCAGTATTTTCTGATAACATGCTGCACTCATCTTTTCCTGTGCCTTTGTAGCTCACACATCCTCAAAACATCAGCTCCACCTCCATGTTTTACAGTAGGAATGGTGTACCTTTAATCATGGGCCTTGTTGACTCCTCTCCAAATGTAACGATTATGGTTGTGGCCAAAAAGTTTAATTTTGGTCTAATCATTCAAAAATTTTACATTTTACATTTACCTGACGCTTTTATCCAAAGCGACTTACATTGTTCTACAGTAATTACCATTGTTACAGCCACTGGAAGCAAGGTGGGTTAAGTGTCTTGCCCAAGGACACAACGACAGTATGAACTGTGGGGAGTGTGAGAATCGAACCACCTAGCTTCCATTTGAAGGTCAACCGCTCTACCCACTGAGCTACTCCTGCCCAAATGACTTTGTTCCAGACGTTTTGAGTCTTGTCTCTGAGATGTGTGTTGTATTGTAAGCGGGATGCCTTGTGGTATTTGTGTCGTAATGGCTTTCTCAACTTTGCAGCCCATTTCTCTTCAAGTGCCTCCTTTGTGTGGCTTAAAACAGCCACACCACTTTTTTTTCAGAGAGTCCTGTATTTCAGCTGAAGTTATTTGTGGGTCTTTCTTTGCATCCCGAAACAATTTTCCTGAAAGTTGTGGCTGAAACTTTGTGTTCTTGGTTTGGTTTCAACAGAATCCCTCATTTTTCACTTCTTAATATCATTTATATTTTCTGAATATTGACCAAACAATCATACATTCTGCCAGGGTATGTAGTAAACTTATAAGCACAACTGTATACTGTCTGTTCGACTGAATGTAATTTCAAATGGTTGGAAATGTGTGAAAATGTGTGTTTTATTTATTTACATATTTAGGGGGACAGTTGCTTGATCCATAACATTTTATTCAAAAACTGTTTTTGGGTCCTGTGCAAAAGTAGCAGTGTGCATTGCCCTGTACCTGCTCCCTCCTCTGCTCCTCTACTGTCTCATGAAATAAAATACAACACAAGCTTGTTCTAACAAAAACCTGCCAATATTATTTATGCCATTTTCCTGTCACCTTTTGATCCACCACCCGAGATATCGGGATGCGATTTCAGACGTTCGGTATTTACTACACATACCGCTGCAGAGCTTGTTCTCTTGTGTTGTTATGCGTCTGTGTAAGGTGAATAAAGGTATCATTGTTGGCCGCAGGTGTGTGCTTGTGCCAGACAGGCTTCAGCGCAGGATTCAGAGAACAATGGCTCTCTGTTGGAGGACACACCTGAGTCAGAGACGGGAGGTGAGAGGGCCCGATCGCTGGGAGATTACACAAGAGTAGACTTCATTAAACCTGAGGGGGGCAGCGGACATGGGGGGATGAGGAGATAAAAAAAAATAAAAAAAAAAAGGTGCAGGAACGTGGAAGGAGAGACAGAGGGTATAGGGGCTAGATACTAGGAGGAGGGGCAAAGCACTGGGTTAAGGAAAGTAAAAGGGTACAGGGACAAAAGAGGTGAAGTTATTCAGGGTTACACAGCAGGTGCGTCTTCATACAAGAACACTTAGCCTCACAAGTATGTTGAAGTTAAACATCTGCACTGACAGGCTAAGTAGCTGTATCCACTTTAGAGGAGGAGCATATGTTGTGACTGCTTTACTTTCATTTATATGACGCCTTTCTCTGTTTTTGTTTGAAGAGAGCCGATGGTTGGACGAGACGTGATAGGACAGGTGCAGGTGCAAATGGTGACATTAATTAAAGCAGCGCTCCCTGTGGTTTCACTTTACTCCCAGGTGTTCTTTCCTGAAACTCTATAATGAAACAGAGCTATCGTTAATGTTGTTAGTCACAGGTGCTTCTCTGGCGGGACACGTGTGGAGTGAACTTGTACCAACCTGAAAGGTATTTTAGTTATATGAGGTACATTACACAGTGATATTTACTGCAAAAAGTACATTAACATGTGTTACCTATAAGATCAAAACAGATTTGTTCACTTTTACGTGACACTCAACTCAGAGTTCAAAGTTTAAGGAAAGTTCTAAAGGTTGGTTTGATGGTATCTCTTTTTTAAATATATATATTTTGTGGTTGTGAATTCATTTTTTATTTTTTTTAATAAGAGCAGGAAAAGTTAAAATATTGTATATATTGTGTATATTTGGTTAAATGTGTTTTTTTTTTATGCATCTATGTCTAAGCAGGTCGCCCATCAAAAAGGGTTTGTACACTCCTTCCATGTTTAAAAAAATAAATGAAATTCAAATACTGACACAAAAATTTTAATGCAACACTTTTGTTTTTGCCCCCACTTTGTCCTGAGTGGCCTTTTATTGTGGCCAGCCTAAGACACACCTGTGTAATAATCATGCTCTCTGATCAGCATCTTGATATGCCACACCTGTCAGGTGGATGGATTATCTCGTCAAAGGAGAAGTGCTCACTAACACAGATTTGAACAGATTTGTGAAATATTTGAGCGAAATAGGCCTTTAGTGTCATATATATACTGTGACATATATTTTTGGGCTAAAAGTTACGTAGTGCCCTTTAAGCAGGTGGGATAAGCAATAACAAAAGTGGTGGACAATGAATAAATTAGTGTGTCGGGTATATTTTCTGTAAGTGAATATCAGCTGCTATATACAAGGAAGTTTTGAACACCTTTAAAATTTTGTTCTCGGTAGTGTTGGAGAACTTAAGAAATACAAAATAAAAGTTCCCAAACTGCAACATAAAACTAGCTTCATAATTACTTTCAGAACAACGTGCTGCAATAAACAAATTTCACAATAATTGATAAGCTTCTTTCTGAGATCAGCGCCACGTCTTTTTAAAAATCATTACACACATTTCTTTAATAGTCTAGTTGACCTTTGCTTATATGTAATAAAATCATATGACTGTAGTTCTTTAACTCTACATCTAAAATAATCTGTGTAGGTTTAGGATCAACTTAAATTAAATCACTTTAAATGTGAACGCTTAACCTTAGCATAAGACCTAATACTCACCATCTCAAGAGGACGTTTGAAAGAGAGACAGTGTGGCACCGTCTGTTTAGATACTTTAAAAGGGAACTCCTGTGCAACTGTCTGATGTCCATCCACAAACAGCTGGAGGGATGTAAACATGGCAGTGTGCTCCGTATTGAGAGCGTAAGGCACCAGCTCATAAAAGACAGGCTTTAAAATAACAGGAATCCCATTGGGGACTGAACATGATCATATCACAAGAGACGACTTATAAGGATGAAACTGAAATTGACACTGATGCCTCCTGTCTTTATGTGTGGCTCCATTTGATTAGATGGAAACCATGTGTTGAAAAAAATACATACAGCATTTACATGGTCAGGTGCATTGTGGAACATGTTGCAGTATAGTTGAACAAAGCAAAAAACAATATCTTTTCATTGGTGTATAAAACTCTCTAAATACTCTTGCATTTGACCATCTTGGGGGAAAAAAAAGAAAGCTCCACATGTCTGTGAACGACTTAACAACAATGAGAACAGAACAGCCTGGTCCAAGTTTCAGGTCAAACCCCTCCCTCTGGAGTTACAAGCTCAGCTCTCTCACCAGTTGAACTCTGAATTGACAAAGTCTCTTGGATAAAAGATGAACGTCTTATTCTTGAAAACTAAGTCCAGATGCCTTTGCTTTAACCTTTTCTTCATAAAGCTCCACAATAACACAAAAGTATAAAAAAATGTCACTCCCCACTTTGCAACATAACCTGATTTGATTCAGAAACTGATGTTCAAGTGCTACAGTTGGCAAAGTGTGATGATTACGATGCATATTTTGTAAAACACTGTGTTGACTTAGCTAATAAATATTACTTTATTATTTCACATAAAGTGAAGTTAATAAAGGAATGTTATTCAGCTAACTTTTGTGAATTGGCAAGATCTGTAGTGGCACAAAGAGACCCCACTGGTGCTATACTGTAAATGACACAAAAAGCATAACACTAAAGTGGAAAACCTTCAAATAAAGCCTGAATGTTATTTTATAATATGACAAACTACTTAGTACTTAATATTATGAGTAATGACTATTTGGGTTCAATTGATTTTATCTGCTAACTAAAGCTACATTTGAGCCACAAAAAGAAACAAGAGCAACTTAATCAAAGTGTCTGTGAAGGTTCTCATTCATCCAGGTCATCTTGAAGAAAAGCAAAAGCATCTGGACGGGTTTTCACCTTTAACCTTTTCTTCAACTTAATTAAAGTTTTTTTTTTTTTTTTTTTATGAAATTCCGATGTTTGATTGTGCCTTTACAAGACCCATTTATTAAATTACTTCCTGTTTCTTTTATTTAAACTTACAATCTTCATAAAGGCTTGGGAGATTTATGGACAAATTCTATTTTGTTTTCTACGATCACAGAGTAGGGTACTGTGGGTGCTCACGGGCTGTAGAAAGGAGAGGTATAGAATTGCATTTTACAAAGTTGCCACCACATGCTGCCAATCAAACTATACACTTTTAAAATAAACCTTTTTTTATCTTAAGTAATTGCTTGTACAATTGTTAAGTGTACAGTGGAAAACCTTGTAGCATTGCTGGATAAAAAAACAGAGAATTTCACATTAAAAGCCTTTGTCACTGATTCCTGACATGTTCACAGTAAAGTTATAAGGCAAGTAGTGACAGGATGACAAAATGAAAACTGTGTAGAGAAACTTTGAGAGCTCTTCTTTGTCTCTCATCCTTCTAAAGTTCATAAAGTCAAAGCATCCCCTCTCTCACACGATATGAGCACTGTTTCTGTCTCAACTCCTCAAACATGAAACACAAATGGTATGTAAATGTCGTCTTTGATTCTGTTTAATGTATCCGGGGTACAAGGTGCCGAAGAATAAAAGACTCTTCTCCTGTGCTGCTATAAAGCGTTACGGCACACCTTTACAGGACACTGGACCCCCTGCCGTGAGGATAATAGGAAGAAATTGTTTTGCTATGAGATGAAGTGATAAAGGGAAAAGTATGATTTTTCAAAGACTTTGCCGCTCCTCTTCGACACCCTCCACGCGTTCCTTCTGGGGCACATGAGAGAGAAATTGTTGAGCGCTAATTGAGTGATAGCTGATTGTTGAAGTGCTCATCTTTGATGTTTTTCTCTTTTCTTGGTGCATGCAAATGAAACATCAAGAAGAGTGGAAGATGTTTTGCGGAATTAGGATGAAGCTGCAGTCTAATTGAGGTTAGTCAGCTTAAGTGTTGAGAGAAATAAGGAGTGTCAAAGAAGGGCTGGCCATTTGAGACCATACAGAGGTCTGTAGTTTGGTCGGCAGACATTAAACTGATCTTGTAGGAACTTGGTCGGGCTTTCGAATGAAGGACTATGGGTTTAACACTTTAAGAGAATTGTGGTGATGTAATTATATCCCGGCCTTCTCTACTTCACAGCCAAACATTTAAGACGCTTCTAGTTTTTTAAAAGCAGAGAAAGGATACAGTCAGATACGTTTTATTAACAAAGAGAAAATATAAAGTTTTCACAAAGGCAGCACAGAGCTCTGAAACCAGTCATTGTTTTTAAATTTGACAGTGTAGTGCTGTTATGTAGTGCTGCTACATTGTGACATAAAAACATATAGAAAACATCTCTGGACCAAAAACATAACAAGTAACATATAGTTTACTTCTTGTGTTGGGTTTCTTCAAAATATATATAATGCAGTTTGAACATGCAAAACACTTTCCTCAAACACTACAAGCTGTCAGAGAAAGCGAAGCATGCTTTAAAATACAAATAAAATGTTCAAGTATATTACTTACTTTTAAGGAACATTGTTTCTTGTCTTGATGTCATTGAAAGTCTTCATGCAAAAAGCAAACTATAAATGAAAAAGTATAGATTACAAAAGTCATGAACAGAAGATGGCAGCTTGTGTTCTATATACCCTGTGGGTTTGGGTGTGAGGCAGTGTATGACAATTAAAACTCAACTACCTGATTTTATTTTTTCAGCTGTTAAACTTCCTGGAATGTCATATGACAAGCCAGTGTAAACCAATGGGAGCGTTCCTTTTTCGTTTGTGCAAGCATTGATTAGCCAAAGTTTGCGGATTTGTGGAAAAAATAATAATAATTTAAATCCCTTATAGTAAACAGTAGATGGCATCATAAAGCCTGTTTTTCCCAAATGATCTCTTTTGCAATATACTATTTGGGGTTTAAACCACTAGAAGGTGTAGTCTGTTTAAGAAACTAACAGGCTAACATTCATCAAACCCACCTATTCAGGTATGTCTTTAGATTTACAGCATAACATAACAATCACATTTACTGTTTAACTTTAGGAGAAACGTGCAGGCCTCACAGTAGACACAAGGTGATGCAGTTTGCCATCACAAGCTTCGCACTGGCTGTTTCCACACCAACAAAGGCTGCGTATGACTCGACTGGCAGGCCTGATCCAGCTGGGCCTGACGGCAGAGCACATGAAAGAAGGGGATGGAGGGATGGAGTGGTGAGAGCAGAGAAAAAAGCATGGGATGAACAGAAACACACACTGGGATCCTGCTGTTCACAGCGGCAGGTGCAAGGGAGCGGCGGGCAGGCAGCGACAGAGGGGGGTACATGCCGTTTTGTGGAAAGCAGAAAAAGAGTATGTGAGGCGAGATCAAGGGGGGCAACATATGGGCAGCATTCAAGGAATCAAACCCAGTGCCTATAAACCAATGAGATGAGTCGCTGCATGGGGCTCAATAAATGAAATTTCTGCTTGATTTTGCTCTAACATGAGCTTTTTATTATGATCCATTGAACTTTGTGCTGTGGTTATGCTCTGGCTTACGAAAAGCACAGCACTGTCAAGGCCAGGCAAGCAGGAATCAAGCCATCCAAAACCTGCAGTGTGAAGATACATGGTGAAGAAAGCAGCCAGTACCTGTCCGTTTATAGGCATGTCCGTACCTTTGGACCATTGAAGAATCAGAAGGTCCCATCAGTTGATCACTTTCGAGCGTGTGAGCTGTTATAAGCTCTTGTTTGGGAATAAATTTAGCTTTTAATCAATATCCTGCAAATTGTGGCTATGCACCTCAATTTGACATTTTGTTAGGTTTTGTTAAGCCCCAAAAACTTACTTAGGAGCACAGAGAAAGTTATAGTTGTATAGATCTGTCTGAACAATAAGAAATTAAGGTGTGAAAAATTATTCAAATTGTTCCACATTGCACGTAACCAAGGGCAACCTCTTTTATTGGTTTTGGCGTTTCATCATGCCTTAAAGTAGGATCACTCGCCTTCGACTGATCTGGTGCTAACATTATCGACTTCTCCCCTGAGCTAGCATGCGCCTTAACAAAGATTTTCAAA